>CM076068.1:6415000-6887500 GCA_038088235.1 Zacco platypus
AGGATGGGGTGATCACCATGTTAAGTGGTCCAATGTTTGTTCTAGGCAATCACAGCCCGCCCCCTGTTTTGGGGACATTCTTCAGCGTGTCTAATTTCACAAAGCCTTTAAATTGCTGTGAATATTATGCAATGCAGGGACATGGCCCTGTCCTCGTGATGAGCAAATAAGAACATCTCTGCTTCGGTATTGCTTTTATAATATCACACTGTCTCACAAAACCTTAGAAATGAACATTGGAACGGCTTGAAGGCAGAAACGAATGCGTTTCTATGCAAATGTGAACTCAGACAAAAGAAAATGCAAATCTGACGGCTGGATTTGGCACTATAATGCAAAACTAATCCGGGGTTTTATCTTTAACACTCTGTGTTAGGTCTGAATAACTTGTTAATGCACAAATATGGAAAGGATTTATGAGAAGATTGTATCTTTGGTTGGGTGTAATTTAATGTGCTAGGCTAAATATAACGATATAATTAAAAACAGAAAGTGTGTCATATACACGTTTAATTATGTGTCTGGGCCTGATGTGAAAAATATTCGTGTTTTGTGGTTATAGTTTTTAACAAATAAAACGCTGCTTAATATTGAATTTGTTTTTTTGTTCCATGGCTTCCTAGATTGTTTACAGCCAATTCTTTTGACTCCATCGACGAAGATGCTTTCCAAGGCCTGCCACATCTGGAATATCTGTGAGTTTGATTTATTGTGTATGAATCTTTTTAGATTATCCTTCCATTTTAATATAAATGTGACACTCTTTTTCAGATTTATTGAAAACAACAAAATTGAGTTGATTTCGCCACATGCCTTTAGAGGTTTGAAATCTCTCATACACCTGTGAGTATATCAAAGTTTTTTAAATCTATATATATATATATATACAGGGCTGGGTAGGTTACTTTTAAAATGTATTTCACTACAGATTACAAAATACATGCTTTAAAAAGTCATTTGTAATGTATTTCATTACATTACTCAAGTTTAGTAACTTAATCTAAATACTTTAGAATACTTTGGAAAACTAATAAGTGTGGAACAAACACAAAAAAGGTCATTGCAAGTGTTTATCTCACAATTCTGACTTTTTCAGAATTATGAGAAATAAACTCACAATATTGAGAAAAGTCAGAATTATTAGATATAAACTCACATACTAAATTCACAATTGCAAGAAAAAGTCAGTATTGCAAGTTTATATCTCACAATTCTAACTTTATAACTTGCAATTGTGAGTTTAAATCTCGCAATTCTGAGAAAAAGAAGTCATAATTGTGAAACACAAACTCACAATTGTGAGGGAAAAAAAACAAATTATGAGGAAAAAGTAGCAGTGACGAGTGAATTATAAAATGACTCACAAACAACTCTCACAAAACATGAAAACAGTCGTGGATCATCAGGTCATGACAGGACAGTTAAGTTGACAGTTGGGCGATTTTGTCTTGTTCAGGACAGAACTAAATAAAAATAACAATTTTTTATGATCCCTCTTAAAAGTATTAAAATGTTGATGAAACTTAACTCCGCTTTTTCAGACTGTCAGAGAATCACCAATTGCTGTTTAAATGACATTCAAATTCAAAGTAATCACTTTGGTAATCTAAAATACTTTTCAGATGTAACTGTAATCTGATTACCACCCATTTAAAATGTAACTGTAATGAAATACAGTTACTCAAATTTTGTATTTTAAATACGTAACTAAGTTACTTGTATTTCGTTACTCCCCAACCCTGGCTATATATATATATATACATTAAAAGAAGTCTCTTCTGCTCACCAAGGCTGCATTTACTTGATCCAGAATACAGTAAAAACCATAATATTGTGAAATATTATTGCAATTTAAAATCATGTGACACTGAAGACTGGAGTAATGATGCTAAAAATCAGCTTTGAATCACAGGAATAAATTAAGTTTTAAAATATATTCAAAAAGAAAACAGTTATGTTAAACTGAAATAGTTTTTCACAACATTACGGTTTTTACTGTATTTTTGATCAAATAAATCGAGCTTTGGTGAACTGAAGAGACTTCTTTCAAAAATATTTATTTAAATATATATCATTATGCTAGAGTTTGCAAAACTTTACAATATGATTTGTTAATATTAATTAATGCAACAATTAACATAATAATGTTCATGTTAGTTCACGGCGCATTAACTAATGTTAACAGATACAGCTTTTGATCTTAAAAATGTAGTATTATAAATGTAGAAATGAAATAGAACTAAGTGCTGTAGAAATAGTATTCATTCTTGGTTTTTGTTTGTTAGGAGTCTTGCCTACAATAATCTTGAGACGTTGCCCAAAGACATTTTCAAAGGAATGGATGCCTTAACAAAAGTGTATGTATTTTACCACTCAAGTCCATCATTCTAGTAATATAATATCCCAGAAAAAAGTGATTTAAAATGTCTTTTGTAAATCCACCGATCAGGGATCTCAGAGGAAACTTGTTCAGTTGTGACTGTAAGTTGAAGTGGCTGGTGGAATGGATGTACAGCACCAATGCAACGGTGGATCAGTTGTCCTGCAGTGGGCCTCCGGCCTATCAAGGCAGGAAGATCAATGACCTGGTGCCTCAGTCGTTTGACTGCATTACAGCAGGTAATTGTGCACTGGATTCTCCTGAGTAGATTCTGGCATTGAAATAAGCTGAACCGAGATGTCCGCTGAAATGCTTAGAAATGCATTAGCTATAAATAAAAGGCATTCACAGCAAACGGATCACATATTCACCTTAGAAATGACTTTATGCCCCAGCGTGCAAGAATTTTCAGCTGCGGATGTGTAAAACCCTTTGGGAGTGCAAAAGAATGTATAGATCTTGTAGGGGATTTTACAGTTAAAGACCCAAATGACCAGATTTGATAAATGAAGACCTGGAGTCAGAGTTTAAAAAAAAATAATAATTTGAAGAAAATTTTAATAAAGAATAGTTTGCAGTTTCATCAGCAGAAGCAGCTTCAAGTCTCACAAGGAGTTCGTAGGCCGCTCTCTCGCTCGTACATTCACATTTCCACAACAATTATACTCTAACAGAGTCCACTAACTACGTCATTACTAAGATTCTGATTGGTTAAGAACACTAGACAAAACTGGTAATTTTCCACACATGGACAGATAATCAGAATCATATCTCCTTCCATCATGATGCTGACGATCAGACCCTGAAGTTAGGCACAGAATGTCCTGTTAAGTCAGGACAAGGCGTCTGCAGGTCTCAAGTCCCAGTTGTCCACCAGTACCCATAACGGACCTGTACAGAACACTTAGCGCACATACAAAGATACACATGATTCACAGCTTCTTCAAGGCTGAAGTTGATCTGAGCTCCGCACTGAACAGGAAACTTTCCCAAAACATACTGATAAGTTGTACTTTTCTCTCAGTCAGAGGTACAGACAATATTCAACATTATTTTCTAGTGTTTATAAAAAAATGAAAAAGGAAAATAAATGCTTTAACATAAGTTGAAGTTAGTCATTCCAAATAATTCAATATTTAGAAAGATAGCTTTCATGATAAATCGCTCAAAATTATATATATATATATATATATATATATATATATATATATATATATATATATATATAAGCGGCAGTGGATTCCAGAATCCACCCCTTCAATCTCGAAAGCTTCAAATAATGGCCATTGGTGATTACGATGTGGGGTAAGACGGGGAAAGATGAAGAACAACGTGGACTTATTTTTAAATTGGATTACGCTTTATTTTACAGTGCCATAGCTACATTGCAATTACTCAAATAAGTACTGAGTACTATTGATTAACTACATGTACTTAGGGTTAGGATTTGGTTTAGGGTTCGTTACTTGTAATTTTGCATAATTTACTGTTGTTACTATAGTAAGTACATGTAGTAATGTGCAACTACGGCACTGTAAAATAAAGTGTTAGCACATTTAGATTTATTGCATGTGCAGGATGATGATGTGTTATTTTAGGAAATAAACAGAAACATTTGCTCAAAATTGTTTATTGCTCAAAATGTCAAATATTAAAAGAGGGGTAAAATTGGTTCTACTGGGGCAAGTTGGCCCTCTACCTGGGGTAAGAAGCCCCCTCCCCTTGATAAACTTTTACAGAATGTATAAATGACTTTTTCGCATTAATATTTTTATATTTATCATAAATATAATTTTTTTTTATATATATATATATATATATATATATATAAATATATATATATAATATATATATATATATATATAATATATATATATATATATATAAATATATGTGTGTCATTAATATAAAACACTTAATAAACTTTATTTTGACAATTTAGTTGATAATAATTTAATAACCAATGACAGACGAAGCAGAATACCCGTAAAAAAGATGAATCTGAAAGGTAAAATTATTCTATGACTTTATATACAGGCATATGAATATTTACTAATTTAATTGCCCATGTTTGAATTGAAGTTATGTCATAATAGCAACACTATGAATGCAATTTGAATGATTTCACTCCACTATAGGTTTGATAGCAAAAAAGACAAAAAAAAGTTTCTGAAATGTAATTCTGTAATTCCATCTAATTCATGGAATAATATCACTGCCAAAGCCAGTTTTACTTGTACAGTACGTTTCATAATAAACATTGTTTTGAAGCAGTTTCACAGAAAATCATGACGTTAGTGTTTTTAATACATACAGTAAATGCCTAAATGTCCACATTTAGCACTTTAGAGCTTGGAGACAGTATGGTTTACATATGGAGTTGATATTGGAGTCATTAAAGGGTTAGTTCATCCAAAAATTTAATTGTTTTCCCTTTTACATTTATTATTTGAATGTTTGTGTAAACTGACCTGAAAGCGCTTCTTGTGTCAGTTAAATTCACTGTTAAAGGGTTAGTTCACCCAAAAAGGAAATTTCTGTCATTAAGTACTCGTACTCATTATTGTTCCAATCCTGTAAGACCTTCGTTCATTTTGGGAACACAAATTAAAATTTTTTTTGATGAAAACCACACATAGGGAGCAACGTCATTACATCTTTTGAAGTCCAGAAAGGTAGTAAAGAAATTGTTAAAATAGTCCATGTGACTACAGTGGTTCAACCTTATGAAGTGAGGAAAATACTTTTTGTGGTGAAAAACAAAACAAAAATAACGACTTTATTCAACAAATTCTTCTTCTAAGGTTGAACCGCTGTAGTCACATGGAGTATTTTAACAAAGTCTTCACTACCTTTATGGACCTTGAAAGGCGCAACGATGTTGCTGTGAACCTGCGTGGTTCGGGAAACCCTCAGATTTCATCAAAAATATCTTACTTTTTGTTCCGAAGATGAACGAAAGTCTTACAGGTTTGGAACAATATGAGGGTGAGTAATAAATGACAGAAATTTCATTTTCACTTTAATACGTTTTTTAGTGATGTCTAAGAAAGGCTTGAAATCATGAGATAAAAGCTCCCAAAACGACCATCATATCAACTAATCTTTGTTTGTTTGTTGCAGAGTTTGCTTTAAAGAAAACCCTTGTTTTTGAGTCCATATCTGTGGAGTCCTTTACGTTTGGGAATGATCAGTATGTCGTATATGCCCAGCCTTTCTCTGGAAAATGCAGCTTTTTGGAATGGGACCACGTCAACATGGAGTTCAGAGCTTATGACACCATAGAGAGTGAGAATCACACCTCACACCTCCTACCCAGAGTGCAATGCTGCTCTGGCCCCACAAAAAGTGGCTAAAAAGGTGCATTTTAATGCTGAGACTGATTGAATGAACTCAATTTGAATGCATTTTTGTCATTACAGGCACTTCCACGGTGGTGTGCAAGCCAATGGTCATCGATAACCACCTTTTCATCATAGTCGCTCAACTTTTCGGCGGCTCTCACATTTACAAAAGGGACAACCCTGCTAATAAATTCATCAAAATCCAGGACATCGACATCCTGAAAATCAGGAAGCCCAACGACATCGAGACGTTCCGCGTGGACGGCGAGTTCTTTTTCGTCATAGCGGACAGCTCGAAGGCCGGCTCCACCACTGTGTACAAGTGGAACGGCAACGGCTTCTACTCGCACCAGTCTCTCCATCCCTGGTATCGGGACACGGACGTCGAGTACCTTGATATCGCCGGCAAACCCCATCTCATTTTGTCCAGCAGCTCGCAGCGGCCCGTGATCTACCAGTGGAGCAGAAGCCAGAAGCAGTTCGACAGGCGGACGGACATTCCGGAGATGGAGGACGTCTATGCCGTCAAACACTTCAAGGTGAAGGGGGAGCTGTTTGTCTGTCTGACGCGCTTCATCGGCGACTCCAAGGTGATGAAGTGGGACGGCGCTATGTTCACAGAGATACAGACAATGCCCTCGCGGGGTTCCATGGTCTTCCAGCCCGTCTCCATCGGCAACTGGCAGTACGCCATCCTAGGCAGCGACTACTCGCTCACCCAGGTCTATCAGTGGGACACCAAGAAGAGCCAGTTCGTGCACTTCCAGGAGCTCAACGTCCAAGCCCCAAGGGCATTCTCGCTGGTGTCCATTGACAACAGAGAGTTCCTGCTGGCTTCCAGCTTTAAGGGGAAGACGCAGATTTACGAGCACTTGATGATCGACCTAAGCAGTTAAGGATGCCAATTGAAAGCGCAGAGAACCAGACCCTGGCTATTGACAAAACACATGCATGATCTAGCCTAGCGCTAATAATAATAATTCCAGATGAATGCCTCTCTAGAAACGCCCTTTGTGTCTTTCTCTGTTGTCACCATCTGTTCTGCACTTTTCATTTTTCCTGGTTTTTTTGTCCCTTTCAACAAAAGCTATTGTTAACGTATTCTCATGCTTGCCGTGTAGTCACTAAAGAGGTATAATAAGGAAACAACAGAGGTCGAATCAGTTAGCTGTTGACGTGATAACAATCTGCCAAATAAACTGTTTACATTTTTACTGTGATGTAAAAAGCCATTTTTAACTTTTTTAAACAAAAGCGAGCAGTTTAACCACATCGGATGTGTTAGATTTGAAACTTGTCTTGACTCAACAACTTCTTTTAATGATCAAAATGCAATAAACTTAGATTTAGCTCAACTCTTGAGGAAGAGTAACTGTGGGAAGTTGTTTTTTTTTTTTTTTTTTTTAGAACTAATAAAACCTTAAAAAATATCAGACTGTTTTGTCGTGATGCATGAATTTTGCGTCAGCATGAAACCTGTCAAAAATATGTCCATTAAGATCAAAAGAGGCAAGAAATGTTCCTAAAAGCAGAATTATTTGTGACCTAAACATCAAGAATGAAGCTCCAATGTCATGGGCATACAAGTATTCAGGGTTGGGGAGAAACGAAATACATGTAACTTAACTTTCGTATTTAAAATACAAAATTTGAGTTACTGTATTTCATTACAGTTACATTTTAAATGGGTGGTAATCAGATTACAGTTACATCTGAAAAGTGTTTTAGATTACCAAAGTGATTACTTTGAATTTTAATGCCATTTATTTCATTCAAACATTAATGTGATAAGTAAGTAAAGCTTTTATTCGTCCTGCAGTACGGAAATTGCACAGTAATTTCTGTTACGGGCAATAAATGTAAGCAGAAATTAGTTATTCTGCGAAACTAACAGTCTGCAAATTCATCCTGGTTCGCATTTCTGCTCATAAGTTTCATAAGTTTTCAGTGCATTTGAATCATTTTAACAAAATAAGAGGGATCATAAAAATTACATTTTTATTTAATACTGAATAAGTTATTTCACATAACAGATGACTGAAGTTATAAAAATTGAGTCCCTTGTAATTGTAAAAAAGAACAATGGAAAAAAGGTAATTGTGACTTTTTTATCTCACAACTTTTTTCTGGAAAATTGCGAGTTTATATCTCAATTCTGACTTTTTTTCTGGAAAATTGCGAGTTTATATCTCAATTCTGACTTTTTTTCTGGAAAATTGCGAGTTTATATCTCAATTCTGACCTTTTTTTCTGGAAAATTGCGAGTTTATATCTCAATTCTGACTTTTTTTCTGGAAAATTGCGAGTTTATATCTCAATTCTGACCTTTTTTCTGGAATATTGCGAGTTTATATCTCAATTCTGACTTTTTTTCTGGAAAATTGCGAGTTTATATCTCAATTCTGACCTTTTTTCTGGAATATTGCGAGTTTATATCTCAATTCTGACTTTTTTTCTGGAAAATTGCGAGTTTATATCTCAATTCTGACCTTTTTTCTGGAAAATTGCGAGTTTATATCTCAATTCTGACTTTTTTTCTGGAAAATTGCGAGTTTATATCTCAATTCTGACTTTTTTTCTGGAAAATTGCGAGTTTATATCTCAATTCTGACTTTTTTTTCTGGAAAATTGCGAGGTTATATCTCAATTCTGACCTTTTTTCTGGAAAATTGCGAGTTTATATCTCAATTCTGACTTTTTTTTTTGGAAAATTGCGAGTTTATATCTCAATTCTGACTTTTTTTCTGGAAAATTGCGAGTTTATATCTCAATTCTGACTTTTTTTCTGGAAAATTGCGAGTTTATATCTCAATTCTGACTTTTTTTTCTGGAAAATTGCGAGTTTATATCTCAATTCTGACCTTTTTTCTGGAAAATTGCGAGTTTATATCTCAATTCTGACTTTTTTTTGGAAAATTGCGAGTTTATATCTCAATTCTGACTTTTTTTCTGGAAAATTGCGAGTTTATATCTCAATTCTGACTTTTTTTCTGGAAAATTGCGAGTTTATATCTCAATTCTGACTTTTTTTCTGGAAAATTGCGAGTTTATATCTCAATTCTGACTTTTTTTCTGGAAAATTGCGAGTTTATATCTCAATTCTGACTTTTTTTTCTGGAAAATTGCGAGTTTATATCTCAATTCTGACTTTTTTTTCTGGAAAATTGCGAGTTTATATCTCAATTCTGACTTTTCTCACAAAAGAAAAAATTCAGAATTGTGAGATAAAAACTCGTAATTACCGTTTTTGTGTGTGTTTCACACTTATTAGTATCCCAAAGTATTCTGAAGTATTTCGATTAAGTTACAAAACTTGGGCAATGTAACGAATACGTTACAAATGACTTTTTAAAGCATGTATTTTGTAATCTGTAGTGAAGTACATTTTAAAAGTAACCTACCCAGCCCTGCAAGTATTTATTCTCCAAATTCAAAAGATTTCTACGCAGTAGAACAAACTCTTTGAAACGTCACTGTTGTCCAACCACAAATGCATTTTGTCTTCCTCTAGCGGCAGAGTAACGCAACCACTTTCTTTGTACAAGGTTAATTATTTAACTTGTTGCTCGGTACCATTTCTACACGAAGGCAACCGTGTGTCAAGACTCGTGGTTAAGGTATGCCCAGCAGCTGTTCTCTTCTGTCATGGGTGATATTAGACAGCGCAATGGCTCTGTGAGTAATAATGACACAGATTTATCTGTTGTCCCCTATACAGTGGACATCAGTGTGCTTTGTCATAAAGTTGACGATGGGGTCGTTGGGGAGGAAATTGAGATGCAAACTCGATCAGAAGTGCCTGATACGGATGCTGACGTAGAGGAGTGTCGACAGCTCAACGGCGGGGCTTTTTACCGGGTTTATGTGCCGGTTTGCTGTAAGAGAAGCGACACTGACCGCGATGGGGAGGAGGAGGAGGATGAGGAGGAGGACACGGGGGCAAAAACAATTGAAAAAGGTAAACTTATCAAAACTCTAACAAGATCAGAAGATATTTTAATCGTTAAATTATTCTACAATCGATCTATGTCTGTTTCTGTGTGACTCTTTAAGTGCTACAGCTAATATCGAGAGCAGTGACCGTAGTAACCTGTAATATATCACATATCTGAGGTAACTTGGTATCGACCTGCCGTTAATAAATTAATAGAAGTTAAAAACATGTCAGAACGATTTCTTACACTGTTTACACACGGATTTTGATGATAGCAGCTGGCAGGGTTGGCGTGGTAGCTTTTAAAGGTTTTTTCTGTAGAATTTGTAGTTACGGTACGTTACATTTACGTTACTGTACAATCGCCACGGTAGCTGTCCTTTAAAAAAAAATACCATCGATGCTACAGTGAAATGTGTAACTTTGTTTTTAGCTACAATGCCATTAAAAATATAAACAAACAAGTAAATAAATAAATAAAAATTAAACTGAATTTTTCTTGAGCTGTTTGGAGTAGTTTGAAGTTATTAACTGTAGCAACTGTGGAAAAAATGGCATCAAATATGTTACTTTCACCATAATATCCACAGTATCTTTTTTTTTAAAATACCATTGATACTACAGTAAATCTGCTACTTTGTATTAGTCAAAAATTAAGCCAATAAAAATTAAACGATGAATGTTTCTTAAACCGTTTGAAGGAGATCTCTTATCGATTTTTCATTGTTTTACAGTAAGCTATTATTAACTGTGGAATAAATGGCAGGGTTACTATGGTAACTTCTTTTTATAGCTGACGAGAACAGTTACATTGTCCCTCACATAAAGTTACCATTGTTAGCATTGTTTCCGCTTTTAAAATAAACCGTGGTTTCTTGGTTATAGTCACCTGTCATTCAAAAACGTTTATACTATATACGTAATATTTACGTATTTGTGATTACAGTGGTGGCTAATTCCAAATGAGCACAGTTTTGGGTACTTTTATACAATAAAGTGAAAACAGGTCCCATCCATTTTCCAGCGGCCTTGATTCCAGAAGGAATTTTTCCCATTCGTTTTTCCCTTAGGGATTTTATAAAAGTTTTTTTAAAGCATTATAAGCCATAAACCAAATTAACTGGTTACAAGGTGGATCACAACATTACAAACTTTTATTTGAAATAAAATAGTATTTGATAATTGGTCAAGATTTTGTATTTAACGGCGTTAATGAGGTAAAGAACTACATGAAGCATTGCAATTTACATATTTGAAGTAAAAGCGATGGATAAACATTAAACATTTGAGTTAGTTCAGTCGTTCACAAACAAATTCCTCTATGGAGGAAATGAATGGGATTTTTACTTCAGACTGTTGCAGTCCATTGTATGTTGTTGGAAACTGTGGTTACCATGGTAACTTTTGTAAGCGGGCACTGTACACTCTTACACTGTATCTAATTTGCCTGCTTTTCATATTCTATTTTTAAAAGAAATTCTGTATGACCAGGCAAGTACATCCTTACAGAACATTGGTAGCCTATTTTCTTTCAAAGTACCTTTGACATTTTAAGTTGCCTTTTACATAAAGGATATAAAGGAATAAAACATTTTCTCAGGAAGAAAATAACAAAGAAATGCTTTGTCATGATGAGCAGTACTGCCTTTCTGGGAAAACTTTGTTTGCATCACACCAGGAAACGGTGTCCTTTTTTCCAGTCTGTTCTCACCAAACTCCGGGTGAAGTTGTTTATTGTAAACCAAAATCGTATTGTTGGGTATGTGTTATGTTCCAGGACCCATGATCTTTGAGTGAGCCCAGGTCCTCATGGGACATTTGATACAATTTGACGTTTGTCCAATGTTGGCAACCACACATCCTGAAAGAGCATGGGCTCAGCTCACCGACAGGTAGTAAAGTTGCATTTGGTTGCATAATCACTACCGTCACATTTGAGTCATCATTTCAGTGTCAAAGTTAAACAGAATCACCAACAGTGTGTTGACATGCATAAAAATCCTGTTTTTGCTCCCTCCATCTCATTCCACTCCGAAGATCAAAATTCAGGTCACACCCAACAAAGCCAAATCCCGCTGTGTGTACTTCTCATGTCTCATTTTGTGTGAACAATGTCTACAAAGACTGCGGTAATAAAGCGCTTTATATGGTGCTCCAATGAATAAATAATTTGGAAAAGAGAAAAATATAATGTAAGGAACAATTTAAGCTTAGAAAGGAAGATTTTTGTCCATTCTGCTGTCAGGAAAAGGTTTTGAAGTTTATAGGGATGGATGGATGATAGATAGATAGACAGATAGATAGATACATAGATAGATAGATTGCATGTTTGAGCTGTTTCAACTGCAAGCAAAAAAAGCAACTTGCACTGGCATGTCAGTGCCATTGTTTTGTCTGAACATGCACACTATTAAAGTTTTTTTCTAAGCTACTTAAATGTCGCAATTGAACTACGGCCTGATCCTGGCTTAGTCTAGGCTCTGTCTTTGAAACCAGGCGATAATTAATCAGTCCGCACACACCATGTAGTTAAATTGTTCAGAAAGTTTAAATGGCTGACAGGTCTGAAACTGTTTTGTTATATTCATCCACAGAAAAGAAACCAGCTTGTCCGGGGCTGGGCCTCATGTACAGCTTGTTAGCATCCGTCTTCTTCTCCTCTGCGGCTGTTCTTGTGAAGAAAATCGAGGGGATGCATGCTATCCAAATCAGTGCGGTTCGGTGCTTCTTCCAGATGCTGTTTGTCATGCCGGCCATGATATATTACAAGTATGAATCTATGATACATTAACAGAATGATTCAGACATATTACAAGTATAAGTCTATAATACAAGTATAAATCTGATATATTACAAGTAAGAATCTATAATACAAGTGAGAATTTATAATATAAGTATGATTCTGATGTATAACAAGAATCTATCAGACAAGTATGAATCTATGAATAGATTTCTTATATGAATCTATAATACAAGCATAAATCTGATTACAAGCATGAACCTGATATATTACAAGAAACTATAATACAATTATGAATCTGATGTTACAAGTATTCTATAATACAAGTATCAATCTATGATAAAAGTATGAATCTAATATATTTCTAATATGAATCTATAATACAAGCGTAAACAAGATATATTACAAGTATGAACCTATAATACAAGTATGACTCTAATATATAATGAGAATCTGTAAACAAGTATGAATCTATGATAAAAGTATGAATCTATTTCTAATATAAATCTATAATACAAGCATAAATCTGCTTCATTACAATAATGAATCTGATGTTTCAAGTAAGTCTATAAAACAAGTATGAATCTATGCTACATTTTGAGTATGAATCTATAATACAAGTATAAATCTGATACATTACAAGTATGAATCTATAATTCAAGGAGAAATCTGATATATAGTTTCATATTTGTAATATAATACGAGTAAGAATATAAAAAATAAGTATGAATCTGGGCTACATTGAGTATGAATCTGATATATATCTGATATGACTATAATACAAGCATAAATTGGATTTATTACAAGTATGAATCTGATATATTACAACAATCTGTAAACAAGTATGAATCTATGATAAAAGTATGAATCTGATATATTTCTAATATGAATATATAATACAAGGGTAAATCTGATATATTACAAGAATTTATCTATAATACAAGTATGAATCTATGATAAAATTCTGAATCTATTTCTAATATGAATCCATAATACAAGCATAAATCCGCTTAATTACAAGCATGAATCTATAAAACAAGTACAAAACTATGCTACATTTTGAGTTCAGCTACAGTTCACATAGAAATCTGATATATAGATTCGTACTTGTGAAATAATACAAGTATGAATCTATAAAACAAGTATGAATCTGTGCTACATTGTGAGTATGAATCTGATATATTTCTGATTTGAATGCATAATACAAGCATAAATTGGATTTATTACATGTATGAATCTGATATATTGCAAGTTAGAATCTATAAAACAAGTATGAATCTATGCTGCATTTTGAGTATGAATCTATATAATACAAGGATGAATCTACAACTATAAATCTATGATATATTGTATGAATCTATAATACAAGTTTGAATCTTATATATTACAAGTATGAATCTATAATACAACTATTAATATTTAATAATTGCACAAATTTATCTACATTATTTCACAAGCATGACTGTGTTGACCCTGTAATTGGATTCAATATAATTTTGACTCAGGAATGTGGGAATAGCCTATAACCTTTTCATTTTTTCAGAACTGGCTTTTTCGGACCAAGAGGTATGCAAATCTACCTGTTTCTAAGAGGGTTCCTGGGGTCCAACGCCATGATCTTGTTGTATTATGCAGTTCTGCAGATGCCCCTAGCCGATGCCACGGTTATAATGTTCAGTAATCCGGTTTTCACATCCTTGCTGGCTTGGATTTTCCTCAAAGAGAGGTGCACAATATGGGACGTCGTTTTTACCGTGTTTACACTTACTGGCGTCATACTGATAGCCAGACCTCCATTCCTCTTTGGTGGTGAGTTGTCAGGGATCGAAGGAGAATACACCAATCACATCAAAGGCACGGTCGCTGCCTTCGCGGGGGCGGTCGCAGCAGCTTGCACTATGGTCATTCTGAGAAAAATAGGTAAAAGTGTTCATTACTACCTTTCCGTCTGGTACTATGCAGTCATTGGACTCATCGAGTGCATCATTGTTTTGTTCATCTTGGACGAATGGACCATTCCGTCCTGCGGTTGGGACAGGTGGAGGCTCATGGCCATCGGGCTGCTCGGTATAGCCGGGCAGGCGTTCCTCACCAAAGCCCTGCAGATTGAGAAAGCAGGACCTGTTGCACTGATGAGGACGATGGATGTGGTCCTGGCCTTCATCCTGCAGTTCCTGTTCCTCAACCGCAAACCCACATGGTGGAGTCTGGGAGGGGCGCTGTGTGTGATCTGCAGCACTAGTGGGGTGGCCATAAGGAAGTGGCATAACAGTACGAAACACAAGAGCTGATCTCACATTCTAGTGAGATGAAAAGAAATTTTTTTATGTTTCCTACAAATAATTGCTGCATTAGATACCAAAGAAGCCGTTTTACTGTAATAATATGCATCGAAAGTCTGAATTTCTTTCTTAGGACCTTACTGTATGCAGTATGTACAGTATATTACAGTATTTTCAGTAGTTTTGTAGTTTCTTAAAGTATATTACCTCAACTGAGGGCTGTTAGTCAAGATGCTACAGATATTTTTTAATCGATATAATATTGTTGAGACAATACTGTTTTATCATATAGAGATTACGGTAAACTACTTAATAATAGACTGCTGGTCAGAGCTTGGTGAGTGTAAAAAATCACCAAAAATGTCAATTCAGTCATCCTTTACTCACTCATGCTGTTGCAAACCTGCATGATTTTTATCTTCCATGGAACTTAAAAGGTTGATTTTTTTCCATACAAGCAATGTGTTCATTAGTTTAATGATTTGACTTTTCAGTATGTTACTACGACATTGTTTATACTAGAAATGCACGATACTATATTTCTCTGCCGATAGTAGATTATTCAGAGTGATATCTGCCGATACCAATAACGGCACTGATAGTTTGGGGCTTCTACCTTTAATACCTTCTTTTAAATTAATGATAATTTCATTAGAATGAATCATTATATTTTTAATTACTATATTTTGAAAGAAATGCAAATAAAGCTTCATTCTCTCCATTTCATCAACTTCTTTCAGAGTAACTGGTATCGGTTATAAACATAAAAGCGTTACTAAAATTAATATTAACACACATTAACTAAATTCTCAAGAATAAATTAATATTTCTTAACTTTCTAAATGCTATTAATTTATATAATTACTATTAATATTGAACATCAAACTGGTTTCTTTGCATTTTCTTTACACAAAGCCCAAATGCAATGCATTTTCCTCTTTTGATTGACAGGATATATTGGCTCAGACCATTAAACTATTTGAACTAGCTTTTATTGGTCAATACCGATTATCGGCCGATATATATCGTGAATCTCTAGTTTATACTGTAAGAATACTGATTCATTTAGTTTTTGAATGCTATATAGATGCAGGTGGTGGTCAGTGAAGTGTTCTTAACCATTTATTAACTTTATTTTACAGTACGTGCACTTACATGTACTCACAGTGTATTTACAGAAAGAAAGTTCGGTAAATGATGTGAATGATGTTTAACATCTTCGGTTGTTTTGCCTTGTATGTAAAAGAACAGCATCAATATTCTGCCTAATATTTCAATTTTTCTTCCATGGAAGAAAAACACAGATGAGTAAATGATGACAGGATTTTATTTTTTGAGCGCAATATGCCTTTAAAATCCTTTGCACTTTGTCACTGACAATGTACTGTAACTGGCATTACCTTTAAGAGGTAGACACAGGGTGAACAGTTTGTCTTAATATTTATTTTTGAAAAATCTGAATTATATGTACTTTAAGCTGAATATGCAATCAGTGCTAGATATGTTCTGAACCGCGATGAACCACCGTTTTGAACTCTGTCCTTGTGTACCTTAGATAACCACACAGGTTTACTGCACAAATATTAGCCTGATATAAAACGAGTCGCTTTTATTTATTTATCCGACATACGTTTCGGCACAAAGATGAGTTGTTACAAGAGGCCGTGACATTTTGAATCAGTATACTGATAATGATCATGAAAATGGCTGTTGTTCTGTAGATCAGTCACTGACATGGGGCTCTTCAGTTAGCTGAACTTTATCGCACTTGTTTTCCCTTTTACATTTATTATAATTTGACTGTTTTATTTAAACCTGTTTGTGTAAACTGACCTGAAAGCACTTTACACTGACTTGTGTCAGTTTATCTTTATTAAAGCACTATTAAAGGGTTAGTTCACCCAAAAATGAAATTTCTGTCATTAAGTACTTGTACTTATGTCTTCCAAAACCTTAAGGTATTTTTGATGAAATCTGAGGGTTTCTGAACTACACGTAGGCAGGAACATCATTGCACCTTTTGAGGTTCAGAAAGGTATTAAAGACATCGTTAAAATAGTCCATGTGACGCGCAAAAAGTATTCTCGTCACTTCATAAAATGAAGTTGAGCCACTATTGTCACGTGGACTGTTTTAACAATGTTTTTAATACCTTTCTGGTTAAATTGCTGTCTGTAGAGGATTTAGAGAGCTCTTGGATTTCATCAAAAAGATTTGTGTTCTGAAGGTGAACGAAGGTCGTACGGGTTTGGGACGACGTGAGGATGAGTAATTAATGACAGGAATTTCATTTTTGGGTGAACTAACCCTTTAAATCGCTGGTGCAGTATCAGTTAACTATTAAAGACATGCTGCCTTAAATCTATTCTTTTTTTTTTTTCCCGGATGACATATCCGTTAAATATGTAAGAGCAGATCCCTCCATATTATTTATTGAATAAGTTTGTTGATTTAAATAATGCCTGCTGTAGATTTCACCTTGCAAATTTATATGACTTTTTGAACTCAGCCGTTTAAATAAATAAAAGATTCTTTTACCCCGTTGAGTTCAGTCTTTTTTTCTGGAAGTACTAACCAAGATTTCAACTTTGCAGGCTACAACATCGTGATTCTCACTTCCGCCGAGTGGTTGAGAAGGATTACACCTGCATTCTTGTGTTCTTTCTCTCATTATTTTGTCATCGTTTTAATTACACTTAATTCTTTGTGTGTGAATTTAGGGATGCTCTGTAAAATGCTGCACAGGGCATCATTTAAGATTTAATTTTTTGTAGTTTTTTGCCCATCAGCTAGGGCTGTCCTCTTTCTACCTTCTAACAAGAACATGCTGTTTTGGCTTTTATCCTCAAACAAAAGGCTCCACACTGTTTGGTAAGTAACCGTAGACATGAACAGCCTGTTCCAATGCAGTACTTTTCCATTATCAACCGATAACAGCAGCAGGCGTTAATGATAGATCAACAGAGATTCAGTAAACACACACACACACACTGCATGGTCCATATAATATATTAAAAAAAGGCTTTGGGTTTAAACAAGCATTTTCAGTAGAATGGGTTGAACCGAACTCTGGTTATTGCCATATAAATGATTTAGTGAGAGGTGTAAAAGATCATGATTGACCTACGCGAAACCCAGAATGACATATAATTTGTTTGAGCACAACAACAGATATGTAAAGCAGTTTCTTTTTTATAAGTTTACACACCTTTAAGATAGAAAGTCTGGCCTAAAACACGCATTTAATATTCATTCTGAAACTTTTAGAGCATGTGAGTCTTCTATGAAAATATATATGAATGAAATCTGACCGCACACTCACTTGCAAATACTTTAAACAAAAAAAGTATTCGCAAATGAGCATGCGGTCAGATCGCATTCATATCCCGCTTGTTTGTCTGTTTGATAATCTATGAAAAACCATAATAATTCAAATCATTTAATATTGTTATAATAGTGCTGTGTTTGTGATGAATTGCTTATAGCTTGGGATAAAACTGCTAAAGGGATAAAAAAAAAAAGTAAATTCATGTACTGTAGAAATGTGATCAAAAGAATATAAATCATAGGATTATCCATTTTTTGGATGTGGCCGAAATATGCGACGTAGCCACTGTTGGGCTCCACTCAGAATTGAATTAAGGACGCCGTTAAAATCCCTTAAATCCGAGCTGTTGCAAATTGGACCCGGACACGGGATTGTAATTTGAATTTGGCTACAATTCAATGAAACAGGATTTAAATGCAATACAATTCCACAAATTTACTGTAACATTAAAAAAGTTATTTGATCTTGGCAAATATGTTCAAATATAAGCTTATGAGTCCCCACAATGTTGTTAATTATATTTTATAATTATATTTTGCTCCTTTACATGATCATTATCAGAATACAGATTCAAAATGGACTGATTTTTAAAAAAAATGTTTATTATTAGTAGTTACTACGGAGCACCTAAAAGGACACAATAAAGAGAAAAATTATTAGTCGAATATTTTGCGTTAAGGGAACTTTGCAAAGAACACGTTTTGCGAGTGAACGCAAAAGCAATGAAATATATTTTTTCCTCCCATCGTATTTTTTACATCAGCTCATCTTTATAAGGTTCCGTATCTGTGATTATCGCTTTATATATTATTTATTATATATTTTGTGTTGAACAGACGCTTTTTAAACAATAATTTTAACAGTAATTTGAGTAAATATAGCATATCAGAATATTATTTATATTTTGTCTAAATTTATACAATAATTATTTATATTTTGTTTGAATTTTATTCTGCCATAGCAACTGTGAGACAAAGAAATGATGCAGCAAATGGAAATCATAAGAAAAGGCACATATAACACAGATGTTACAGAGATTAATAAATAAATATAACTTTTTTTATAACGTGCATAGTCACTTTGAATGAGCATATTCAAATGTTTTATTTGTTATTTAAGTGATCAGTTGACGTTACAATCCAGTAGAGGGCAGCAGATAATTGCATGTCGATTTTCAACAAGTCTGACCAACCAGCTATTGGTCAGAGCTAATCAGTTCTATTTTTCAGATTCAAATTTGACCAATCTATCTTTTTATGTAACTGACGTAAAAAAGTAGTGTTGTAGTCTTGAAGAAAAAAGTAGGATGACTTATTTGTAAGACTAGTCTAAGCAGTTTATGAGACAATGACTGTAGAGCAGCAACACATTTAATTGTTGAGACTACAGTTGACGAAAACCTTCACTTGCAGGTGTTTAGAATAGAAAGACATTGTAAAAGTTGAGCATGTTTCGACAAAAATAAAAAATAAACGGTCTACAGAATCTGTGTCAGCTTCATTTTTTATCCTTACAATTACAAGTCTTGCTTAATAATCAACATAATCAGAAACATGAGATAAAAACACAAAATTATGCCTTTAAAGTTTCCCAGGCAGCCATGCGATTACAATGAATGATCAGAAATTATTGCACAAGATCCAAAAAGCGCTTTAGGTACATCATAAAAGCACATAAAACTGCAACATACAAAGGCTTACTTGTGTGGTTTTGTAAATGAATTGCAATCGGAAAGCAATAGTTCCACATGCTGTAGGATTACATGTGACAGATTGACTGGGAGTGGAAGAATTGCACATTCTTTCTGGATGGCATAAGAGTTCCCTCCTTTGGACTGAGAATTGGAAAAAATCATTGCTATTCTGCCAAGAACACAAACATATGGTTAAAATAAAATGAATATGGATTGGCATATGTCTATATGAGCCTCGGCCTAACAGCCCATTTTATATTCCCTGTGGTTATTTTTTTTTTTTTAAGAGTGTAAGAGGTGGGAGGGACTGGATACAAACCCCTTCTGTTTAAAGGTGTGGGTCACCATAAACAAAAGCATAACAAACATCAAGAAAAAGAATAAACTATACAATAAAATCTGCATGTAAACAGCTAGCATCATCTTCCAATAAAGCAATTGTACAATTCATCTAGTTTGGCACAACAGGAAATCAAACAATGTTATCAATTGAGCCAAAGGAAGTAACCTTCAGATGTAGCCAAAACGAGATAATGTCCATGCAGCATTCCTAACGTACTTCATTAATGATATCCACGGTGGGATGTTCAAAAACAATGGAATTAATAAAAATCTATGCATGTAAATGCAGAAACTTTTATACTGCTTAATGTTAAGTAGCCTAACTTGCATATTATTGCCAGTTACTTTGTCTGTTTTCGCTCCACCAATGAGAATAGTTCCAAATGTCGAAGCAAAATCAACCGTTGAGCGTTATTGAATGAATCGAGGTAATGATTCAATGACTCAATCATTAATACAGCCCTCTGTCGCCACCTAACGTCGAAATCTGCAGAAACGAACACTGAAAATCTGCACCACTTCATAACAAAACTTTTGGAAAACCACTCAAAACTAAGTGCTGTGTAAATATTTTTATTTTATGTGACATCTAATAAACATAACTACCATATTATGTACTATAGTATGTTTTTGCTCCAATGAAAACAGCCACCAAAATCGAGTAGCCGTTGCAGGTCACCGATCAAAATATCGGCGTTTGGCCTCGATCACACTGAACGCGTTTTGTGCCGTGAGAGGCGCCTTTTTTGAATTGTTTTCTATTGGCAGTGAGCGTTCTGCACGCTGTTTATGAGCGTTTTAACCGCCTGCTGCGCCTCGCGTTTTTGCAGGAGCGCTCGGAGCGCCTGAGGTTGAAAAAAAAATCAACTCTGAGCGGAAAAGCGCCCGATGTCATTTGCGTTTTTTTTCCGATTGGCCAATCGGATGAATGGAGAGACGGCTTTCCGTCGTGCTGACGAGTGTTTACAGTTCTTTGGACACGGCAAAGATGGAGCCCTTTGCTTGTAACGTACTTTTTAGTTTCAGCTAATATGAAAGATTAACAGCACACCAAAGAGCGCTCGCGCTACACTGACGGGACAGCTGATTCAGTGGTTGCCTAGCAACATAAATAACCGCAGCGCACTGCTCTTTTTTTCTAAAATCAACAAAAAAGGATAGTGCGGTGCGGCTCGCGTTTTCAGAGCTAAAAAACGCGTTCAGTGTGATCGGGACCTTCAGTGTTTTGAACAAATTGAAAGAGTGAATGATTCCATGACTCACTCATAAATACAGTCACTTTCGCCACCTACTGGCATAACATTGTAACCTGCAGAAAGGATGAAGGATACAGGTCAGTACCCACCACCAGGCGGTGTTGGGGGTAACGCAAGTTACGTAATCATTTACTCTTTTTTTTCAAGAAACTAGCAAAGTAATCCATTACTTTTAAATTTACAACAAAATATCTAAATTACTTTTTCAAATAAGTAGTGCAAGTTACTTTGTTTTCCCATTTATTGACTGACAGCTCTCCTGTCCCCATACTGAGAAAAATCGGGAGTAAGTGCAGAGGCGTTGTGTGCGCTGTGTTAAAAAAATACTTTTTTGTTGTTATAAAACAAACAAACAAACAACCAAGCCCAGCCCAGATAAGAAAAGTAATGCAAATGTAACACATTACTTTCCATAAAAAGTAACAAAGTAATGCAATTAGTTACTTTTTAAAAGGGAGTAACTCAATATTGTAATGGATTACTTTTAAAAGTAACTTTCCCCACCAGTACAAATCAGAACTTTTGGAAAACCACTTGGCCAATCGAATTCGAGGACAGAACTGCTGTGCATTTTTATATATTTTACGTGATATAGACACATGAATACCATATCATGTACCTTATAGTATGTCAATAATATTTCAATAAATAAAAAGACCGCGCCATGGTACATGGTGTAAAAACAAACGGTATTACCATGGGATCAGGTCCCATAACTTCTGAAAGTGAATATTAAGTAGGCTCTTTATGAAGGCGTGCACGCGTGAGGCTGTTGACAGTCATGAAGTGAGTTAAAGTCCTCAGACATTCCTTTGCAGTGACACCTCTATAGATCGGCTTTGTGCAGCGTCTGCTGCTGACTGAATGAGTTTCCCGCCTTCAACACTGTTTTAATACTGGTGAACTCTGCAAATTTAACAGTCATTTTCTGAAACCACGATGAAGTTTCACCTTCTCTCACGCGAGAGACGGTTTTTCGGCGCGACTCTCTGCAGCGGTAAGTTGTTTCACGTGTTTATGTTATGTTTGTTGTGTTAAATCCTGAGTTTAATACATATGCTGCGTCAAACAACGCTTGATGTTTGTTGATATCTTGTGTTATCGGATTATTGCAGTCGGAAATGAAAGAGTTTGCCTTAAAACGTGTGTTGTATTTTATTTTGTGTTTAAATTCTTTGGTGTAATTTTTACACGGTGCTCCAAAGAATTCCATAGCGCTAAAAAACCGAATGATATCATGGTAATACCATGTTTTGGACAAGGTAACACTATTTTTTGTGAGTGAAATATGCTTCTCAGTGATTCAGTCAGGTGTTGAAAGTTTGACAGAGAGAGAGGATGCTTCTAGAAAGACGTGATGATGTTTTAAATCGTGTGTGACGATGATGATGATGATGAAGGTACAGTTTTCTGCCCCCCCTTTCTGCCTCAGCTGGCTCCCCCAAGTCTAGTTTGATGAAATCATCCTCTAATGGAAATCTGATGTTGCTGTAGTAAAGTCTGTGACTGAGTTGACCAGCTCTGTAACCTGATCTTGCACGAGTGATCCTGGGGTTTGGGCTCTTTATGCTCAACACACACAATCCATTTTCAATTTACCAGCCTGGAAAATGTGAATAGATGGAAAACTCGTCTGCTTTAGTTTACTCGCCACATTTTGCTTTTACGAGAACGATTGAGAGGCGAGCGGTGCTTGGTGACTGTCCTGTGATCAGATGGGATCTTTTGCTTTGCATTAAACAAACCTGTAATCATAGACCTTTGACACAATAATCGGCACATGACACCGTACTCAGAATGTGAACATTCTTTGCATAAACTGACTTACTGAATATCATGTACACTTTCTGTGTTGTGAAATTTAATCTGGGTTATGACACACCTGTAGTTGAACAAGAATGCCTGTGCCGGAAGACACGACACACCCACAGATGGTCAAAGATTGCCAAACTGTACGTTTATGACAGCAAACACTGATTTAGTGTCGACAACCGTCTCTTCCAGTTCCAGTCAGCCCTCTGTAATGTTTGGTGTGATTTCTTTATGATTGTCAGTTTAAAGGATTTGTTCACTTCAGAAGTAACATTTTCTGATCATTTAGTCACCCACATGTCATCCAAGATGTTTATGTCTTTATCACTGGAAAAGAAATGAAGGTTTTTTAGGAAAGCATTCCTTCATATTGTGGACTTCAACAGGGTTCAACGGGTTGAAGGTCCAAATTGTAGTTTCAGTGCAGCTTCAAAGGGCTCTACACGATCCCAGACGAGGAATAAGAGTCTAATCTAGAGAAACGATCGACTATTTTCTAAAAAAAAAAAAAATTTTATACTCCTTTTAACTGCAGATGCTCGTCTTGCACTGCTCTCGCATTATGTAATCACTTTGGAACGGTCATGCGTGACATGAGCGGAAGTACTCATCCACTACTTGTACTTTTCTACAAAGTGAACATGCAAAGACTAAATCAAACGGCCTTTACAAAAAAAGGTAAAACAAAGATGCCGGACGAGTTGAATTTGGAGAAGAAAATAAGTTTTTTGCCCTAACACGGTACTTCCACCATGTCACGTCTGACCTTTCCAACGTGATTACGTGATGCGTATCGCAGAGCATGAGCATTTGTTGTTAAAAAAAAAAAAGTATATAAGTTTTTATTTTTTTTTTTAGATAATGACCGATCGTTTTGCTAGATAAGACCCTTATTCCTCGGCTGGGAAGCTGCACTGAAACTGCAATTTGGTCCTTGAACCCTGTTGAAATCCACTATATGGAGAAAAATCCTGGAATGTTTTCCTCAGAAACCTTAATTTCTTTTCAACTGAAGAAAGAAAGACAAACATCTTGGATGACATGGGGCTTTTCAGGATATTTTAATTCTGAAGTGAACTAATCGTTTAAAGACGATAATAAAACTAGAGCTGAAAGATTTAAAAAAAAAAATAAAATAAATAAAACTATATAAAATATAAATAAATATATGTAGGCCCAAAGACGGAGACTAAGTTGTTGTATTTTTCATTTGCAAATTTTTTAATATTTTTTGTACATTTAACAAAACTTGTTTATTGCAGTTAGTTGCCCAGACAAAGTTTTTAAGTTTAAGTTGTTCATCTAATAATACATAAGTATTATTAGGGTTTTTGCTGTTATTGACTCTAGTAGCCAAATGTGAAATCCAGTCTGCGGGTGTTGAGCGTTCAAAGTTTACCGTTTTCATGAAAATCGTGAAATATGTAATGGGAAAAGACTCCCGATTTTTTTTTTTTTTTTTTAATTATTAAACTCTGTTCAGTTGGAGGATATCAAACTTAACAGTTTGAGCTGATTTTAGAACACATATTGTTTTCATTTGTCTTAAATCTCCTAGCAATGAGGTTCATGTTTCCGCGCGGGTTTGTGTTCAGAATGATGTGGAAGTTGGTGTGTGATCCAGTTGTTTAGTGTATGATGCTCAGTTTTTCTCTGTAACCATTTACAAAGTGTGTTTAAAATCTGTTCATGTTTCAGAAAACATGTACACATTCCAGCATTAACTCTAATAACACTTGTCGGGGATCAACAACAACAGTTGACCTAGTTCCATTTATGATGGGCTGTTAGCCTATAATGTCGTAATCTTGGTTGAACCTGCATGTATGTCATTGATACCATCGTTTACCCTCACATAAACTTTAAGAACCGATCCACGTCTGAATGAGGCTTTGCTCCAGTAGCGGCCTGTTGCACAGGAACAGAATCAAACTAGCGTAGATAATTAGTTTGTGCTGGCTTCAGAAAAGAAGGGGAGAAGGAGGGGTGCGGAGGTGGATTTGGGGAGGTGGGAATTCCCGTAATTTCCAAGCGTTACAATGGCCTCATGCCTCAACAGACACTCATACCCACCCACCCACCCACCGGCCGCCTCTTCACTGCTGCAGCTCATAGTTTAGATAAAAGAGAGGTGTCTTTGACAAGTTCAGGTTTTTAGGGCACAAATGCCTGCAACACCTACTGCAGACAGGCTGATACGTCGGCTGTTTGTATATGACCATGAGCGCAGGAAGGATCACAGGAAAGGACTGATGGATTGGAGACAGTCTCTCATAGTGTAATATACAATTAAAGGCTAGCAATTTGTCTTCCACAACTTTTAGAAGTTTAATTAGTGGTGTCATCACTATTACTGTCGCTCGTTTAACGTGCGAGCATGTCGATGCATCATTAAAACACAGTTTACAGGACAACAATGTACTGAAAAATGGAAGAGTTTTTCCTTTCGCTCGCGGACGACGTCAAAACTATCGCCGTTCACACAGATCCACAAAAAAGACGCTATATTCTGCTGACAGGCCAGTAGGTGGAGGTCAGTTTGTAAAGAAATGCCACGTGCCTGTAGACTGAACATGTAATACGCATGTGCGTGACATCAGCGTTTTCACAAATTTGCGTTTTTGTTGTTTACATGGGCACGATGAGGGTAAACACTTCAAAAACTTGTACTTTCAAACCTGAAAGTTTTGAAACCAAAAAAGTTGAAAGTAGTGTTGTGTAAACAGCCCATCAAACAGTCCCTCCAGAAAAACGCAGATTTTTTTTTTGTTTTCCTGGATTTTGCAGCACGTTTTCTTAAAAATGCGATGGAATATGTGGGATATTTTTGCAATTTTATGCGATGAAATTGCGGGAACTTGGCAAAAACTGCGGTCTGGTGACAAAGAGAAAAAAAAGATGATTCCCCCAACACCCTGTTCTCTCTAGACTACTACCTTCATGTAAAGAGTCATTTCTTATTACTTCATATGATGAACAAGCTGTGACTAAATCACAGAATATTGAAGTTCTCATTCTGTTTTATTTCAGACCTTCATTAACACATGAATCAAACTTACAAAACATTGAGTCAAACAAGTTCTGTAGCTTTACAAAAGGAATCTTCAACAACTTCTGTAAGAATGAATAAATGAAATATGAAAAAATAAAATGTGTGCTTCCTGTTTTACAGAAGTAGCTATACAAAACAGACATGTTCTGTTGTTCTGTTAAATGTTCTGTTAAATGAAGTGCTTCCAATGCACAAAGTGCAATCTCTTATTGCAACGTCAATTATTTTACACACTACTAATATACAGCATCGACTGTGGTCCAACACGCAGTTGCAAAATAATTTGCCCCCATTTTCATGTGACTCACTCATTATTTTTGTTGGCAAATGAGAAAGATTTGTGTACTTCATCACGGTTTCACCGCGGGGTTTGCAGATGATGTTCACGACGCGTAATTACGTCACTTCATAAGGTTCCCATGGCAATAGGGGGAAAATAATGGCGCTTGTGTGAAGTAAACGCAACATTTTTCAACTTTCTGCTAAGATATATGTGACTTTTTTGCAACGAAAATACAGGGATTATGAAATCATGCTTGCCCCGCATATTTTCCTTGCTGAAATCGGCAATTTATGCGGTGAAAGTGCGGCGTATTTGAAAAAATGCGACCCCCACATAAATATGCGGACTTTGGCTGATTATGCATGAAATCAAGCGATCGTGTTTTTCTGGAGGGACTGATCTAATCGATGATGGGACTTGAGTTTAGAGACCAGCAGTTTATAGAGACTTGAGAATGGACTTTTTAACCTGTATGCAAATCACCCAGAACAGCCAGCAGCTGCTTAACAACAGCCTGTCAACCGATCAGAATGAAAGTGAAATAAAAGAGCAGTATTTTCTCATGTCTTAATGATCAGACCACCTCATGAAGTCATCTGGACACATGACTGTTAATAAGAACGAAGGTGTGTCTGGATCACCTGTCTGGTGATCTCATATTACAGAAGGAATGCATTCGTTATGTGATTTTGGGAGCAGATTTGGAAAAACTTGTTTAGTTGCTTCAGTACTTCAGTTACTGTAAAACAACAACAATCCTCTTCCTGTGTCATGGACACAAGTATGGTGGTCTTGTTTAACTTATTGAAAGACTTCTGAGGTCATAAAATAGCTGCAAACAGAAAAATAGATCATTTATTCACTGATAAAATTTAAAAAGTTCTAAAATCACATTTTCTTTCAGATTTAAAAGTGAATGTCAGATTTGATGTCTTTGATGGCAAACGCTATCAGTTATTGTCTCATGAACAAGTAATGACAGCATTTTTAATTTGAGTGAAATGTTCCATTAATTTTAGATGTGTAAATCTATAGACATTAATGACGGCATAAATCATGCATATCTTTTAGGAGAGTGTGCTGTTACTTTTCGAAGCAATTTAGCTTATGATTGTCCCCCAGCTGATGATAAAATCACACAAATCCCTCAAAGGAGGGAACAGAGCCAGAACAATCTAGTAACCACCGAGAACACCTTATCTTACAACTGCTTAAAACGCTGTAGCAACAGCATAATACACATGGATCCACCAACATCCCTGACTTACTTAGCAATGCCTTTGCAAATGTATAGGAACATAATTTATTTGATGTCCCCCTGTAGTCAATAATTTTATCCCTTAAAACTCATCAAAATGACAAAGTTTTTTTTATCCTTGAAAAAAAAATCTTCATGCCTTAAAATAGATTGAATTTAACTCTACACCCTTGCCTCATTTAGTATACGTGGTTCTATTAATATGCAAATTAGCCCCGCCTCCACTCACCCCAGCTCAGAGATCCACTCGTTGACGTGATTGGTTACGAGGGAGTTTGTGACATCAGAAACACCAGCGATTTGAGACAGTCTTTGCTTCACTGTAGTTTTAAAGAGAAAATACTCTGCAATAGTGTTGACTTGTGAATTTGCACATGGTTTTTAAACCATGCATATTAAAAACACCTCATAGACATATACGCAACATTAACTTTGATTTTGCGTTACTCACACATTGTAATGTAGTGTTTGTAGACTGCAAGCGCTGATAGTTTTATTCAGCCTGAGAAGTAGATTAGCCCTGCACAATATTCCCAGTATTCTAGTGTCTTTTACATCCTTTCTCTTTCACTAAGTCCATGTCTGATTACAAGCACTCACTTGCTGAGTTTTGACAGAAATACTCCTCACTGTGTTAGCTCAGTCATTTATTGTCAGCTGTGTGGGTGTGAGAACCGAGCCATGTTTGAAGACTCTGACTGGATTCACCCAGCATCAATGCAGCCAATGCCCCCCTTTAATCGCATTCGGACCACCCCCTCCGAGCGAAGCTTTACATTCCAGAGACCCGTGCGTTTTTGTTGGGATGGGGGGCCTGCTGACTGGAGTGAGATTTTGGACAGCTGTGTGATTTCCTGAGAGGAGATATTTTTGAGTGGATGTGAATTTTCGTTTCATGCCGTCAGAATGCGCATCCTGTCCTAGTAATATTTCTTAAGTGTTTTAAACAACATTTCGGTTGTGGTGAAGTGCAATTTAAACAACTTCCCCAGATAACATCTAGCAAGACACAAAACAGCTTGGCTCTGATAAGGATTGAGAAACTTTTTCTTGCTTTGCCCATGCCAAGTAAAACCTGTGTGTTGAGTTACGGTATGTTTGTTTTCACTTGCATTGTCATATTTTACTTCATTCATTCAGGGAACATTTTCAGATTACTTAACACGCTATGTGGCAAGAGAAGTTGTTTATTGAAATTTGTATTTCTTCCCCTCTCATCTAGTGTTCTGAGCCTCTAGGACTTGGGAGAAGAGGTTAAAGTCGGGAGGGGTGAATAAATTGAGAAGACGCAGCCGTCACTTTCTGCTGTAGTCACCCTGAAGCTTCCACTTCCACTCTTTGTCATCTCAAGGCCATTGTCTGTAGGGGTAGTTTGCCAGAAGCTTGTCTTCGCGCAAGTTGAGCTAGGAGAATCTGTCATCAGGTGCCTAGTGATATGAGGGTTCGTGTGGATAAACAGGCTCATGTTGGCCTCTTGAGCTCCATGGCCTCCGAAGGGGCTTCCGCTGTGCTGGGAGTGAAGAGTCTTGGTAAGGAGACTTCAGCAAGTAATGGAGATGCTCTCATATCCGTGGACTACAGCTTGCCTGAGAGCGAATCCCCTCGGATACCTGACCATTTTCCGTTTGACCTGTCGGAGGAGGACTCACCGGGCACGGAGGGCAGATTACGGAAGTCTTTGGATACTAGGTCTAAGAGTTTGGATTGCTTGGACGATACCTACAGGTCCAAGTACTGCGTCTGTGGGGCTGCGAGGCATGGGGAAGAAGGGTTGTACGTTTGCCAGATGTGTGGGTTTTGCGATCCAGTGGAAAGTGAAGAAAGCTGCCCGGAGAATAACTTTCCTCCTAGAAGCTGGGGAACGGTGCCCCAGCAGAGGAAAGCAGAAGAGATTTCTTCTGATGTTCCTTGCCTTGCTGGAGGACAGCCAACATTGAGTGGCTCAGATGGTGAACTGTGCCAGATGGATTTAGTCATCGGCCAAAACACGAAGAGCCTGCCGTTCTGCGGGCTGGATTTGAGGCGAAGCAGCGTGCCAGTATCCTCGCCACAAGGCCCTCAATGCACCAATGGCTGCGGCACCGCTGCGAATATCAAGATGCGGGACAGAATTGACTTTGTATGTGCCGTGTGCCACAAAAATGGATTCTCCAGTTTGGAAAGGCTCAATAGGAAAACCAAACCCCTGTGCTCTCAGGGCAGGTGCCTTAAGAGGTCCACACCCTTCAGGTTGTCCGCAGGACAGGACTGTAGTGACAGCGAGGGCACCGTGTCTGACAGCGAGTTTGTGCGAAACAAGAAGGAGCGCTCTACTGTCCTGGTCAGGAGGTATCTCAAGAACAACCAGAAAATTAAAAAGGCCGTGTGCACAGGCACTAGAGCTATAGTGAGGACTCTACCCACCGGCTGCATCTCCGACAGAGTCTGGGAGTCTGTATGTGGGAAAACATGCCACCTCGGTGAGAGGCGCGCTCACGAGGCGAGGGGATACAGCAGAGCGCTTCAGGCCATCCAGCTGCAGGTTTCCAGAGCCCTTCTCATCTACCCAGGGATCAAGTATGCAGAGGTGAGGTCAATTTCTCTTTTCACTAAAGCTCTGCTTGGTATGAATGCTTCCTTCATGAACTGATGGTTATTCAGGTGTTATGTTAACGCTCTGTGAATGTGCCTCTCTCACAGCTGGTGCCAGAGTTCCTGCACTGAATGTTGATGTTGAAGCTCACGTTTTGAAATAAGCTTGACTGTGAATTTTTTTGCTGTTTTATCAAGTGTGTTTTATCTCTGAACAAATAATTTATGTTTGAACCCTGCGTTCTTAGATTGATCCTTGGGTGTGTAATTAGTGGTTCTTTCCATTTCAAAACTCTTAACTATTAAATCGTTTGTGCTACAGGCATGAATGAAATCATACAGCTTGTTGAGGACGGTTAAGATAATACTTTGCTTAAGTAATCAGACTTGAGTTTTTTTCCACATACTAAAGGACTAAAACTGCCTCCCCAAAGCCCTGGCATTGTTTTATAAATGTGCTACATCCATAATTTCCTACATAAAGTTGATAGAAAAGCTCATCTTCAGTGGTTTTTCATACAGATTAATAATCAGTATTGAAATGAATTTGTGGCCTAAATTTTTATTATTAATAAAGCTTCCACTACAGATTACAAAATACATGCTTTAAAAAGTCATTTGTAACGTATTTCGTTACATTACTCAAGTTTAGTAACTTAATCTAAATACTTTAGAATACTTTGGAATACTAATAAGTGTGGAACAAACACAAAACAGGTCATTGCAAGTTTTTATCTCACAGTTCTGACTTTTTCCCTCAGAATTGCGTGATATAAAGTTGCAGTTGTGAGTTACAAAGTCAGAATTATGAGTTATAAACTCACAATATTGAGAAAAGTCGGAATTATGACATTTAACTCACATACTAAATTCACAATTGCAAGAAAAAGTCAGTATTGCAAGTTTATATCTCCCAATTCTGACTTTATAACTTGCATTTGTGAGTTTAAATCTCGCAATTCTGAGAAAAAGAAGTCAGAATTGTGAAATGCAAACTCACAATTGTGAGGGAAAAAAACAAATTGTGAGAAAAAGTAGCAGTGACGAGTGAATTATAAAATGACTCACAAACAACTATCACAAAACATGAGAACAGTCGTGGATCATCAGGTCATGACGGGACAGTTAAGTTGACAGTTCGGCAATTTCTTTTATAAATTCAGTCATTTTGTCTTGTTTAGGACAGAACTAAATAAAAATAATAAAAGTATTAAAATGTTGGAGAAATTTCGTTTTTTCAGACTGTCAGAGAATCACCAATTGCTGTTTAATTGACATTAAAATTCAAAGTAATCACTTTGGTAATCTAAAATACTTTCAGATGTAACTGTAATCTGATTACCACCCATTTAAAATGTAACTGTAATGAAATACCGTTACTCAAATTTTGTATTTTAAATACGAAACTAAGTTACTTGTATTTCGTTACTCCCCAACCCTGGTGTAACCTCATTATTTTCTGTCAGCATTGTCTTCATTGCTCTTTTTGTATGTTGTATAACTTGTTTGCAATGCAAAGAGCAAAATCTTTTTTTTTTTTCAATGAAACTTCATGAAAAATCCTCTTTTTCTTTTATTCATTTAGCATATGATATTATACAGAGTAACTTCCAAATGAGAGAAATCATAAGCAATTTATTGTACGAGACTAAATGATATTTGCAGTTCTGCAATACCAAATTGCAAGAGTAAACCACAGAAATACATTTTTTCATGGTAATTTTCAGTGGAAATTGTACCAGTTCCAGTCTATTTAACAAATGGACACTGGCCAGCACTTAATTTTGCCTGTAATTTGATGAATTGCCAATAGGAGGAAATCTTTCTTGCCAAGGAAATTCCTTTTCCTGGAGCTCACAAAGCTGAAGTCGGTGCACGATACACCCACAAAACCTTTCAGCTTGACGTTTTTCTGACGGATGATTTAGTGGGCGACGGCTGTCTGTTTCAGCAGAACTTCAGATCTATTATGCAGCGTATTATATGTGAGCTAAGGCAGACGTTTTACTAGTAGACTTGTAAAAACCACTGCTTGTTGTGTTAAGGGTTGTTCCAGCGCTGTCTGGTTTCTCCCGCTGGCCGGGACAGTGGAGCCCTCTGTTTCAGAGCGTAGCATACAGTGGTTCTCGCTACACTAGTTTAAGACATTAAGACTTTATTGCCCCTTTGAGGCACTAAACCCCTGCCTCCTTCACCTTTTCATTCATTTCTTATAGGTGAAAAATGGGTTCACTGAGTTGGTGAGTCAATGCGTGTAGAAAAATGTGTTGTTGTAGTCATTGGTTCTGTTTAGACCAAACCATTTTTAAGTTTAGAGTTCCGCTGATTTGTTATTGGGGTTTTGTTTTGGACCGAGATACTCTGTGTCAACATCAGTGTGGTTTTGGACTGAATCATGGTGGAGAGCGGCCCAGCGTTATCTCATATTGGAAATGAGGAAGGGTTAAAAGGGGGAATAGTGGGTAGAGAAAAAAAGTGTGGTTCAATACTATTGAATCAAAATAAGTCTAATATAGAAAGTGCGTATCACATCCCTTAGGGCTTATGGCAGTGGCATGGACTTTGTCCTTTGGTTTCGTTAAACCATTATGATTTGCATAATTTAAAGACTGCTTTATTAGGCTACTCTTTGACACAGTCTTTAGTGTTAGTGAGGTTATTTATTGTCCGAATTTTTATATGAATAAGCACTTGAAGTCCTCTGGAACTTTGTATTTTGGCGTGAACTCCTTTAACAGGACATTATTGTTGCAGTTGTTCAAAGTGTATTTTCTTTTTTATTAAACTTGTGTTTAGGGTTACACAATGCTTTGAAATGTATACTTGTATATTGCCTGCTTGCCCAATTGACCCTTCGCAAACAGTTTGATTGACAGGCGATCTGACCAATCATAACCCCGAATCCGCCATTTTGTCTGACAAAGCAGTCAGGGGAGTTAGTAGATTAATGTTGGTGAACTTGAACTTGAAAAATTGTGTGTCCTCACGTCTTTCTGCGCTTGAAACAACATTCCTTCTGATGTTCATTCATGTTTATTTGATGCTATAAATAAACTAGTATGAAGAGATAATCGGTTCACGAGGAGCTACAGCGATCTGTCACCACACATTAGAGACACACTATCCGCTATTTACTGTTTAAACTTCTTTAAAAAATTACGATATATTAAATATGAAACGGTTTCATATGTCTGTCGACGTGTTGTCAGTGTCCTCTTTGCTCCAGGATGTATTTTTCACAGCGTGAGAACATGATGTGTGGCGTGAGAGCGACTTGTCGGAATTAGCAACAGTAACTAAAGGAGGCGGGTCTTTGCGAACGGTCAATTCAAAAGCACAAACGCGCAAGTCTCGATGACGTTCTGGTGTGAAGCAGGGCTGTAAACACTATAGACATTGAGAAATGGCCACATTGGTGTTATTGATGCTGCTCTGCTGGACTCATTGTGCACCTCTCTGTTTGTTGTTAGGAGGAGAAAAAAAAAGTTTTAAAAGTGACATTTTTAGGCTGGTCTGCCTCAGCGGTCTAACCGCACTCATCAGTGTCAGAATGAGCGAGCTGTCATGTTAGCAGTGAAAGAGTAGTGGTGAGTCAGAAGCTAAACATTTAATATTTGAAAACTGTTTTGCGATTGACAGTAATATCCAGTGATGCAAACAATACGCAAAAAATATTGTGTGAAATTTCACCGTTTTGAATTGAAAACATTATTATTTGATTAATATATGATTCATGTAATTCATAACTGAATGTGACGAGACAAAAAGTTTTCTTTTTTTTTGACACATATAGGTTGACATCAAATAGGTTTGATCACTTAATAACTACAATAGACCTGGAACTTTTACCATTCTCATTTCTTCTGTTATTCCCTTAAATCATCCCCCGAAAATGTTCAATAAAAATTTCAGTACTGAAATCTGTACTTTTGAAAACTAGTTGACAATGTAATAATGATGTTAATGTTGATAACATGTTGAGCAATTGATGCTTTAATTGTGTCTTTTTCCATTCTCTGGCTGCCAAATAGACTGGAAATAATTCACTTTCATTGCACAAGCCTATTGCTTCATAAAGCGGTTTAATGAGTAGTATTAAATGCAACAGTACATAAAATGAACATCACTGAATTTTGATCAGGACCCGTTTGCCTCTGCCATGAGTCTTCAATTGAGACGGTCCAATTCAAAAAGTCAGGCCTCAAAGCTGTAACCCTTCGGATTCAGATGTGAGACTGCTGGGGGTCAACAGCTGGCCAGCATGTAATCCAGAAAGTTTCCCATAGCATATTTGCCTGTCCATCTGGACTTGAAATGAAATGACGGACTGCGCCTTTTAATTAAGCTGAGCTTGTTCTTTTAATGTGTTCTTAAGCTTTTACTGGTGTTTGCACACGGCCTCAGATGTTGACACTCCGAGCAAAGAGCTTCCCACTCAACAGTGTGTTTTAAAGGCGAGCCCTTACATGGCATCCAAGAGGCATCTGTTAATCGTCTCCGTTGTGATTATAGCAGCAGTAGGGAGGAAGTGCAGAGTTGAAACGCTGACCTCCCCCGGCCTTGACCCCTGGTTTTGTTGTCTCAGTGGACACCGCAGAGGAGTCAAAGGAGCTTATGAGATTGCAAGTAGGGGACATCAACCACAGTGCTGTTTGTGGTTCATACAACAGCCTCGAGATTGTGCATGACTTGATCTCCTGAAAAAAATGATCATCATTTGAACAGTAAAAGACTGTAAAAACCCTACAGTTAAAAACCTTTTGAGCTGTAATAGATAACTGTAAATGATCTAATGGGACATTTCATGTCATTTTTACACTTAAAACTACGTGACAAAATGTCATCTCATCATTTTCAGTGAAAAAAACGAACATTCCCAGAATTTTTTTTATTTGTATATTAGTCTTTTGTGTTACATCTTATGTTTATTGCATTATTTTAGTGTTCCCATGATGGTGTTTTGTATTTTGTAGAAGGACACTGTGCACCTTCTATATTTTAGTATTTGCTTCAGCTTGTGGAGAAGCTGCTTGTGATGAATTTTGATTCATCGTGTGGTTTTCTCTTTACCCTCTGTGTTTTAAAGTGGATGTCAGTATATTATAAAGTAGCTAATTTGGTATATTAATTCATTTTTAATTATTTCAGTTAATGGAATGTACAGGAATATACAGCAGAGATGCATAGATACTAAATTTTTCCTGATAATAAAAGCCGATTATTCGAGAAGATACAGTATCTGCCGATAGCAATAATTTAACTAATCCTGTAAACTGCAGGAAACCCTCTCATTTGGTACATTTCTATAGTATTAGAGCAGTAATTCTTAAAGTGTTGTCCACTAGCGGTCCGCCATCGCCCCCTAGTGGTCCGCGAAAAAATGACCTAAACTAGGCAAGCTCTTAACCCACACCGGGTCGGGGGCGGGGGGGTGTTTTAATTATGAAAAAATGGATCATATCATTGCATTTGTGTTTGAATAATTAGCTTTTGACTTGAAACAGTTGCATGTTAAACTTAAATTTAGTTTATCCTTCCTATTTTGTTGTTTTTGGGGGCGTGTTAGAGTGGGATTCTGTTAGGTGGTCATCAGAAAAAAATTGGAAGATAAAGTGGTCTTTGGGCTGAAAAAGTTTCCAACTGCTATTTATTTTCATAAAGATTAATAGGTAGTTATCATAAACTCTTATCTTCATGTCAGATTTATTCAAACATGCAATTAACAGTAAATACAATCTTCTCGTGTTTTTTATAGCTAACTAACCAACTGTGAACATTGGATACGTTTCCTGTGGTAAATGCAACGTTAAGTGACATTGACAAGAATCAGAGGAGGCGACTGCGGCATAATAAAAGCTCAGTGTGTCATGTTTGTCTCTCATTAGCAACCGCTCCAGCCGCCTTGTTCCGCTCCAACAGCTTTCAGCCCCACCCTGCTGCATACTACAGTAATGTTAATAAATCTTTAATCCATGAATAGGATTTCTTCCCGAGTCTCGTCTGCCATGATTCCGTGAAATCAAAAGCTATGCCTTTGTTTTGAATAAGTGATTTTTCTAGCGACAAAAAATTACATATAGTGAAAACGGTGACGTCATCACCCAGTTCAGTTCTTATCCAATAGTGTCAGTGCATTTAAGTCAATAATATTGCCGAATATTAAGAGTTCCTAACTAAGTGAACCAAAATCCATCTATGGCAAGGAACAATAATAAAGGATATAAAGGAAGGAAGAACTATCACAACTTCTGTTTCATGCCGACTTTAAAATGTTGTCTGGGTTGGTATGAAAAGAGCCCTCTTGTAGTATTAAAGTTGCCTGCCACACGACTGGAAGATAAGCGCTGCCTTGTGATTGGCTGATTAGCACCTGATAGACTGAACAACAGGGTTTGTTCTAGTGCTGCAACGACGTGTCGACGTCATGGATTACGTCGACTATGAAAATACATTGACGTGTGTGAAATGCGTCAACGCGTCACACTGTTTACATTCATCTGGCATAATGGCGGCTTCTGCTCCTGGGAACGGAGAAGTTCCATTCTATCACAAAAACCCAGACCACGATTATCAAAAGTATGGAAATACTTTAAACAGAGGCCAAATAAAATGGTCGTTTGTTCCCTTTGCAAAACCGAAATAGCGTACCACCTATGGAACTGGATCTCTGCCAAATTTTTGCGCACACAAGATCATATTTTGAGGGTGCAAAAGGGCATTTCACATGTGTGAACGAGTTGAGGAGAAAATCTTCGTCTTGCAAATAAGAAAATATTTCGAGCGAACGAAAATCAGTTTTGTATTTCAAAGAAGTTTATTTGGATGTGTGTGGACGTTCTCTTTCGCACATGCAAGGTTTCGGTTGCTCGCGCTCCTGATTCCCGCCCTGTGCGCTCGCTAAGCGCCGACCGCGCACCTCCTCAACACAAACCAGCGTTACAATGTGCCAAAATTCCAGCCAATCAGAGATGAGGCTGCTAAATTCTGAACAGACAGCACAAGAGGAAAAATACATGGTTCAGGAGACGTTTGTTCAATGGCTTGAACACTATCAAAGTTCCTTTTAAGACTGTATAGAAAGTCTTTGACACTCTTCATTTTAAAGTTCAAATGTCTACCACTGGACGACCACACATAATGACTTATTTTTAATCAAAATCAAATCGCATTATTACATAATGGCGTGTCCCAGTGTTTCTACACCTCAACGAACTGCTAAATTAGTTCTAACTTCTTACGTAAAAAAAGATCACTAGATTAATAAATAAAAAAACACATCAAAAAAAATAATCTTTAGATTAGTCGACAGAAAAAATAATCGTTAGTTGCAGCTCTAGTTTGTTCTTTTAACAGGTAACGACTAATGAACACAGTCATCAAAAAAGAAAAAAAAAAGAAAAAGGAAAACATTAGAAAGTAACAGCATGGATTGCAGTTTGCTTAGATGTTTAATCCATTTGTAAAGTATACAAACATACAGGAGATAAAGTAATTTTTTTTTTTTTAAATTCTATTAATATATAAATTATTATAATTTAATAAATAAATGTATAAATATAAAAGACTAAAATGTCAAATGTTTTGCAGGGGTTCAACTGAATTGTTTTTTTATCCACTAACAGCACTAAAATTCACACATGCGCCAGACTTCCCAGTGCTTCATAACGGTGAGAGGACATTTTATGAAAGCACGTTTCCTTATTGCTTCACTCAGCTTGGCTGTAAAGCTGTGTGTGCAATATAGTGTCAAACAAGAAAAAAACCCTGCCACTACTATTGGAAAAAGTATCTTATTACTGGAAAAAAGTTGTAGTTAGAGTTGCTACTTGGCTTTCCAAATATCAAAAAAAACAAAAGGAAGATTTGCTTAAACATGCGGAGTGACACCTCAACACATTCCTCTCATTCTCGCAAAGCAAACCAGCCCCACAGTTATTTCTCTCACGGTCAGAGACCACCTCACTATCAATTACCCAAGCCGCATCATATCCTGATTCATGGCTTGAAGAGACTGGCAGGTACTGATAAGACCCGTCTAACTCTCACTAGCACACTGCTGTCGGTGAGCAGAGCGTCCGTCTACACGCCAAACAAAACACAGGACGAGGCTGGGGGGGAGGGACGCTGTGGCCATGATACTGCACACAAAGTGTGCCTTGTGTTTCTGAGAACTCAAGACACAATGAGCCATTTAGAGGAGGTTTTTGTACACTTCATTCTCATCAGCAAAAATCAAGTGTGCATAGCTGTGTTCATGAATCCTAAAATGACAAATTCGACGCATACACTGTCACCCGGGCTGTACCCTTTTGAAAGGTACTTGTATGTGCCATTAAAGTACTGAAATCTACCCTAATATGACATCCTTCAGGGGCAAAAGCAGCTTTTGTACCTTTTTTCTGAGAGCGTAGCAAAGTTCAAATGCGTACCGTTTTATACAGGCCAATATATTTATTTTAAAATTCTCAAAAACTTCTGCTAATCGCTCAGTTATGCAGATAATCAGCCAAATTATCGATTACCAGTCTGGCAGGTGTATTGAAGTGTCTCAGTTGTGAACCTTGAACTGTATCAGTGAAGCAGCTACCAGGTCAAAGTGGTTTTGTGTTTGAAGGGCTAAAGTTCCTGAGTGTAATAACACTTTTCTAGTTAAATCTAGTCTACAGAGCCTGAAATGGACAGAACAGTCAACGGAGAAGCAGGATGCTTTTGAGAAGAGCTCTCTGGAAGATCCTGTTCTCAACTATGACCTCGTTCTCAATGTTTGATTAGCTCTTATGGAAGCGGAATGGATTTCGGACCCAAATACACCTGGACATGGACTGAATTATACCGTCTGTGGCTGCAGATGTTGACTCGAAGTAAAATCACTTAAGAATGCTTCTAGTGTCTGAATCCATTTCACGATTATTTACGGCTGTACTCAAACAACATTAGATCTTTTCGGGAAGTTAATATTAACCTGTCTGTCACACATAATAAAAAGAACACTGTGAGTTGTTATTATTAATAATGCATCATCAATGCAAAAACACTTGAATACTCATGCCCGTCTCTAGTTTTAACAGGATTTGAATATGAAAAAGCCATTGAAATCTTGAAGCGAAGCAGAAAAAGGCAAATCATTTAAAAGTCGCATCCGTTTTTGCCAATCCGCGATTCAAGTTTCAATTAAAATTACATTTCTTTGAAATAACTAAAGGCAAATGAGTCACTCATCTTATGACAGACACAGTTTTTGATTCATTCTCAACTAGAAGTAAACCACCTTTTTATCACGCTTGAGAAGTTTCCCTGCTCCTGATTGAGTGAGGTTATCCTGTCTTAACCTGTCATTTGTATTGTCCTCAGAGGACTGCTGGCGGTTGAAGGTGTGGACTGCCGTTCTGTCTGTGATTCAGCGGAGCGAGGAATGTGCATGGCAGGCTACTTTCAGTCCCAGCTGGGCCAACAGCTCAGATTTTAGGCTGCTGATACAGACTGTTGCTCCACTGAAATACAATAGTGTTTTTTCAAGCTTTTGTCATGCCGCATGCATAAATGGGATGCTGTCAAATCTGTTTTTCATGTTTATTTGTTCAGAGAGCGGTTGAATGTGCCAAACCTTAGCTATGTTTACATGATTAAGTCATTCCGATTGATGAATCCGAACACGGCGTTTACATGAATGCTAAATAAAGGGATCAACACGATCAATGTGTGCGTTTAGATGTCACGAGCTTAAAATCGGATTATATTTTTCTACGCGCACCCTGCATAAAAGTTTCCCGCTATTTGCGCGTTCTCATAACATAGCTTCTTTTCTTTTTTAAAAAACGATTTGTGTCCTAATTAGGAGATGACGAGCACATGAAGCTTTGTGCCGTGCTTTATCAAGCAGTAAAAACGCCTTATCCCACACCTAAAACACGTTGTCTGTGGACCAGAGTCTGAGAAGCATGTCGTGGCCTAATGGTGAAGGAGTCGGGCTTTTAACTTGAAGGTTGCCGGTTCGATTCCTACGCCGGTGGGGATTGTGAATAAAACATCTCAGGTTACGACTGTAACCCTAGTTCCCTGAGAGAGGGAACAAGACCCCCTTCAAGGTTGAAGTTCCCTCGAAAGGATACCATGACTAAGGTGCCCTTGAGCAAGATACCTAACACCTAATTGCCTCACTTGTAAGTCGCTTTGCATAAAAGTGTCTGCTAAATGTAAATTAATATGTAAAAGCAACACTCGACAGAACGATGAGTTGAAGGAGAATTTTATGACAGTCACGACAGTCTCTTGTTTATTCAGCAATAACTCATTCTGTGAGTCATATGTCATCAGGCCCAGGATCAAGGAGGGAGCTTGGCCACCTGTAATCAGAATGATTAATGTTATTATTATTATTAGGCTACTTTTATTATTACATTACATTTCATTTTTCCCACAATAATTTTATAACGCATCACTGTATAACCGACTCTTGCAATGATAATAAAATGTTAGATTAGCTCATTTAACCAAAACTTGTTTAACACAAAATACTTTTTTTCACTACGTATGGGCCACGAGATATATTAAGAAAATAAATTAAGACAATTATATACCACTATCAGAACATGTTGAAGTAGATTCAGCTCTCATCGTCTCAGTATGAGCTGTTAATGCAGCTTCAGATGTCCAAAGCTCGGTCAGTTTTTGCTTTCACTTTATGTAGTGCAGGATTGACTGGGGTTTGAGACTTCTTCATCGGCATAACTGTAGCGCATAGTTTGCAAATTGCTTGTGCGATCCACTGGCTTGCCTTCGTGGTTTATAATGCTTATAAATAGTTCCATAATTTCGACGCAACATTTCTCTTTATCATCAATTGCTTGCAAAATGAAGGGCAGCGATGGACAAGCATATTCCATGATAATCAAGCCAAGTAAATTATTAAACAAATGAGTAAATAAACAAGTAGGCTGAATTACATGGCAAACACTAAACGATTATATCGTTCTGCCATAACGTGTTGAATGTAATGGCTGAAGATTTATGATCTTCTCTGTCCGGCTGGGAAAAAGGATGGAAATCAAGTTTATCATGTTGTTTGTCATGTTCTCTGGAGGGTAAGGAATCCCAGCGGTGAACTCTGTGTGTGTGTCATGAAAAACAAACACTCAAAGGCCAAAGGCGCATGCTTTCCACTGCACGGGAGAGATCATTCCCTTTCACCAGACCTTACTGTATGTAAGGAATACATATTTGTACGTCTTCTGATTCTGTCTCTGTAGAGTGACAGTATATGTGATATTGCCACATAAAAATATTGTATAAATAATAGTTTATATTCCATTAAGAATAAGATTGTTTCTGTTAAAAATAAGTTATCATCATCATTTGCTCTGTAATGCAGAAAAAGTATGCTAAAAATCTTGAAATTGGTTTAAATGTCATTATTATAATGTCTTGATGCATACAAAAATTAGCTTTCATTTTCTTGGCAAAATATAATACTCTTGACTTTGGGGTAAAATCTACTGTCCTTTAATGTCCGTAGTTCCTTTTGAGATATCGGGTAATGCTTTATTTGTCAGTGAATATACTGTAAGTAGTTTATTACTGTTGATCACCTCTAAACTGTTGGATTCAGACTGAATCTTTCTAATGTGGTTGCTGATTTCTGCCCCCTGGTGTGCTCCTCCGGTAACATGCTTCCTGAAAGGCTCAATTATGTGTGGAATTTGGAAAAAAAAAACATCTAATCTCTGAACTCGGATGTATCTGGTAGAGTGTCACACCAGTGTTGTTTCTCAGCATTCCTGTCATGTACATGACAACACAACATTGTGTGACACACATTTCCGTTTGCATGTAAGTCAGCGTGTTCTGAAACATGTTCTCCATTCACCATTCTCCATTCCATACTATTCACACACTATCAGGGAAAAGTCTGGACACACCTAATATAGTGAAGTCATCAAAAATATGAATCGGTAATGAAAGTATGGGAATTATGTACCAAGTAAAAAGGTTTAAATCAAAATGATCTAATATTTAAACCTCACTTTGTTTTCTGGTCATTTTCTTTCTGCCGAGTTAATGCTAGTTAATGTTATTGCATTGGGTAAAACTTTACTCACACACACACACACACACGTTGCGTTTTCATGTTTTATGGGGACTTTCCATAGGCGTAATAGTTTTTATACTGTACAAACTGTATATTGTGTCCCCCTACACTACCTCTACCCCTAAACCTACCCATCACAGAAAATGTTCTGCTATTTTAGATTTTCAAAAAACATAATTCTGTATGATTTATAAGCTTGTTTCCTCATGGGGACCAACAAAAGGTCCCCACAATGTCAAGATTTACTGGTTTTACGTGCATTGTGGAGACCCAACGCAAGGAATACAAGTACGTGTACACACACACACACACACACACACACACACACACACACATATACACACATATACACACGTGCGGGGCCATTTTACACTTCCCAGTCAGAAATAATTGGCCTTCAAAAAATAGCTTGCTAATCTCTTGTTATGCCATGTCATTGCCAAATATTGGACTGAGCTAGTTTTCTTTAGTTGCAGGTTTTGCATTTCTTTGAACTGATTTAGACCTCTTTGATCTGAGTTTATACACTTCAGTTTTTTATTAGCTTGAGTGATTTTTTTTTTCTGTTAAAACTGAGGTGTATAAGCTTAGATCAGTGAGGTCTAAGATCAGTCTGTTCCAAAAAGAAATACAAAGCCTGTCCCATATGAAAGAAAACAAGTTGACAAAAAGATTTAATCCAATATTTGGTGATAATATAAGCATAACGAGAGCTTTACAAGCAATTTAAAAGGCTGGTCATTTTTAATGGGAAGAGCACAAGAGTTAAGTTGATTTTTTTTGTGTGTGTGTGTGTGTGTGTGTGTGACCAAATGTCCCCACAACGTAAGTAAAACCAGTAAATCTTGAAATTGTGGGGACCTTTTGTTGGTCCCCATGAGGAAACAAGCTTATAAATCATACAGAATTATGTTTTTTGAAAATCTAAAATTGCAGAACATTTCCTGTGATGGGTAGGTTTAGGGGTAGAGGTAGTGTAGGGGGACAGAATGTACAGTTTGTACAGTATAAAAACCATTACGCCTATGGAAAGTCCTCACAAAACACAAACGCAAAGTGTGTGTGTGTGGACTTCAGCTCTGCACATTCTGATTATCACATCAACCAACTTCATGAGATGTTTTCTATATACCACTGACAGAGCTTACATGTATACTGGACATTCAGTAGCTGCTCCAACGTAGATTATGTCTTTTTGTAGTTTTGGAAGAAATCATCACTAGAATAATTCAGTCCACTGAGTTGTTCAGATATGCTGAATCTAAACTATAGGTTCAGTGGTCTCCATGTGTTTGGCCCTGAAGTGAACTGAGCCACATGGAGGCAGTGTAATACAACTTCAGTAACTGAAAGTACTCTGAACGGAGAGAATATTCCAGTTCTTTCTGCTCTGTTTATGTATTGTGAGACAACTACCTCTTGTAAAATCAGCTGTTGTCACTTCGGAAATCATGGTTGCTATAATTTGCCTTTCATTTAATTCTTGTCCCCCTGAAGGACTTCAGAGTGCTACTTGACATCCTTTTGCAAATGAGCAATGTTAACTAATCGCACATTCATTAAGAACATCATCTCAAAGGTCACGTTGGCTACTTCGTCTCCCTTTAAAATCTGCATTAATGCCACGTATTCAGCAGAAACGTAAGGTTACAGCGTGTCATTTCTGTCTCTCTTCATCTCTTCTCAGGTTGTGTTTTTAACCTTGCAAGGAAATTCACTTGAGATCTCTGCTTATATGGTTGATATAGCAACGGCAAGGAGGATTTGTTAATGACAAGTTTCAGGCAAGAATCCCTGGATGAAACGCACAGAGGTTCTGCTGTTGTACTGCCTAATTAGATAATTGCACAAACAAGAATTGTAATCCGTAAAATGAAGGGTTGAGCTGCCCGAAAGTTTGCTGGCACATAAGAGAGAAGATAATGCTGTCGCGCACTCATCGAACAAGGCCAGATAAATATTACCAGATTCATTTTAAATTATTAAATTGTTAGTATTATACAGTATTAAAACAAATACAATTATTCAAATAAATAGTAAATAAAACCATAAAATAAAGAACAAAAATAGGACAAATAAAAACAAATGATACAAACATGTTTCAAGTACCCAGCAGTATCAAGTAACTTTTTGAAAACTGTAACAAAAAATAAAATGGAACAACTTGAATTATTGTCGTATGGTACAAAAAACTCAAAACAAAGAACACTCATACATGGTTTTTAGTTCAATATTTAATTTGTCGATTACTGTCATTGTTCAAACTCCAAAAGCATGTAATAATAAAATAAAAGCATGTGTGAGAAAGCAAATAGGCTAATCTAAAGGCTGTAAACAAGTTATTCTGTCTAACTGATAACACTGTTGTAATGATCGTTAGCTGAAGTGCCCATTAGATCCACTAGGGGGCACTTCACCATGGACTATTCACTACACACTTAACCAACGGACTCCAATTCCCACAATGCATCACATACTCACTCAGAGACATACACACTACATTTCCCATAAGCCTTCATGCCTGGACTGATTGCACACACACCTGCCATGAATCACTGTCACTATTTAAGCACCCTGGACGCACACAGCATCGCGAAGTCTTGGTTAGCTAACAACAGTCGTTTCTGAGCGTTATTCCGTGTCTTGATTTCTGCCTGTCTGTTCCGTTTATTGATTGTTTGCTGCCTATCTTTTGGATTACTGCTCTGGATTATTGGACTATTGCTTGCCTGCCGCCTGCCTACGACCCACCCGCCTGTGTACTGTTTATGATTCTGCCTTATCTCCGACATCCCTGTCTGCCACCGTTTGACCCTGCCTGTTACACCATTCTGTGCTTCATTAAAGCCTGCATTTGCATCTCATTCGCTGACTTGCCCTTTCATTACAACTGTATTTGTCCTCTCCTTAGTTTAGTTGTAATATATTACATAACTAATTTTTGTACAGTAATACATTTTCATTTAAACCTATTTTTTCCTCACAGCTGGCTTAAACACCTGGGTAATGAATTGTGTCAGTACAGCTATACTGGAGAAACTGCTTTCATTATTATTATTATTATTCTTTATTTTGGAGCCTACTTATAATTGCAACTATTTATCTCACAACTCAATTTTTTTCTCAGAATTGTGCGTTATAAACTCACAATTGCGTGATATAAAGTCAGAATTGCGAGTTGTAAAGTTAAAATTGCATGATATAAACTCGCAATTACGTATTATAATGTCCAATACACCTCACAATTCTGACTTTATAAGATGATATTGTGAGTTTATATCTCAATTCTGAGAAAAAATGAATTGTGAGATATAAAGTCAGAATTGCGTGATGATAACTCTATAGCAAATAAATATATGTAATAAATGTATAAATAACTATAGCATGCAAATCTGACTTTGAGTACAAATCTCGTAATTCTGAGAGAAAAAAAACGTCAGAATTGTGAGAAATCACGATTACTTTTTTCAAAAAACAATTTGGATTTTGTGGCGGAAACAAGTTTCCACACCTACTTGTACCTTTCTCATCCTTAGTTATAAGAGCAGCTGATAATTTGCATGCTCTCTGGTTATATTCACTCATCTTTGTTTGATTGCTCTTACTCAAAGCGTTCTGAAGTGCATTATGTTTCACGACTTCTCATTTGGCCGCTGGGTTTGTAACATTCATGAGTTTACAAGCAAGGTCTGATAATATGCTACAAAATATGCCTTAAGCTTAGAAGTCACTTCAGCTAGAGGTGTCTGCCAAGCAAATAAACGGGAATGTAAATATGAAGTCAGTGCAGTTGTCATTTGTCATCGGCACACAGTCTGCTTGAAGACGTTTCTCTTGTTGTGTAAGATTGTATCTGCTTCATTACCTCCATTACTGCAGCCCATTTGCCTCATATCCAAATAAGGGGAGCCGAACCCGACCCAAGACATGATCCCTTCGTTCTTACTTAAACTGCTACTGGCCCGCTCTCTGTTCCTCTCTCTCTCTCTCTCTCTCTCTCTCTCTCTCTCTCTTGCTCTTTCTTTGGCATCTGTAGTCCATCAGGAAGAATGTAAAGACACTACCCATTATTTGGTTGACGATGGATCATCTGGCATGAATGGGAATTTTTGCACACAGTAAGTTGGTCAATGTTATTTCTTGAATATTAAAACATTTTCTTGCATGCTTTCACTAGCATAGACTTAAGTTTTAAATGTCTACAGATTAGTAGTTAAGCATTGCTCTTAGTTCTGCTTGTTTTGTTGTAATTCATATTAGTAACGTGATCTTTCTGTCGTGAGGCTGCAGAACAGGGTTTGGAGTGAAAGTTTCAGTGTGACATCATGAGAAACAGGATGAGATAACAGCATCCTTCAGAGAACCTCATTTCTCTCTAATAACTTCCAGCTTTGTCACAGTGCGCTTGTAGGAAATTCAGATGTTCTCTGCTCTTAACCCTTCTGTTTTACCCCAAAGCCCTTTTAATATCTCAAAAAACATAGTGAACTTTTGAAGCATTAGGTTGATGTTACATGACATTTCCTAATCTTATGAGAACGGCTTATAAACAAAATGTCAAGTTGATAACATTAATCACACATGCGTGTCTCTTTAAAACAAATATAGCTGTTCACTCCTGCTGTTTATTGAATATGATTTATTTTTTCGTACAGTGTGTTTTAGTATTGTATAAACGTATAGAATTCTTTATAATTATAGTATTATAATTATAATATAATATGTTTGCATGTGTGTGACTAATTTGTGGTAAACCAGAGGCATGAAACTGTAATGATGTCTTTCGACAGGGTTTTGAATGGTTAGAGGATCATACTAATAGAATTGAAAGGGCAAATTAAAGGTTAATTTCAAAAATACGGTCATTATTTAATTTAAAAGCATAGTTCACCCAAAAATGTCATCTTTTATTCACCCGCATGTTATTCCATTCTTCTGTTGAACATAAAATACATTTTGAGAAATTGTATAAAGTTAAAGTCACTGGGCTTTAATGTTGTCGGTTCCCAGTGTTCTTCAAAATATTTTTCAAGATGAAAGATTTTATTATATGTACAGGCAGGGCTCGACATTAACTTTTTTGCTCACCAGCCACTGCTTTCCAAAGGTACTGACATTTTCACTGGCCACAATTTTGACATTAATACCATGGGGAAAAATAATATTTTAATATTATCTCATCATTTGACAGCAGGAATATTAGGCTGCCGTCACTTTAAGACCTTACGCACAGCTCCATTACACGGTATACTTAAAACATAACTCACTGCGTTTATGTGAGTACTCTCCCAAGGCAGCCATTTTGACATTATTTTGTGCGGATTAGACTGATTAAGTGCAAAAATCTGTGAAAAAGAACTCAATTTAGTACTGGAAGGAGATTTTATATTCACACACTTAGGTGCGAGCACAAAATCTGGGGGAATGAGTAAAATTATGCACAATACGAGCGATCCCACTCTGAAATTCACGCCCTGAAACACCAACAATATTGATCTGGAGTGAGTGAGGGGAGGCGGGTTTGTGAGTCGAGAAAGCGCAGCTTTTTTTTTTTTGTATTGTAAATGAGAAATGTAAAACTGGTCAGCTACTTGGATGCATTTGTGCATCAAATGTAAATAATAGTAGGTAAAAATGATTAAATTAGATGACATAACAAAATAGTAATAAGGCAACAAGCAGTCAAATGCACAGAGATTGGCAAGAATAGGAGTACAAAAAAACACAGGCAGTAACAGATTATTAACACATTTTTATGTTCGGCAGAAGAAAGTCAGTCAAACAGGTATGGAACAACATTACGGTGAGTAAATGATGGCCAAATCGTCATTTTAGGGTGAACTATCCCTTCAGTCTCAACAGACTTGGGCTGGAGTATAAACACACTGTACAAATAGTGTGTGATCTCTGGCTCTCTCTTTCAGCGTTCGCCTCATGCACAGATTTTGCGTACACGTGCTGCAAGCACAAAGCCAAACGCACAAATGCACAGGCCAGGGAATTGTGATAAGCGATCGTAGAGTGTGTCCTGGGGTTTGTTGAGACGGCCCCATGTGAAATTCAACAGTAGATTATGAAGCGGTCGGCCCCACCTCTCTCTGCCGTGTGCCAGAACGGCACCAAGTCCTCCAAAGACATAAGGGTCACTGAACGCTCTTTAAAGGCCTGAACCTGCCTCCAGGCTTACAGCGGCCCTGTGGCCACATCCACGCTAAATCTCACATGTGACTCTTACACAAGAAAAGCTGCTGTGAACCTAGTTTTTAGGGCCCAAGGGATCAATTGAAGGTTCTGAGGTGGATTTGCAAGGAGTTCAGTGAGTAACGTGAAGGCTTTTGTCCTTTTTCTTCTTGATATTAAATGTTAAACTTGGCATATTTTATCAGGAAAACGCAGCTTTAAAATGTCTGCTGTGCTTTTTTCAGTCAGAGTTTATTATTAACCGTAGAATCTGAATCCGACGTGGATTGTTTAAGGATCGCTATTGAAATGCAAAAAAAAAAAAATCAGTTAACAAATCTGCAAGATTTTTACTTTCCACGTCATTTCGTTGAGTCTCGAGTTCCCAAAGAAGTGTGAGATTTGAATAGGTTCACTCTGAATGAGGCAGACTATCAGCAATCATTGTTAAGTGTGCAGTTTGCTGAGCAGATTTAGGGTTCCCCTGTGGTTCAGTTGAATTGTGGGAACTGGTCTTTGTATTGTCACGCAGTGGTGCTGGTCATAGCCGTTTTCTTTATGCGTGTGTCTGTGACAATAACGGAGCATTTTTTGGTGTCTTATGCATGTCAGACATAAGCAGCTCTTGTATGGTGGCCATTGTTTCTCAGTGTGGCGACAGCAGTGAAGTGATGGACGGTCCATTCCCAGCATTCCCCATCAAAGGTTAAGAACTGAAGATCAATTTTTATTTTTTGCTCCCATCAGATGGTTGTAATAAATCTAACATGCTCATTCCCTGCATAAAATTAAAAAAGTAAAAATTAAAAAGTAGCTAGTTTTACCTTCTTGACTGTAACTATTAAAATGATATCAATATGAAAATACTGGCATAATTACATTTTGCTTCATGAATATAATTAACCGTTTCATTTATGTATGACCGACAAATATGTATTACGTTAAATTTATTAGTTTGTTAAAACTGCGTAACCAAAATAAGTCATTTTATATGCAGTTCAAAAACATAAATGTAAAATTTGATTTTTGTTTGAATGTTTGTGTATTTGTCTTAATGTGCCACCCTGATACTGCATTCCATTTTTTTCATTTTCTTTTTTTAATATTTTGTTATATATTTCAATTGAATGGACAAAATAACAAGATTTCAAATTAATGACACAATATGAATTTTTTTTTCACCACTAGGGGTCTCTAAACTCTTCAAAACAATAACAAAGGCGTAGTTTGATGACACAGTGATTAAGTGGAACATGGCACATGTCGTCATGTTGATGGATCTAATAATGTTTATGGATGAGTGAATGCATGTTTTTATCATGACTGTGGTGTGAAGCAGGACGTGGTTGAGAATCACGGGCGCGATTGCTAATGAGAGACCGATATCAGTGACACACACGAGTCCCGGGGATATAAAGAAACGAGGACATTTCATTCTACTGAACTACTCGCAAGTGCTGAAATACTACTCATACAGGTCAGTTTATTTGACGAATTAAAACTGTGAAGTAACGCAGCGCTCTTTCGCTTGGTCAAACGTTACACTATCATACTAAACTGCATTTTAGTGTGTTGAAAGTTGTAACATTATTCTATTTATTCGTTTGTTGTCTGTATGAGACTTAACAGTAAGCTAGATCAACATTAGATTACATACACTTCATCATGTTGAGCTATATAACATTGATTAGTCTTATATCCTACATTTGCTCACCTTGTCTAATAACGTGCGAGAGCGCCGTCTCTGTCAAGTCGAAGTTTGTTGCTTTCGCCATCTCAGAAACACCACGCCGATATTGATCCTCGTTTTATTTCTCCTTTTGTCCCAAAGTTTGCTTGCCATGGTCCATAATGTTTGAACGAAACAACAACAGCGTGTCGCTAGACGTTAAGCAGCTGTTGCCATGCTTACTGTGCAGTACAAGCAGAAACCAGGGATAACGCAGATATTACGTCATTGACAGGTTTTAAAATTGTGAATTTCTCTGAATTCTTGGAAATATTTAGGATAATGTAAGTACATAGTTGAACAAAATGTATAACACCATGCAAGTGGTTTTTGAATATTTTAATATAAAAATTTTACCTATTGTGCCTTTAAAATTAAATATAAAACAGCTCATATGTTATTTAGTCAGACCTTTTGAGGTTGAAGACGTGTTCTGAAGGTTAAGCATGTCCACTGACCATTATTTGGAAAAGTGTTTCAGGCTGTTCATTGCACTTTTGTAGAAATTGCTTAGAATTAAGGGACAAAAAACCCTGCCCTAAATAACAACAAAAAGCCTGTGTTTGCCAAAAAATAGAAGGTGACATCTACTGTGTTGGCAAAACAGGACTGCATAGGGTTCCTCCCATGTTGCACGTAGTTCCTCTCAAAATTAGCCGTCAGGTGCATAGCACTCAGACAGGATCGTCAAGTTTGACAGCTGGAATCTGGTGAATGAGACTGTACCACAAACAGTCACGTTTACAACCGCAGAAATCGCTAAAACTGGAACTCCGCCACAATCTTTTGAACCCACGTATCGGTCCAGTCATGTTGCCATAAGTGTTTTTCCTCATTAAAAAGCTATTCCATGCATACACTTCTCTTTATGCTTGGCGAGGCTGCTTTATTAGTAGGATACTAGATAGGGGGATATAATTTTCCCACTTTCGAGTGCTTATTAAAAGCTATGGTCCTTATGCAAAAATACTTTATGTAACTGTGGCTCTCTCGCAATAAGAAAATCTATATCAGCAATGATATTTGTGTTTCAGGCTATCCAAACAGAATTAATTGATGTGTGATTGGCCGAAGCCAGCATTGTCTGGAAAAGAAGGCAACACTGGCGTGGTTGCAAAATATTTAGTCAGTTCTGAAGAAGGCCAGACATCCATCCAGTGAGAGGGAGAGGGGGGTCATATAAGACTTCAGATCAGGACGAGATTTGGGATGGCTCTCTGCCTGGATGAAAGGCCTGTCATGATGAAGAAATAAAAGCTGTTTGTTCGCTGGTCGGTCCTGCTTTCAAAAGCTCGCTTTCAATCTCACAAACAATAAAAAAACAACATAACCTGTGCAACAACCAAGCAAAAAGACAAAGTATAAACCGTTTAACAGAACTGTATGAAATATAATGCCTCATTAGTGTGACTAGATGATTTACACGCATGCACACGGGACGTACGTATATTTCGGAGAGAGTTATGTCTTTCTCGTTTTTTTTCCGTGGAATGATTAGAAGTTCTCTATACTGTTCTTGAGAAAACCTTATCGGAGAAGTGCTGGCACGACTCTAACCTCAACAGATGATTGTTCTTGGCAGAATGTGTGTCACACATGATTAATGCATTGAGGAAGTTATTTGTATGTCCCTCAAGAATATGGCAAAGGCGGCTGCTGTATAGTCTGCTTTTAACACAATGAAGGCCATCGTGGGGGTGAATGTGAGGTTTTAGCTTAAGCACAATTACTGGGATTTATTGGCAAGTTCACAAGTTCACCTTTCAAACTATGCCACTTTATACTAAGCTTTCACTGCACAGGCAAATTAAAGGCCTTGATATACTCACAGAAATGTTCTTTTTCATTCTTTGCTAAGAGGTAAAGTAAGGTTCAAAATACCTTTGCAGCGGTATTCTGGCGCTGAGAGCAACAATTAGATGAATATTTAAATATGTGCTGCCCGCTTTCCTCAAAATAAACGCACAAAAATGACATTGGTGAGAAAACAGAAGTTAAGAAAGCATCTGATCATAGTGACATGGATGTGTTTGCACCATCTAGTCATGTCACATTTATTAATAACGCTTTACACAATATATTGATTTAAAGCAAGCAGCTTTACAGTATTAAACTTGAAAAACGGTATCTGTGGTATCATCAACGGTATCATCTCTTATGTGTGTTCATGTTTTTACTCCCAGTTCGACGAACTGAACAGAAGACATTAACACCGGCCAACTTGCCAAATTGATACTTTGGCGAATTAAATTTTAAATAATTTTTTTTTTTAAATTTTATTATTATTATTGTTGTTTTTTTTTTATTTTATATATAATATACACATTTTTGTAGTTTCTTAAAAAGACATCTGCCATAATAATCTAAGTGCATTGAAGTGATAAATATCTTTATTTTCAATACATATTGATATCTGACAAGCTTCCATTACTCATTTTCTGCAGCATACATACACAATACCAGCTGCGCTTTCTCGCTCTCTCATCTCTCACAAACCCGCCTCCCCTCGCTCACTCATTTAATTTCTCCAGATAAATATTGTTGGTGTTACAGGGCTTGAATTTCAGCGTGGGATTGTGCGTATTGTTCAGAATTTTACTCATTCCAACAGATTTTGTGCTCACATCCAAAGTGCACGAGCATAAAGCCTCCTCTCAGTATTAAATTAAATTCTTTTAAATTAAGTATTTTCGCTGCTTTTTGCGCTTCAAATACTGTCAAATGCACACAAAATAATGTCAAAATGCCGGTCTTGGAGAGTATTCGCGTAAACGCAGTCAGTTTTAAGTGAATGGAAACAGTTGAGAAAGAAAACACACGTGTAACAGTATAATGGATCCGTGTGTCAGGTCTTAAAGTGAAAGCAGCCTAATATACCTACTGCCAAATTATGAGAAATATCTATTTTTCCCCATGGTATTGATGTCAAAATTGTGTCCACAGTGAAAAAAAAATGTACTTTGGTAAACCACTGTAGTTGGTGAGCAAAAAAGTTAACATCAAGCCCTGTAAGAGTTTTTCAGTCATCAGTTTTTTCCCTATTATAATTTTTTTTATGGCATAAAATAAGTCTGTTTTGACTTGTCTGATACAGTTATGTTTTAATTAATTGAAAGTCTTACATAGGTCAACCAAATTGAGAGATAGACAAAATTGCCTTATATAACAGTATCAGCTTCTGCAACTGAAAATCTTGTACTTCTCCCATATACACACTCCCATACACACTGAACTCTGGTCCTGATTTGGCCCCTCTTCACTGTAACCCTAGACCACCCTGCATGTGCCGCTTTCCTACATACTCACTCCATTGAACCTCTTCACCTAGACTGTCTGTGACAGCTGCAGCCTTTGGGTCACATGAGACCTTGCTCTCAGTGTGCTAGAAGGATCCTCCGGTCACCCCGTGTCAACCCCGAGGATCCGTGCTGACTCATTATGCCGGAGCGCAGCTCTGACAGCAAGCGCTCTGGGTGAATAAATCAAACCCAGTTCCAGTCAATAGCAACACTGACATTATGCGGTTCATTAGTGGTAGATTAATGCCCAGCTTTACAGTTGAGGCGAGATGCGGGATATGATGGGCTGCGGAGTAAATGCACTGATTAGATGCGTGTCAGGTGGGCTGTCACTGTTGTCATGGGATTTTTACAGAGCGGGTACAGAAAAAATGAAAAGAGGGCTTGATTAATGTGCAAATTCAGCTTTATCATGCAAATGGTGTCAGCTGAATTAGATTTTATAGGGGGTGAAAGGAGACAGCATCTTGTCCTGAAATACTTGTAGTCCTTATTTTATACCACAGCAATAAAAATTGTTTAAGAATTTAATTCTTACGTTATGGTGTCTGATGTAACTGTGGAAGCCTGTTTGTGATTGAAAAAATAAAAATGCTATTTGTGAAATATCATGAGAAATAGTCACGATGGTGAAATATCAAGTCTATACAGCTGTAAATGAGAGGTATTAAGTCATATTGCAATGCATAAAGTCACAATTGTGAGAAATTCAAAGGGTTCACCCAAAAATGAACACCGGCAGCACTGACTATCACAGCAAGCCATAATGATTTTACGCTGCCTAAATGCGCTATAACATATTGTGAACAGCCTGAATGGTGAACATTTTAACGTCTCTTGTTATATTTCAAGTCTTGAAAAAAGTGTCGAAAGGCAACATTTTTTATTAGTTTAGTTTTAGCAATTTTTTTTAATTAGTTTAACTTGGTGTACTAAAATATCTAAAACTAAAAATGAAATAAAAAATAGTAAAAATCATAGCCTGAACATTCATTTTAACGTCTCAGTTACATGCCGCACAAGTCTTCCGTGCGAGACTGTGTTCTTCATCTGTTGTCTGAGAGTTGATTGAATATCGAAAATTGTGACCCATGCCTAAGTAATATCGTTGCTTTCAATGGAGGATAACAAAAAAAACACCTGTTTTCATCAGAATATCAGTCATATAGTTTGGACATGAGGCTGAGTAATTAATGACAAAAATTTCATTTTGAGGTGAACAATGCCTTTACGTTGAAAAAGGAGTCATATTGCAAAATATACAGTTGAAATGATATGAAGTCAGGATAACCCTTTCACTGCACAGGAAAATTAAAGGCCTTGATATACACACAGAAATGTTCTTTTTCACTCTTTGCTTAGAAGTAAAGTAAGGTTCAAAATGCCTTTGCAGCGGTATTCTGACGCTGAGAGCAACGATTAGATGAATATTTAAATATGTGCTGCCCGCTTTCCTCAAAATAAACGCACAAAAATGACATTGGTGAGAAATCAGAAGTTAAGAAAGCATCTGATCATAGTGACATGGATGTGTTTGCACCATCTAGTCATGTCACATTTATTAATAACGCTTTACACAATATATGGAGTCATGTACAAAAGGAGTCATATTGCAAAATATACAGTTGAAATGATATGAAGTCAGGATAACCCTTATGTCTTTACGCAACTGATTTAAAAATGAGAACATTATGCATTTATATTTTGCATCGTTGTTGTAAACACTTCAGTTCTTGCATGTGTTTGAAGGCAGCAGGGACTGGACGTGCTGAGTACTGTATTCAGCTGCTGTGTGTCAGTCATTCTCTAGGTATTCCAACCGTTCCTGCGTGTCTGCGGCTTCAAAGCCGGACTGAGACACACTGACCCTCCCAGCTAGAGTTTCAGTCCCTGTGCTGGACGATCAACCAGTGAATCACAAAGCACCTGCTGGATTAGTGGCTATAGAGAGCTCAGGATATCAAGACAGGGTCAACACAGAGGCCTAAGAGGCCCAAAAGAGACCAAAGTGATGCTATGCAAGTCTCTTGGTCTGTATGAGGAATACTTTTTCAAGGAAATCTGATTTAGATAATCATGTCATAATGTGGTTTCATTTAGGTCCCAGCGGGGTAATTACAGTTAACTGAAACTAAACCCATAAAAGGCATTTCTGTTGTTTGAAATAAAATAAACATAACAGTAAATTATGTTTTATTTTAAGTAAATAACATAAAATAAACATTTACTGAAATAACATAAAAACATACTTATGTATTTCATCTAGTTGCAAAGGCAACATTTTTTTTATTAGGTTAGTTTTTAGCAATTTTGCATTTTTTAAAATTAGTTTAACTTGGTGTACTAAAATATCTAAAACTAAAAATGAATTTTTTAATGTTTTTTTTCTTCTTTTGTAGCTGTCTTTCTGCTTAATAAAAAAAATGCAACTGTAATGAAAAAAAAAAGAATTTTGAATATTAAAAAATGTAAAAATGAAACCAAAATAATTTAAATAAAATATTTAATAAACAACAATAATAAAAACTAAATTATACTAAAATAACACTATGTCCTGGTAAACATGATGATAATAATATAACTGAATTTGACACATCAATGGTTTGTTTGTATCCTGTGTTATATTACACAACGAATGTTATGAAATCCGAAGGCCATGTTCTGCCCAGAGACTGTCACCACCTCCATCTTTACAGGGCAGTTAGAGGTGACTCACACACATGCTGGTGCTGTGGTTAGCTGGGGACGTGCCAGTGAGAGAGTCAACGTGTGAGCATTGTCAGTGAACGGAGTGAGGAACGTCATGCATTGAAAGGATTTCTAGGGCCAGACATGTTCTGTAATACTGTGGCGCTTGGCATAACTGAAGCATGACAGGTGCTTTCTTTCCTAAGCTGATGGTTTTGACATGGTCCAGCTCACAACTATTTAGAAATGCTCTAGTAACCACGAAAAAATATACAGTAAAAAAAAAAAAAGGTGAATTGAACGTTTGTGAATTTAGGCTTTTATTCAATCTGTTCATCATTTAAAGCGATCGTTTCTCTTCAGAAAATTTTCAATTCAAATCACATGGATTAGTTTTACCACCATGAAGAAAAATGGAAGCTCTCCATTCCACGAGAGGTTCTTTATAGTCTTAAGAACTGCTCACTGAGAGCCAAAAATTCTATGGTATCGCTGAGAAAAAAAACAACTATATTTTTAAGAATGTAGCGGCTACAACCAGTGTGTACAAACCAGTATCTTGTTTGCATTTGTGCTGTTGATTTTGAAACTAAAAAGAATGGGTGTCAGACTTCAGGCTGCTGGTGAACGTGCAGATTTTTGTCCCCGCGGTCCAGTTTAAGATCTGACAAATGCAAACTTAGCTTTTATCATGAGCAGAGCAGGAAACCCATCCCATTAAAGAGTAATTATAAAGGACCACGGCTCTACGGCTCAGGGAGATCTGAGGACTGCCAATTCTGCAAAATCATTTTTCAGATAAGGAGACAGTTTGCTTAGTGCTGTAGTTTAACATTCGGAAACAATGGGGCCCATTTTACAGGTGCCGTACTTGAAGTCCTGCATGTTTGCACAGTTTCTACATCAGTCGGTGACGGATGACAGCCTTACTATAGTATTATTTCATCCACACTATAGCTTGTAATGCAAATTATAATACATAAAAGATAAATGATGTCAGATCTTTGAAGTATTGGGAACCTGCATCTATAGAAATGCACCAAAAGTTCATAAATGTGTTGTAAAGAATGTGAAGTGATGTATCAAAGTACATAGACGTGCAGTTACAGCAATGTCTTTGAAACGGTCAGATTCAGCATTGCAACCAAACAATGCCAAGTTATAATTTATGATGATGTACTCTGAACATGCAAGTCCATTGGTTATCTGGGCTCTAAATAAGATTTACTCATGCAATGACTAATCTCAAAGTGACATGAAATATTTGGAGATCAAGTGTCGTAATTGGTCGGCAGCAACTCAAATATGTGTTTGCCTTTGCCTTTCAAGCTTACCATGATGATGTTCTTTTCGTGAGTATAATAAACCAGGCTTTCTGTTCTTGGTTAAAACCCCATAAACTCGTTCTGGTGGGTTTAAAGGAGCATTGCCTCATTACCCAAGTCCCTGTCTTGATTTTTTTTTTTTCATGTTGCTGTTGTCATGTCTTTGTTTGAAGTGAGAAAAATGAGAAACGGAGCAATTGACTTGCTAAGCACTATCAAGAATCTTTCATCCTGGTTGCTGTGGCAATAAGCTCCTTTATCCTCGGTGGAGAGGGAAACGCTCTTTGTGTCCAATTAGAGACGTTACTCACCTCACCCCTGAAATAAGCATTTGCGGATGATTTTTCTAGAGCTCAACATAGACCCAAAGGTGTGTTGAATATACTATCCATTAAAGAATCCTGAAACAAAATGCATCACCGTTTCCACAAAACAACAGAGCAACAGAACTGTTTTCAAAATTGATTAATCATAAGAAATGTTTCTTGAGCAACAAATGATCATATTAGAATTTCTGAAAGATCATGTGACACTGAAGACTAGACTTTGATCACAGGAATAAATTACATTTTAAAAAATAAAAATGGAAATCTGTTAAAATTTTAAAAAACATTTCACAATTTTAAAGTATATATATAATAAATTGTGTATATATATATATATATATATATATGAATGTATGTATTTGTATATATAATTTTTTTATTATTTTATATATATATATATATATATATATATATATATATATATATATATATATATATATATATAAAATAATAAAAAAAATAATATTTACATACATACATACATATAAATATATATATATCACGGCACTGCTGTAGGAGCTGACCTCATTTGTTTTTGCATTATAAGCCCACTTTAAGTGAAATAACCTCAAGGTCATGTGATGTCCCTCGGGATATATCTCGGAGCACCTGGTAGTCGTCTATACCATGCAGCAGTGCCGCTGAATCCATTTATCCAATAAGAGTGGTTTAATACTCATCAGAGCCAGTGGCGTTTGGGGAGAGAGGTGGCAGAGAAGCTGGGTCAATCGTTTAAAAGGAAGGGCACAGACAACAGCTGTAATGACTTTCTAGGAAGCAGCAGGCAGAAATGATGTCTGTGATCAGTAATTGAGAAATAATGGCCACTCACTGCAGAGGGAGGATATGTGCACTACGTCAAAGATGGAAGTAAAATGACAAAATCGCTCTTACACTATCAGGATAATTTTGATTTGGAAGACATGGGATTGTTGCTCTCCATTTTTGCTTTTATAGGACGGACCATTCAGCAGTTACTAGTTCAGCTTTTTGAGATGTCTTTTTTTAAACTTGCTGTTATCATCATCTGCTATTGGTTCCTTGGGTTGTTCACTCTTACAGCAATTAAATCACTTGAGGGCACAAAGTCAGAGATTATTAAAGAGGCTATATGGCAACCTCCATTTCTTTTATAGGCTGCATTGACTAGTCAGCATGTTGATTAGTTCTGCCACTAGTTAACACATTAAGCTTATTTGATTAGACCTGGTTCTCAATCAGGGGGCTGAGGCCAACTCTGAAGCCTCAGGAAACTTACCCCAATACATATTAAAATGATTTAAATGTAGTTATATTAATTTATTGTTTAAAGGGGACCTATTATGCCGCTTTTCACAAGATGTAATATAAGTCTCTGGTGTGCCCAGAATGTGTCTGTGAAGTTTCAGCTCAAAATACCCCTCAGTTCATTTATTATAGCTTGTCAAATTTGCCCCTATTTGGGTGTGAGCAAAAACACACAGTTGTTCTGTGTCCCTTTAAATGCAAATGATTTGCTGCTCCCGGCCACTTTTCAAGTGGGTGGAGTTTTAACAGCTTGCGTTTCAGTTGCTCTACAACAACAAAGAATCTCACGCAGCCAAAATGAGGATTGTCAGTAACGGTGTTCAGACCTACATTGTTCAAACCGGAATCGGACACTGATGGAAAGACTCAGGAATAAGTTAGAGCTTTTAGAATGAAACTGGACCTTTCTGAATGGTTGGTGGATAAATTTATTACTTTGAGGAGCAGTCCAGTGACGGCATGGCAACAACATGGCCTCACCCCCGTTGTTGCATGATCCTTGGGGCAGGGATTATGTACATTTTGGGGTTTGTGATGTCATCAACCCAGGAAGCTCATTGTAGTCCCCACCAGCCATTTGTTGTAGTCCTTAAACAATTTCTGTAAAAGAAATCATCTCCCTTTGCATTGAACTTTGAGCTTTGTAACTTTGCAGATGTTGTTTATGCTCAAAAAGCAACATTGCACGCTAAATAAAGTTAAAAAAGTGAATTGATAATCAAGCACCCCGTGAATAAATTGCTAAAAAACAAAACAAAAAGGTTTATTTGAAGTAAAACACTAAATATTAAACAAAATAAAAACAAAATGACATCATGAGTTTATTACATCAGAAGTACCAAAGGGAAATATCAGCTCAGATAATAGGGACTTCGGATAGTGTCTTGTACAAAGGGGAACTTGGAGTCAGAAAGAACCTCCAACCTCAGACAGCTTTTCTCTCTGCCTAACTGTGTAAAAACAAACATTAACGTGGATTTTTATTGCCTCTCTTTTCTGCAGATTGGTCATGCTGTTCCTACGCTGAGTCCTGAGGTCCATCTCCTGCACCCATCCAGGAAGCTGCTTGCTCAAGCGGTGTCATGGCCACCCGTCTCCTCCTTGCAGATTAGATTTTGGGCTTGTCCTCCTAGAACCAGCATTGCAGCTCATCTGAGCGGGGCCCTGCTGGAGGCGACAGCTGCTCTCGGGGCCCGAAGTTCTTTGCCCAGCTTCACTGTTGGCTCCACAGGTCGACCAATGCTTAAAGGTAAAGAAACCCACCAATTTCTGTTTTTGTGATGGGGACACAAGGAGAATCACACCAGACATCCACTTTAAGGAAAGAAAAGAAGTTTAATACTTTAAAGTCAAGGAAGTGCAAAACAGTGAACAAGAAAATCTAGCACTATTGAGGTACTAAAACTAGAACCAACTTCTCTCGCCAACTGTTGGAGACCGAAGTTTCTTGTGGTCAAGCAACATTAATGACCTTTGCGTTAAATTCCAAAACCACTCTCTTTTCCGCTTGCCTCACTACTGAACACCCTTAAATACAATGTTTTCCCACCTTTAGTTAATTGGAATATACAATTTTCTGTAAAACTAACCCTTAACTCGATTTATTTTAGCAAGTTCCCTAAATCATAGTTAAGAGTAGAAAAACAAATATTGTCATTTGCTCAACTAATATTTCCTAAATTAATTAAAATGAGCATTCCCCTCCTTCCAGGGTGTGCACTTTCCTAGAGGTTAGGCTCAATCCAACTACAGGAAATAATCACAATATGCATGGTCTTAAGAAAAATAAGGACACAGTTTTGAGGGATGGAGAAGCAACACTGGTTTCCCATCACAGTTTTAATGAGGCTTCCGAATCTGAGTGCTTGAAATAGAAATGAAACATCTAAAATGATCTTTATTTGTATGTTTTCTGAGAGGAGTATCTTTCCTTTGTCCATCAAAAATGCCGTTTTTCTCTGTTCTCTTCCCCTTGGCACAAGTTTGGTATCGTTTTAAAGCGCAGCATTCCAAGTTTGAATATTCATAGCAAATATTTGATAGCATGAGTCTGAACCAATGAAATGTGATTTTGAAACTCGTGCTGATGTAAACAAATCAATCATACTCGTGCTGACTCTCTAATGCCAGCAAATCATACATCATTTTGAAGGTTTTTTTTTTAATAGAGATTGTGGAAATGATGATAACTCATTTTTGACAATTTGCTCATTGCGACTCATTTTGCCAGCACGGGTCACATATACTTCTGACATTGTAACAATACAAAGCTTGTTAAAAATTTGCCAACTAATCCTTAAAGTTTAACAGGATGTTAATGTGCATGTTAGTAAACGAAATAAAACCGATTTATTTTCATCTTCAATGGCTCTTCAGTTATAAATATCGTAGCAAGATTAATGGAAATTTATTAAAAATGAATGAATCTGACACTTTTTAATGGATGCTAATTCAAATTTTACAAAGCCACAATAACAGATGCACCAAAAGTGGCAGAAGTGAAAAATCATATAGACACAACCAGGGCTGGGTAGGTTACTTTTAAAATGTATTTCACTACAGATTACAAAATACATGCTTTAAAAAGTAATTTGTAACATATTTCGTTACATTACTCAAGTTTAGTAACTTAATCTAAATACTTTAGAATACTTTGGAATACTAATAAGTGTTTTATCTCGCAGTTCTGACTTTTTCCCTCAGAATTGTGTGATATAAAGTTGCAATTGTGAGTTATAAAGTCAGAATTATGAGAAATAAACTCACAATATTGAGAAAAGTCAAAATTATGAGATATAAACTCTCATACTAAATTCACAATTTCAAGAAAAAAAGTCAGTATTGCAAGTTTATATCTCCTAATTCTGACTTTATAACTTGCAATCATGAGTTTAATTCTCACTGTTCTGAGAAAAAGAAGTCAAAATTGTGAAATGCAAACTCACAATTGTCAGGGGAAAAAAACAAATTGTGAGAAAAAGTTGCAGTGACGAGTGAATTATAAAATGACTCACAAACAACTATCACAAAACATGAAAACAGGACCGTTAAGTTGACAGTCGGGCATTTTTTTAATAAATTCAGTCATTTTGTTTTTTTCAGGACAGTACTAAATAAAAATAACAACATTTTTATGATCCCTCTTAAAAATATTAAAATGTTGATGAAACTTAACTCCGCTTTTTCAGACTGTCAGAGTCAGAGAATCAACAATTGCTGTTTAAATGACATTAAAATTCAAAGTAATCACTTTGGTAATCTAAAACACTTTTCAGATGTAACTGTAATCTGATTACCACCCATTTAAAATGTAACTGTAATGAAATACACTTACTCAAATTTTGTATTTTAAATACGTAACTAAGTTACTCGTATTTCGTTACTCCCCAACCCTGGACACAACCACGTAAATTAGCATGAAATGTGTCTAGACAGATTTTTTTTGTCCATCCCAATGTACATATTAATGTAATGACTATTTTATGGATATACTGTGGCTACATGGAATATACACCTCTAAGCTGACAATTCGTTGCATCTGTCTGAGGCTGACTCTAATTTCTGCATGTTACACAACCACAGCCAATACAAAACAATACTTTCTATGCAGGTCGAACAGATAAAATAGAAACAACTTTGAGAGTCTTTTTACTCCCTTGTGGATGTTTTTTTTTATTTTATTTAAATAGCTCAAAGGCTGTTTTTTTTTCTCTCTGTGTATGGTCTTTGTGGTTTCTCTGGACAAAATGTCCAAAGATTTGGTTTGATAGGAATGTGTGGATCATTCCCAATAGATTACAAACTTTTGTTTTCTCAGATCGAGCCTCCCAGTGTTGACTTGCGACACCAGAAGAAGCTGTGATTTCCGACAAATTTCAAATTTCACCAGCTACTTCATCTTTTTAAAGAAATGTTCTGCATTCAAAGTAATGCATTTGTGCGTTTTGTATTTAAAATCGTTCAGGAAAGATTTTCAACATTGATTGTAGAAGCTAGCCTTAAGTCACAACCACAATAATAGTGAGAGAATATTTTATGCATGAGAATAATTCTTTCTTTTAAGATAATTCATATAATCTTTGCTTTATTGTTGTTCGGTTTCAGAGTGTTAGTGTTTTATTCGGAAGAGAACGAAGCAGTTCTGCTTGCTGAAAGATGATTTATGTGGAGGCCTCTTACAGGCGCCGCAGAAGCAGGTTATGAACTAATGAAAATCATCTCTCCTCCATCGAGGACTGTGTAACGTGAGCGACGCGGGGGAGAGGGGCGTCTGTCTCTGACTTCCTCAACCCTCGCCTCTTTCGCTCTGGCTCGCCGACCAATTCAAACAGCACACTTCAAACGTCTGCTTTGATTTGCAAAAAGTCAGACGGTGCTCTCCCTTTTAATTTGATTGTGGCCGCGTTAGCTTATCACCTGGCGTTCGTCCATTTGCAGTGTAACCTTCAAGCCCTTCGTGAGACATGTCGGTGTAAAACAATCCTCGGTGATTTGAACACACTGGCGCTCTGGACCGATTCCAGGTGACATGACGTCTGTGTGGGATCATGAGTCAGTGACCCTGGTATTCACGGCCTTATAATTAAATACACAAGCATTATTTTTCTCTCGCGAGCTATGGGAAGTTCAGGCATCTGGGCCAAAATGCAATCTGGCCCCTCTCAATGGACATTCTCACCATTTTTGGGCTCCTAAAACATAGTAAGACGTAAAGATGTTCTGCATTGTGTGCTGAGCTTTATTAGCTGTTTTGGACAGCAAAGTTGGTTACAATCTGAAGTTGTAGACCGTTTTGTTGGGTTGGGCAGTGAAATGTTTTTGTTTTTGGGGAATGAACCAATGAGGCCATGGTGCATATGGTTAATTTTTTACCCCATACAGATGTCTCATGTTTATTTTAGGAGATGGCAGTGCTGTGCACCTGAAATCTGTTTTACATGTTGTCTTTTTTTTTTTTTTTTTAAAAATGGGTTTTTATGCCATTCAAATGCAAACAGCTAGTAAAGATTCAACTTGATGATGAAAAAGATATTCAAATCTTGCTAAACATAAACAAGCTTGAGGAGCTTTTGCTCTGGATGTATTGCATCCGTGCTGAATAAAAGTATTAATTTAATCTTACTGACTGTTTTGTACACACAAATACATAGTCCTATCACACATTAAAATGAGTTTCTAAAAATAAAATCACTAGCATGACTCGCCAACAAAAAAAAGTCATTATTGATGCCTGAGCTTTTTTAGGAGTTAGTTGCTGATATTTACTGCGAGCAAATTTACAGACAACTTTAGCCCGGTGGTCTGTAAAATGGGTTGTATAAACCCCTTAAATTTACATTGGAAGGTCCTAAGCGATCTGAATATCTCTACCCCAGGATCTTACAAACATTCAAGATTTGGGGAGACTGAACATGCAGGATTCATATTTAAATAGTCTTTTTGCAGTTTGATATTCATAATAGTTTTTCGTGATTTGATTTTAGTGTACTAATCTAATTTTTATTTATTCATCAAAAATGTATTCATCAAAAACGGCGTTGTACAGTAAATTCTGTTTCTATGACTGATTTCCGCGATTCCGTCCGCGTTTTCTGCATCACTGAAATCAGACAACCCTAATTTTTTTATAAAGCACATTTCTATTTTATAAAGCGCTATTACTATAACTGAATATTATCATGTAGATGTGTTCAGGGCAGGACTCTTCTCAAACATGTGAAGTTTGGGGCAGATTGGACATTGTATGCCTGAGTTACAACAACTTCCTGTTTCATGGTGTTAATCGCATACATTAGCACGTAGCCAAGTGTTGCATGATTTAATGTGTTTTCTACTTCATGGCATATTTAAATGTGTTTCAGGGAGTGAATTACAGTGTAAAGCATGCCATTTCCTGTTGCCAACAGGTGGCGCGAAGACTAACTGAATATTGTCACAAAGATTTCTTCAGGCCAGGACTCTTATCTAATTTGTGAAACATTGTATGCCGAGTTCTTGTTTCTTGGCGAAACATTGAATTTTGTCAGGCCGCCACAGACATGCAGTTCAGCGAAAACTCAAGATCTTCACAATTTAACGTCACAAAGGCCTTTTATATTTGACTGACCAAAATTTTTATTCTTAAATATTCTCCTTATTTTTAAATTTTTTTGTAGATATTGGGCTGTTACATGTGTCTATCGAATTTCATAGTTGTGTGTGAAATGTAGAAGGGCGAAGGGCGCTTGCTTGAATTTTTATAGGTGGTGCTATTGAGCCATTTTAGCACACCTAATTCTGAAACTCATATCAGACGTAAGTTTTTACCACTTCTGAAGCGTGTGCAGAGATTTCAAGCATTTTTAGTCCCTCAAAAATTCAATTCGTTTCGGAGAAGAAGAAGATTTAACCAAGCAATTACAATAGTGTCCTCACACCATCAGTGCTCGGGCCCTAAAAATGATTAATAGGACCTTGAAGTCGATCGGATATCTGATAGATAACCATTGAAGAGATGATAAAATCGAAGTGATTCTGTCCCTCTTTCTCAATAGTCTACTAGCGGCATTTTTTAACCAGCTGCAATCGATTCATCAATGACTGCATCATTCATACTGATTGAAAACTAATCTGAAAATGTCCATGCTGGTTATGTCCCTTATCCACCAAAATGGTGCTTCCTGCAGTTTTTTTTTTTTTTTTTTTTTTGTCATGTTATCCAGGAGTCATTGGGTTTCGTTCTATTTGAAGAGCCAGGCTTTTGTGTCATTGCAAAGGATCCATCTCTATAATTCGTCTCTCATTTATGCTGCAGCAAAGGTTATTAACTGCATCCACAGGGGGTCAGGTTCACTCCAGAACATCTTTTATATGGGAGCAACAGGTGGTTTTCTTCATTTCCAGTTGTATCTGCAGGTTTTTATTATAGAGAGACACTCATTTTAGGAGAATTATAAAATAAAGAGTTGTGTGGTAGAATTAGGACACTCAAAAACAATACGAAATTATGCAAACAGAGTTTCAGTGGTGGTAAATGGAGGTGGACCGGAATAGTGCCGGCCGGGTCAGGTCAGGAGAACACAGTCACTCACAAATGTGCTGAATGAGAGGCAGCTCTGTGCTCGCAGGAAAAATGCAAACTCCGAGACCTTTACCGCTGGAGGTGAGGCATTACGCACAGCCGAGGTTGTGTTAGACGGTCAGGGTGTGTTTAAATAGCACTAAGGTTTTGGGCAGCGTGCTGGTGGCGTATTTTGTGTTATGAATGCATTTGCAGGAAACAGATCTTTTTCTGTGTCAAGTGAGACTTATTTTACTTTACTGTCTTTTGTATATTGCAGTATTAAAGGGGCCATAAATTGCGAAATCACCTTTTCCTTGAGCTTTTGATATATAAGAGGTCATTGTATTATAAGAATATCCTGTAAAATTTCAGAACTGAAAACTTCCTTGTTAGTCCAATAAAAGCTTTTATTGACACCAGGCCCAGCGAGGGACTCATCCCGGAATCTGCCCATCATAGAAAGGTAAAACGTCGCCTCCACAGAAGAAAAGCTTCATGCGCTCAACATGTCTGTGATTGGCTTCAATGCTCATCACTGCAACCTTTCATGCCATGATCTAAATATAATGCCATAGATTTAAATGTAACGCTATAATCAACACTCTTGGTGATTTAGTTAACCTTGAGAAGCTGTAATGGTAAAAAGTGCTAATAGTTTTCAAGAGAGTAATACGTAGCTATTTCAAATGGAAAGATGTTAGCTAATCACCCAATTTTTGATGTAAAAAGCATACTAACATTATGTGTACCTCAAGTGTACCCCAGGAAACATTATAAAACAATAAAACAACACGGTTCATGACCCCTTTAAAAAGAAATTTATATATGAAATAAATGAAAAATGCATTTTATTTCTCACTCTCATGTAGTTTCAAACCTCTATGGCTTTATTTTGTTTGTAGAACTGAGAATATTATTCAGAAGTATTTTAACAGATTGTTCATGCTGCTTACATAATGAAATTCGACTGTTACAAAGGGCTTTCAAACTCCAAAAACCACCATAAAAGTTAAAAAACAATAAAAACCCAGCGATTGGGTTGTTTTAAATGTTTGGTCAACGTGCTGGGCAGTTTTATTTTACTGAACTATTGTTTAAAAATGACTATATGGCTGGCTTAAAATGAACCCAAAATAGGTTGGAAATTAAAAATTAGACAATTACTAGAGGCAACAATAAAAATCAAAAAGTGAACATGTTAATAAGCAATTTAATAAATGTTTATTGTTTAATCGTTATTAGTTAAACTTAATGTTTATTTATGAAACATGTTCATTTCCAACATACTTTGGGTTGATTTTAAGCAAGCAATACAGTCATTTTTAAACATTAGTTGAATAAAACTACCCAGCATTTAACCCAATTTTTTTTTGTCCATACTTAACATTTGCCTTTAAGTCTACTGAAAGCCTTTGATGAGCAGGCCAAAACAGCTCTCAATCATACTTCTTCAAACACGACAACCAATAACATTTGCTGTCGTTGGTGTCAAACCTGGCATAGCGATTCTTGACAGCCCAATATTTTTGAGACCCCTTTGTGGGAGGAAAGTGAATAATGACTATCGCAAATCTTTTATATGACTTCAGAAGACTTGGACTATAGTGCAGGCAACTTTCACAGGACTTTTATACTTTTAATTATACTTTTGTCCATATTAGAGCTTGACTTTCCTAGTTCGCAGTTTGCTTTAGTTATATAGGAAAGCATTATTTGAACATTCTTTTTGTGTGCCATGAAAGAAAGTCATACGAGTTTGGAAAGATATGAGAGGCCAGATGAACTGTTGATATTGAAGTTGTGTAAAGTTTTTTCTAAATACAGAGACTGTCACGTCTTTAAAGGGATAAAATTGATTTCAGTTGTTAATGGCCTTGGGTTTATAAATGCGATCCCAGGATCTACAGGAAAGCTTTTATCTGTGCTTAATGGAGCTTGCATGTGGACCATAAAACCATATGAGTTCTTGTTCTTCGATCAGTCTCTCTCAGTATGTGCTGGGAAGGTTAATGATGGAAACAAGTCCCATACCAAAATTTATGACTCAAATGCCTATAAAGTCATTGTTTGCCTATCAAATTCTCACTGGACTCTTACCCAAGTCAAGCACCGAGCTCTTTACCGGTGATCAGAGCTTGTTTGGGTGCTCAATATCTCTGCCCTCCACTTAACACTATGAGTTGCTTTCATCTATGAGTAACATGACCTGCCAGGAAGGAGCAGCCAATGGAGAGAGTAAGTGCATGAGTGTGTGTATGTGAGAGAGAGAACAAGAGAGAGAGGGTGGGGAGTAAGAGTGGCCAAACAGTGTGTGTGTGTGTGTGTGTGTTTGTGAACAAGTGAGATATGCAGCGAGTCAGATTTGTGGTAGTAGAGGGCTGGCAGCTGCAGTCAGGCTGAGTTGAAATGTGGCTAAGCACCTCTCGCCGCTGCGGCGTGAAGCAGGGAGTCAGCGAGCCGCTCGCCACTACGACCACAACCATGAAACACTCCCACTCGCAGAGGATGGACTACAGGCTACTCAGTAAGTGACGCTTAAACTACCATACACACAACAGGCAGTGGTGTCACTTCAGTATTTTATCAATGGTGCTGTTCTGGTGGCCGGTGCCCGGTGTCACGGACTAATGTGTTGGGGTTTGTTTTCAGTGCGTAGAGTTAACCATGTACTGGGTTTTGGTTTGAGACAAGATTCACCAAAAACATGAAAAACACTGTTCTGACATTGATTTTTAGTTATATTTTATTTAATTTCATTTTAATATGCTTTTTTTTGCTGTCTTGATGAATACAAGATTAGTAAAGTCCTTTTTTAACTGCCTTGAACCTAAATTGAAATACTAATAAACTGAGTGACAGATTGATTAAAATGACTGTGGTGAGTGTGTAGTTTGATCGCACATCCACAGGTGCTTTTGAAAGAGATTTCTATTTCGCAAGGTTATGATGTTCTGGAGGCTTTCACTCATTTGTTACACAAAATGAAACTCGGTAGTGCTCAAGGTTATTCTGAATAGTTTTTTTTTTTTTATTGCGTCTTCATTTGAAGCACAATTCTTGAGGTTGTAGAAGAGTCAAGGGGCATTTAATTTCATTACTCACTGAATAATGCGAATCTACCGGTTACCATGTGGTATAAGAAGCATTTACAGTGTATGTGTGTGTATATATCTCCATAACGCAACTGTAGCATTAATAATAGACCAAATCACATTAATGCATGTGATTTCAAGTGAACCAATCCAAAATGTTTTCAGGCAGAGAGAGAGAACTCTACTAAGCATTTAAGTGAGTGTCATTACTCTAACTGTTTTCTGATTGAACATACTTTATTTATTCCAGCTGCTCACGGTCTTCCCTACATGTCCAAGAGAGCAAATGCAATATTATTTGTACGGTTTATATAGGACTCCTGTCCACCTAGGCAGTTACAGGTTAGTTATTTTGCAGAAGCACTGTCTATTAATGATTTATTCTCCTTATGTTATTGTACGTCAAACTCAAACATGCATAAGCCAGACTGTTTCTGTCCGAGATGAAGGCTCCTTTCTCCTGAAGTTCTTGACTGATTTTTGACCGGTTAATGTGTCAGCATCACGTCTAAATAAATTCATATATATCTGCTTTTCCTGTTAATTGCGTATTACGGACCGTGTTTGCATATGCCTAGAGACATGAACATGAGCTATTGGCCTGGATAATTGACAAAAATGGGATTGCACCTGCAATGCTTCAACACTTTTCATTATTTGTTTATTACAGTGTCTGTAAACGCAATCACATTTTTTTCTAATTAATTTAGCAGCTTTAGCATACACACATAGGATCAATAGGGATGATTTTTGCAGGAAGCGCACCTCAGCTGTTCTGCGTGTCAGAAAACGAGCGCTGCTTCCTGTCTGCTTTGAGACCTGCATCATGAGTGGCCCATGCATAAAGATCAGGGCAGCTCATTCACGGCCTAATGCGGTGTATTAATTTCCCTCCCTTTGGCTTCAAAAGATGCCATGTGTGTGGAGAAAAGGACACAAGGCAGATGCATGAGTTGGCTAATGAAATGCAAATGGATGTGAGACAACAGCATGATGCTGCAATGTACTTGAAATCACCTCAGAGGAACTCTTAGCATGATTGGCCTATTTCATACAACATAAAGGATGTTACTCAACAGCTCAGGTGTATTCAGCCACCCCCCCCCCCCAAGTAGTTTGATTTACTTCGTAATTGCGTAACTGAATTGCAAAGGATTTGTGTTTTTATGCTAGTTAGCAGCTTACCTAGATTACTTATATTCCATGTTGATAAAAGTTTAATAATTTTTACTTATTATTTGCTGTACTAGGTTGTTTCTGTTCAGAGTATTATGTCGTTAGCTTAGCAACATGCTAACCCCAAAAATGTATATCGTTCCAAACGGCATATGTGGTTTCGATATGATGCTGCATTTGAGTCTGTGCTAGAAACACACCCTCATGTTCTGTCAGAAAGCTTTAGACTGCAATACACAAATCAAACGACGCTCTCTCACTGCCCCTCCTGTTCCGACGGTCGCCATGGTGGCGCGTCGAGCCGAAGGAGTCTGCAAACACTGCTTTTGACAGCTGATACTAACCAGACAAGCATGATTCACAGTATTTATATTATTTTTGCTTGACCTGCCCTTGCGCACCATACCAGCATAACCGTTTTCTGATCACAATCTCAGGCGAGAGTGGAGGAAATAGTGGAGATATGTAAATATACAGAGGCTTAATGAAGAATGACTGTACCCAGTGATGTTAAGAAATGGTCCATCAGTGTCATAGTATATGGGTTATTTTGGATATTTACAACTTGTATAGCGTCTTCGATTTGTTACTAAACTGCACCGATGAGGCCACGGTGCCACACAGTATATATATCATCAAAGTTATTTATTTTGTCTTTTGCGGGTACTCTCTGCTTCTCTTTAATTACTGTGTAAATACTGTACTTTATTGTATTATGATTGGTTTATCTATGTCTGTGTTTATCTTCCTCCTTTGCACTGCACTGTACTGAACAATTACCACCAACCCTGTTGTGCGGCAATAAAGGATATTGATTTGTGTTTGTTGACGTGAAAATGGTTGATTGAATTTATAAAAGAAAGAAATGTCCCATGTAATGACTGTGTTCCAAAACGTACTGACCGCTCTCTACACATGCAACTTTGTCTGTTTTAATTAGGTTTTAGCTAAACTTTCCAGCACATAATGAATTTGATTTTTATAATTAATGTTTCCCCTACATTGTCCACCATCTTGGATTTATTTTTGAAGGATACATGTAATTCTAGCTTAGAATATAGCCAAAGACAGGATACGTCTTAGGTAGAGTAAGTTTTCTTCTTAATTTTTGAAACATGAGTTGAATCAAGACACTCCAATGATGCCTTAAATTTTGTCTGTGGAGTGAGACCGATATTTTGGAACAGAGTGAGTGTCTTTTAAAACCAGTTCCATTGGGCGTGTCCCATTTGAATGGCCATGTTTACAAATCTGGTTGTTCATCGTGTGAACAGAACAGTACTTATACAGCTTGGTTATAAAAGATACTGAATGGTGCACATCTATTGATGGACCGATCATGGTTTTTCATTGCTGATTCTTATTTTTTTCTTTTTTCTTTTACAAGTAAATTGACCAATTTAGGTACTGGCTGCTGAATTTTTTTTATTTTATCTTTAAACAAATTTATTTGTTGTTTATTTGCTCTACAACAGGAAAACTGACCTTAAACAAACAAATAAAAAAATTTAAATTAGAGTATTCATGATCCAAACAGAGATGCTACACACAAGTAGCATGAACAGTTGTTTTGAATTAAATCATTTCAAGATTTAAAGCGAAAACCGAATGGTATGACTTTAGATTTGTGTAATTATGCTACATAAGACACCTGCACAAAACAAAAACAGCAGACGAACTGAATGAAAATGCAAATTCACTCTCTGACAGTAGGTGGCGCTTATAGAACAGAAGCGGTTTCTTTGGGCACCTATAAACACTACTTTATGTGGAACAGAGGGTAAAATACCATCAAAACTATCTGAAGACTGTCAGTTCCTTTTAAGAGAATCATTCATATAAACCTCCACCCCCAATTCAATATTTCTATTTTTCTTTCTATATTTTGAGCATCGCGAACACTGAGCTTGCTGTTCCTGGTACAGTATTTTCTCTGCTGGTGCATCTCTGTTCTCTTCTTTGCACCCGTGTTCAGCGTGTCCCGTCTCTGGCCTGTGTTAACGTCCTGTTTACAGACATCATAATATCAGATAATTTGGGAAGTGATTGCAATCCAGTTTGTGTGCAAGTCCGGAATAGAGATCGGCCGAAATGAACTAAAAACCAACTGAATTTTGTTGTTCTTTGCTGTGAATTTGCCAATCAAAATTTTAAGAAAAATTAAAGAAGTGGTACAGTGTGGTCGGAGAGATATTTTACAGTTAGAGAAAGAAATTGACTGTTACTTTTCTATAAAGATATTATTCAGTAAACTCCACTGTCTCTGTCTCTCTCAGAACGGCAGCTGTGCAGCTCCATGGCCAACTCCAGCATCCTCCCGTCTGCCGTGACGGGCATCAGCAAGGAACTAGCCGATCTGCGGCACCTCATCCAGTTTCCAGAGGAGATCGCCACCATCCTGACAGAACAGGAGCAGCAGCTGTACCGTCGCGTCTTCCCCCTTGACTACCTCAGCTTTCTCACCCGAGACCTGGGCAGCCCAGAGTGCCACAAACGCCATCCGCACCTAAAAGCCTCCCTGTCCGCCCCCATCATGCCCACTCAGAATGACCATCACAACACGGTACAAGATCTCGTCACAAGATTCAATGAGGTGAGCATTTATTAATGGAAATGGAAGGGCTTTTGTAGAAAAGTTGAGTTGGACACCGCAGGACATTTGTCATAGTTGGAAGGCGTATTTGCCATCATAAGTGTCTGTTCTATTGCCGGTTTTACTTGGATCTTTTCAAGTTCACAAGGAGTACCTACTTATCCAAACAGATGTGAGTTTATTGCAGTTGTCTTAAATATTTGATGCCAAGAGTGCCAGAAGAAAACTGTGTCTCTCCTTTTGAATGGGGTTTGAAGAAAGTGATGTCAACTCTAAGGTACACGCTTGTCTTTCGATCAGCTGGTTTTGATTTTGAGAAACAAAATGGACGTCAAATGTGTTTTTGCCATTTTGGCTGAACTCTAAGACTTAAAACATGAAAATGTCAAATGTTGAAGCTTCAAAGCTGGTTATGTTTCATGAAAGAGCAGAAATCTAGACGGGTTATGACTGGAAATAACATATGAAATAAAGTTTTGCAGATGCTTACAGTCAATACAGCACTGCTTGTTATGCAAGACTCACAACTCGGTTAAAAAGACCTTCACATTGTCACAGTCTTTGAAATCAGTCGTTCATCTTGTCAAGTAGCTAATGCTCTAAGGAATCATCTTTCATCATTGAGCGCAATTCCTTGAAAGTTTTTATCCGCTGCCTAGTTGATCAGAAGAAACGTTCCTGGTAGAAGGGAGTTCACTCTATCACAGGCTTCTATGTGATGTAATACTATCACAGCATAAAGTGAATGGATCACATAACAGGACTATGCTTTATCCCTCCAAGCATTAATCCTAGTGTCCTTTGTGAACCAGTCAGAAATTCCTCCTGTAGATGGATTTGGTTCGCTCTTTTACCTTAATGCTTCCTGTGGACTAATTAATGCCCCAGCAATGTGTTATGTTATTTTGGTTGTGCCACTGGGTGTCCATACACAATCTAGGATTTGTTGTCTTTGTTGTGGTCAGGTCTTGCACAAACACTTTATCGACAGCCACCTTTGAAGCCCCTTCCAGGGTGCAGTGTCTCTGGCAACTCTTATGTACGTTTTTAATGTGTCAAATCTGCTGTCCGTCCACTGCTGGCTGGTTGGCTTGCACAGTAACTCAAGAGCAGCAGTCTGTCCGGTGGAAAGCTGGCAAAATGTCATGAGCTCCAGTGTACTGTCCCCTCATATTAAACGTTCCTGACCATCCGGACCCCAGCACAACTGTTTATGTAACTGGCTGACTTTCTGTGAGGTGTTTTTAGCTACAACACGCCATGGCATAAATATTTGTTCTCAAACTGATTGCTGTTAGGAGCGCTCAGGACAAGAGACGGTCATTTTCTGTGACTTTGTATTTAAAGAAAATGTGAGTGGTGATTAACCAAACAGGACTCGAGCGTTCTTGGTGGTTACAGTCGCAAAGGTGTTCTGAGTAGGCTTTAGCATGTTGCTATGCAATTGCTAGGATGCAAGTGGTCAGGATATTCAAACAAACGAAACAATATTTTCATCGTTACTCTTTTCACAGGAAATAACCCACAAATGAAAATGATCCCATGATTTACTCACCCTCAAACCATCCTAGGTGTCTATTAAACTTCCGACGTAAGTTAGTTTAGTTTAATAAATGATGGGGTAAGTTGTAAATATGGATATTTCTCTTACAAATACCCATCACTTATCTTCAGAAGGTCTTTGTTAAGCCCCTGGAGCCATGTGGATTACTTTTATGGTGGATAAATGCACTTTTTGGGGCATCAAAAACTGTGAACACCATTCAGCTCGTAAGATATACTATGATTGTGTTCGTCTGAGAGAAGATAGTCATATACATCTAGGATGGCTTGAGGGTGAGTAAATCATGGAATAATTTTCATTTTTGACTGACAAAGCTGACAAATGAAAAATTAACAGTAGAGATGTGATTACCCCCGCCCCCCCCATTCTGTGAATTCAGAAGATTTTAAATGTAGCTCAGCAGTTGTATGGATCACTATCATAACCATAAAGATATAGCAGTGTGTTTCATAATATAGAAAAGGGTGGCAAGGATATTCTTCGAAAATTCAGAAATACATATTGGTACAAGATAATACAGGATTTGGCACAAAATGTGCTTTAGTAAATACATAATGACCGGATTTAGTTTTTTAGATGAACTATTACTTTAGCTATGAGGGTGTGTGTAGTCTAGAGACCAGGGGTGGAAAACTCAGTTCCCAGAAAGTTTTACTTCAACCCTAATGAAACGCACCTGATCCAGCTAATCAAGTCCTTCAGGATTATTTGGCTGTGTCTGAAAGCTTAAATATCCTGCCTTCAGAGTCTGCATTCCAAGGTAGGAAGGCATCAAGGCACTTCCCAATCCAATGTTACCTTCACTTCCTGTCTCCTGAGATACAAATTTTTGAAGGCAGCATAGATGTATCCTTCACTACCTTTGATATCCCACAATTCTGTGCTTTCCCTTCTGTGACAGTTGAGCTAAAAAAGAAAGGTCGCATCTGAAAGTTGTGGTTGGTGGTCAGTTTGTGTGTAAATATACCTTTTTAAGCCAATGTTTTCCACTTTTGGTCATTTCTAGCGAAAAATTACTTTTGTAGTAATTAAATATTCACTTAGTTTTTACCAAAACTTGCTCTATTTTGCTGTAGATCATGAAAACATTACACTGCCTCAAAAATCTGTCTGAAATCAGCTTTGTGAGGTACCCTTGTCTGTAAACACTGCCTACAAAGTCATTGCCTGATAAGGCAGCAAGGCAACATGTCAGCTGGCTAAGCTCTTCAGCTTTTGAAAATTACAGTGTGTTGGAGCAGGGTTGGAAGTAAACTCTCCGTTACTGTGGCCCTCCAGGAACTGAGGTTTGCACCCCTGGTCTAGACCCAATCAATGGCTCCTGTTATCTGTGTTAGTGTTACAGGATCCAATGGGCTCAAATCTACATGTGTACTCAAATCTTCATTTTTCTTGGAAATGTAAATTAAATCATGTTTGAACTCTAGATTTAGTTTAAAGCTAGAGATTTATGTTATACAATCTGCAGTGTTTCTTCCAAATATATATGTGATGATAATTATACAGCAATAAAGAGTGAAGAGAGAGTGAAAAAAGTAAGTAGGATATGGTATATCAGCATTTTCTCAAGACTGTTGTAGTTGCTCTTCTGTCAGTAGGGCCTTATAATAAGGTATGTGTTCTATGTTTAGGTGAGCTCATGGGTGACCTGGCTTATCCTGACTGCTGGGTCCATGGAGGAGAAGAGAGAAGTCTTCTCATACCTCGTCCATGTGGCGAAGTGCTCCTGGAATATGGGCAACTACAATGCGGTCATGGAGTTCTTGGCAGGTCTCAGGTATGGCATGATGCCTTGAAGTGCTTAGTTAAAAAAGAAATGGGCCCGGATAAATAAATGGTCCTCTTTGTTTGTACTTTGCGATGCTTAACAAAGTGAGGAACATTCCTGAGTCATTGATTTGTTGTTGACAGCACATTTGTAACATATGCGAAAAGATGAGTCTCACTGTTTGTATTTCTATTAATCTGTAACTCAAGTTATTCTGTGGACTAGTGACCTACAATGTTCTTCAAAGTTCTCTCTCATCCAGCTTTGTGTTTCTTACCATTTCATGTGGAATGTTTTTGTTTTTTTGGTAAGAGTTTAGTCACTTATCAAATGTTATATGCTTTCCATAAAGATATTAAAATTAATTAATAATTAAAGTTCTCCTATGCCATTTTCACTACTGTCAGAAGTAGCAACCTTTTTGAGTGTGCTGTGGAGCCAGTTTTTTCCCACTTGTGTTGGTATAGAAAGAAAGACAGTGGAATGATATGAGTCATGGATAATGTATGACTTAAGCCAGAATATAACTCAGATTGCACTTAAACATTTATGGTGTCAGGCATGTACATACAAATGTTAAGAGGCCTTGAGCAATATACAGTTAGGATGCCCAAAATTCCCTACAGCCCTGCTATCAACCATTTATTCTTCCCCAGGTCTCGCAAAGTGCTGAAGATGTGGCAGTTCATGGACCAGGCGGATATTGAGACTATGCGTGGTCTGAAGGACGCCATGGCCCAGCACGAATCATCATCTGAGTACAAGAAAGTGGTCAACCGTGCCCTCAACATCCCAGGATGCAAAGTGGTACCCTTCTGTGGCGTGTTCCTTAAGGAATTGAGTGAGGCTCTGGACGGCGCAGCCAGCATTATTGGACTACGTCCCTCTTTTGATTCTCAAGAAGATCCTGTGGAGGTGAGGATTAGGGGCTTTCAAAGAGTGATGATGACTAACACAGGAAAGTCTTTTACAGTTACAATAATAGTCTTGAGGCCATTTTGGCTAGCTGGAGCAATTACCTTTTCATCAAACATTTAATATGCCTGCTGAATTGCTTCCTGGATTTACAAAAATCACATTAGACTGATTCAGCCGGGAAAAAGACATTTTGTCACTCTGGTGACTATTGAATCACCTATGAAAGCTTTTTAAAGCTCACAAATCTACCCGTATTGTCCATAATTTTGGTTATTTTCTTTTGTGTGGAATCTCTGTGGTGAAGTGCTCTTTACCTTTCACAGTTTGTCACTGACTTCGACGGCCAGCAGAACTTCCTGCAGAGGGTTGGGAGCGATGGGCTCCACAGCTCAGACAAGGAGGCGACTGTCAGTAACATTCTGCAGACAATTCGCAGTTGCAACCGAAGCTTGGAGGCCGAGGAGCCTGAGGAGAAGGCCCGAGAGATCACAGTTTCCCCAAAAAATTCCTTCAAAGACAAGAGCAGAAACCAGTGAGTTAATTTTGCATCCTGTTTGCAAATATATGATATGTTTAGTCTAATTCGTATATGCTGACGCATTCACAGTTTGTTTAAATGCTTTTAACATGCACTCTGCATAGATGTTTGGGTTATTTCTTTACACTTATCTGTGTAAACCAATGAGATCTTTAATGACTAGCATTCCCATGAATCTTAAGTTGCTAGACTCGTGGAGGACTTGCTAAATGTTTGTGATCTGCTATTGTTGGTCATGAACACATTTAAGTTTATAGGTTTAATTGAGTCGTTCATCTGAACTGTGAAATGGAACTTCAGGAAAATGACTTGATAGCAACTCTTGATATTGTGGTCACTACAAGAACACACAGAATCCCAAACCCAAAGGCAGCAGAAAAAGAAAAAAAGTCCTTCTCATTACCCTTACTTTAACTTAACTAAACGCATACCTAATAAAATGTAAAATGTACAGTATGTGGCACTTGAATGGGCACTTAATGTTGAGATGAAGGTAATGGCTGGATTGCTATAAAATTCTCTTCAGTGTCTGCAGTTTATTACTAAATATCCTCCCTTCACAACCTCGAGATCATTTTTAAAAGAGAGTGAGGGAACTACTGTAAGTGCTTCTGAACCTTTAAACACCTCGTCAAGTTATAAGGCGACTAAAAAACCTGCCATTTGGCTGAATTGTTTCTCTGTGGAACATGTTGTTGTCATGATAATGTTTATGCATGCGGACCTATGTACAGAGTAGCATTACAGATCACAAATTTCCTTAGAAGATAGAAAGCAGTGAGTTTTTGTTTCTGTTTGTCTTCAACGCTAAGGCAGTTTTGTCATCTGGAGGAAGGTGCACATATTGGTTGTTAATATTGTGTCTCTGGAGAATCTCATCGCCTGTGTTGTGGACTCTAGCGTTGTCATCTTTCAAGAGAATGAATCTTGAGCAATCTGTCTTTGATATACTTCTTTATTATTAGTATTATTTTTTATGTCTCTCCCAAGAATTGTTCCAGTCGCAGGACTGACTTTGTACCACAAATGTATCAATGTTGTGTTTGGGTACAGATCCACCCTTAGATTTTCTGATGTGAAGCCAAGCACTTTCATTTCTCAAACTACTACCTTGTTTTTCTTTCTTCCATTCGATTCAACCTATCCTTACTGTCCACTCTCAAGGAAAGGACCTGGGTCAGAGCGTGTCCTGTAAGTTTACAGATAGTTGTTTCAATGGTTGCACTAACTGCATTGGTTTCTAAGTGACATGTAGTGTTTCAGATGTGTGGGTTTGGTGTGTTTGCACTTAGAAATGCATGCAGTTCCTGCTTCTGATACCAAGTCAAGACCAAGTTCTCCAAGACCTAGACCAATCACCTAAAACACAGACCAAAACCACAATTCTTAGGTACAGACGATACTACTCCCCCTAAGACCCAGACCAATGCCAACCTCAGAAAACCCAGATTAATACCAAAATCCTAGATCCAAATCAAGACTAAATCACTCAAGGCCCAGATCCAGACCAAGTCCTTATCCCAAGACCCAAGCCAAAAACTGTTGGTCCAAGATCCAGACTCTCCAACTTAATTAAAAAGATATAATGTTGCATATATTGCAGCATTCATTTAGAAAGCTCAGGCCAAGTAGTCATTAAAAGTATTGTGAATCATCTGTAATGTTGCAGATACAAGTACAAATCTGTGGTTGAGGTAATTATCAGCTTTAATACTCTTTGGAAATGGACTGCAGTCTTTCCTGAGACCACGAACCAAAACTCATATCCAGACCAAGGCACAGAGTAAATAGGACCCAAACCACAACCACCTTCAAGATCAAGACGCCAGCTCTGCCACAGTGCACAAATTAAAGCCATTTAACTCGGAGCATTGTATTACATTACATAACGGCCCCCTAAATTTGTGTGTCATAGGTAGACAGTGCTCTTCAGTATTGTACGTTCCTGTCAACTCCTTTTACAAGACTAATATGGCATGACCTCTTCCAAGAAAGTGAGAAGTTTTCCAGGCAGAGTGCTGTTTATTCAGTCACTTGATCCTTTATGTCTGCTTCACCTGCTTCGTGTCATTTTTATTTCAGATTTTTAGTAGGAGACCTCTCAGACTCTGAAGGGGACCCACTTGAGCTGGCTAAGGACGTAGACCTCCAGACCACAGAAGAGGTGAATGGACCCTTTAGCCACGGTACGGAGCTCATCCCTTGGTACGTGCTCTCACTTCAGCCGGATATCCACCAGTTCCTGCTCCAGGGAGCAACTGTCATCCACTACGACCCCGAGACCCATCTCACCGCCCGTTGCCTCCTTCGTCTACAGCCCGATAACTGCTTCCTCACCTGGTCCAAGCCCCACAGTAGCTGCGGCCCAGGTGGAAAAGCCAGAGGTTTCATGGGACATCCACCATCCCCAGACCACTTACCCCTGGCACAGCCTGTGCATTGCGGCCTGTCCGATGGACTCCTGGACCTTAACGTGGTGAAGGCTGTGTTTATGGGTCACCCTGGAGTGGATGTTAACTATGTGTGCCTGCAGCACAAGCTGTGTAACATGAACCCTGGTGAAAATGGTCTCACGCTGCTATATGGACTTCATACCACAGACAACAGGCTCCTGCATTTCGTGGCCCCCAAGCACACGGCAAGCATGCTGCACAAGGGCCTCCAGGAGCTGCTCAGTGCCATCAGGAAGATCAGGAAATTTCCTGACCAGAGACTGCAGTGGCTGCGAAAGCAGTATGTTAGTTTGTACCAGGTACATTTACATCTATTCATTTAACAGATGCAATTAATCCAAGTGAGAACACCATACAAATAGATCTGTCATTCCAAGTTTCTGTTTAGAATTGAAATAGTGCAACACTATGGAAGATTTTTAATTTTTTTATTTGAAGGATTTTGCTAATGTTTTTAAAATGATTGAATGTGATTTAAAAACATTACAGCTAGCAGAATGATATTATTTCATATTATGCTCACTCATATTATGCTATAAAAAAGCCTGCTGGTCTTACACTAGTTAGCCACCAAGCTGGTTTCCACTGGTCATGCTGGTCTGGTTTGATAGTTTTAGAACGGTTTAGTGCAGTTGTCAGCTGATCAGGCTGCCAGATAAACTGACCGACCAGCCAGATAAAGATTTTTGCACGTATATCGGGTTGAATTACTCTATATTGAAGTTCTCTCAACACCAAACACGTTACACTTTTGAATAAGATTGCCTAAATTACATTTATTGTTTTTATCCATTTTTATTATCGATGGCTTGATCATTGCTGTAAAACTATGTAAAACTGCTGTTTTTTTTTCTAGGAGGACGGTAGATTTGAGGGGCCCACCCTGGCCCATGCTATTGAACTGTTCGGTGGTAGACGCTGGAATATGGGCGCTAGCGGCCCTGGATCCGCCAGCAAGAGTGCAGAGAAGAACTCAGTCCAGAAAAACAGTCCGCTGGGCATCAACTCCAATGTCAAAAAGAAGAAGAAAGCCTTAGTTAGGGTAAGAAGAGAAAGGCCGTGAGCCAACAAAGGCTGTCCTGGCTTGGCTATGTCACTTGGCTAATGCACTGTCCTTTTCACAGGGGGACAGTGGCGATGGAACAGATGATGAGATGATCTCACGCAAGACCAGGAGCTGTAAGGAGACTTTAGGAAGGAGAGAGTCAGACCCTTTGGAAAGTGTCGAGCAGGAAGAGGCTGGTGAGAGTTACTGAACATTTTGTTGACCGCTAATTGGACTCTGGTAAAACATAATTGTAGAAGAATGCCGAGGATGGTATTTCAACTGTTTTAGATACTTGAGTGTATAAGTTATTGGTTTTGTGATATGAATGCCTTCAGAGATCAGGGACATTGTTGCATGTTTAAATGTTTCCATAGAGGACTGCAGTACCTTTGGACACCCTGGACCCTTTTCCTTATCCAACAGCAAAAGCCAGTCTCCTGGATCCTCATTGTCCTCTTCCTCATCTTCCTCTGGCTCCTTTAGCACAAACATCTCCACCCCTACACGCCCCCATTCCTCCCCCATTCTCCCCATCAACTCCAAAAGTCAGCCAGGGTAAGGCAGAAAATACAAATTCAGTGCTTTCCCAGAAAGGACGCAGGCCTTAAAAGATCCTGTTCTTTTTAAGATACATGCAGATGTTACTATACAAGATTTCATTTGGTCTCACATGTCACACACATGCATGTTTAAGCTTACGTTAAAGTGATGCATCTGTGCACGGTGAAGAATAAATTGGATTACTTGTAGTAAAGGCTGTTTTGCTTCAGAGCTGACTGTGTTTGGTGGTCTCAGGGCCTGGAGCAGTCGGAGCTGGCATGGACGAGGGAAAGGTTGCTTCAGGGGTTTCCAGGAACTCATGATCTCTGACAGCATCATGAGCTTTGTTGAATTTGTGGAGCTCTTCAAGTCTTTTAGGTAGAATACACCTTTTCTTCTAACCAAATGCACCGTTTGTGTTTTGAATCTGGATTGTTAAAAGTTCCCCGTTTGTCTGCTGTGTGTCCAAGCATTCGCAGTCGCAAGGATCTGAAGGAACTGTTCGACACCTACGCTGTGCCATGTAGTCGCTCGGGTCCTGACTCTGTTCCTCTCTACACCACGCTGAGGATTGACGACAAACTTACGGGACTTCAACCAGATCTAGGTGGGCATGGGAGAATAATAGTCATTTTTAGACTAATGTAACTGATGATGTATGATGGTTTTACAAAGCCGATCTCTTCACAGATCTCCTGACTCGCAATGGATCTGACCTGGGCCTTTTTATCCGCACGCGGCAGCAAATGTCTGAAAACCAGAAGCAGATTTCAGATGCCATCGCAGCTGCTAGCATTGTGACCAATGGCACTGGAGTGGAGAATTCATCGCTGGGTGTGCTGGGATTGGCCATCTCTCAGCTCAATGACTTCTTGGTCAACTGTCAGGGAGAACATTTGAGCTATGATGAGATCCTCAGCATTATACAGGTGAGTAGAAGAAATCAACATCAGCCAGAGTTTTATAAACTTTACTGATCTGAACTATAAATGTTACTTTGACATAGACAAAGGTCATTCCTATTATAAAGCACATAAATATGCTTGTGTTGTAATTTACAGTCTTTAAGAAATGCCTTTTTAGTAAATTCAGCACCTAAACTTTAAAGTAGCACCTAACCGGATTGAAATAAAGATCTAGTTTACTATTTTTTTTTGCCATCTTTTGAAATTTTTATATTGTCGTACACATTTATGTAATTGTATATAACGACATTGAATGTTTTAAAGTGATACAAACCAACAAATGCCATGATACATCACTGGATTCATCAAGACAACTGCTAGTACTTGCTTGTTTATTCTGTTGTTTTATCGCAAAAAAAAGTCACTTCCTGGATGTCATTAAGGACATGCCTTTTGTTTAAAAAAAATTTTTTTATATAAATATATATATATATAAAGATTACAGGAAAAACATGAATAAAATGATTTTTCTGTCTTTTCAAACTATGTGCAGCAAACTTGGCACCGTCAATGTATCAGTCTTGTGTGTCTAACCTTCAAACTTCAAACATTTTAAGCTGTTTTAAACCTTGAAAAGACATTTTCAAGCCAACATTCAAACTTTGTCTTGAGCGATTTTCCTTATTTATGTGAAAACTTATCGTCAGAAAAGAAAATGGTTTCAAACTTTTATCAGAAGGGTCTGGCACAGTTTTAAAGTTCTCAGGGGTGGGTCATCATTTACCATTAACAACATGGACAATTGATTCTTCCTTTATTAAGAATAAGAGTCGTTGACTGACAGTTCGATATTAGCAGCTCACCAGCTCATAAATCACTATGAGACATCTAATGATATGCATGCCAATGTAATAGCATTTAATTTGTTTTTTTGTTTCTTTAGAAATTTGAGCCTTCTTCAAACATGCGTCAGATGGGTTGGATGTCGTTTGAAGGATTTGCCAGGTTTGGTTTTATTAAACATATTTGACAAAATAATGTGGAGCAGAAGTTTCAGAAACACAATACTTTGGCCGATTTGGATAATATGCTATATTCATATAATCTCTGCTATATGACTGAAAATGAATCTGCCTCTCGAAGGTTTCTAATGGACAAGGACAACTTTGCCTCTAAAAACGAGGAGTCTCAAGTGAACCTGGATGAGCTCCAGTATCCGCTCTCGTACTATTACATCGAGTCCTCTCATAACACATACCTCACGGGCCATCAGCTGAAGGGAGAATCTTCAGTGGAGCTCTACAGCCAGGTACATCTTCAGCCGAACTTCTCTGTTTATCCTGAACCTGATCCAAGGCGAAAAACGATTCACAGTGCACACCATAAATATATTTGATGATCTCCGCTTCACATGCCGTACTGTAGATGTCACCTGCATGTGAATGCAGCTAAAACAACAGCATGTCAAAGATGCCTGTGTGAGTTTGAGTTTGACGTGTGGCTTCTGTCACAGGTTTTGCTGCAGGGCTGTCGTAGCGTTGAGTTGGACTGCTGGGACGGGGACGACGGCATGCCTGTTATTTACCATGGACATACTCTCACTACTAAGATTCCTTTCAAGGTCTGTTTAGAAATGAATGCTTGAAGAGACTTCTGTTGATTTTATGTATGTTTTCTGTTGACTGAACTTCTCTTGTCGTCTGTAGGACGTTGTCGAGGCCATCAATCGTGCAGCGTTTGTGAACTCGGAGATGCCTGTGATTCTGTCCATTGAAAACCACTGCTCTTTACCTCAGCAACGCAAAATGGCTGAGATTTTTAAGGTACCTGTCTGCATTTTTACACTATATCTGATTGCTCTGATTCCTTTAGATGTCCTCGAGCTGCTCATTTGATGAGTCTGTGTCCTGTGGAAGGAGAACATTGTTCGTATGTTTTGCTCTTCAGACGGTGTTTGGAGAGAAGCTGGTGACCAAGTTCCTGTTTGAGAGTGATTTTGCGGATGAGCCTTTGCTTCCATCTCCGCTGCAGCTCCGAGGGAAGATCCTCCTCAAAAATAAGAAGCTGAAAGCTCACCAAGCTCCAGTCGACATTCTCAAACAAAAGGTAGATCAGAGGGTGTAACACAGAACTGATCTCTGGACTAATTGATTTATACACAATTTAGACTTCTTGCCTGTTATCCTTCTACAAAATTTCATCTGAATGAATGACATTCAAATCGGAACAACCCAGTCTGGCAAGCTCTTGCCATTTTTTTGTGCAATATTAATTAGTGATTGCACCGAATTGAACCGAGGCGGCTACAGCGATCCATCACGCCACATTAAAGGGTTAGTTCACCCAAAAATCATTTGACCCATGTCATTTGTTACTCACCCTCATGTCGTTCCACACTTTTAAGATCTTCCTTCATCTTCAGAACACAAATGAAGATATTTTTGATGAAATCCGATGGCTCAGTGCGTCTCTATTGACAGCAAGGCAATTAACACGTTCAGATGCCCAGAAAGACACTAAAACATGTTTAAAACAGTTCATGTGAGTACAGTGGTTCAACATTAATATTATAAAGAGACGAGAATACTTTTGTGCGCCAAGAAAAAAAAACGACTTTTCAACAATATCAAGTGATGGTCGATTTCAAAACACTGCTTCATGAAGCTTTACGAATCTTTTGTTTCGAATCAGTGTTTCGGAGTGTCAAAGTCATGTGATTTCAGTAAATGAGGCTTCATTACATCATAAGTGATTCGAAATTTCAATATTTCACATGACTTTGGCAGTTTGATTCACGAACCGAACCACTGATTCAAATCAAAAGATTCGTAAAGCTTTGAAGCAGTGCTTTGAAATCTACCATCACATTGTTAAAAAGTCTTTTTTTTTTTTTTTTTTGGCGCACAAAAAAATTACTCGTCGCTTTATAATATTAAGATTGAACCACTGTACTCACATGACCTGTTTTAAACATGTTTTAGCACTTCTCTGGGCATCTGAAAGTGTTCATTATCTTGATGTCAATAGAGACTCACTGAGCCATCAGATTTCATCAAAAATATCTTAATATTGTGCTCGAAGATGAATGAAGGTCTCACGGGTGCAGAACGACATGAGGGTGAGGAATTAATGACACAATTTTCATTTTTGGGTGAACTATCCCTTTAAATAGCATCACAATTACATTTATTGTTTGTATTTAATAATAAAATTAAAACACTGAGTTTGTTTCATATCAAAAGTAACAAAGCCCAAAGCTTATTGCAATTATTAGATGGCAGGCATGCAGCAAATAATGTTTTGTGAAGCTTTGTTGTCGCATTAACAGGAATCAGACTGAAAGGTTGATCTTGCTATTTCAGAATCAATAACGGTTAATCAAAATGATGATAGATTAATCTATATTCAAAATAATTTGGTCTGAAACCAAATTTTTAAAAAAATGTTTGGCTGTTATAGCTGAATATTTTTGGTTCCTGAAATTTTAGTGCATCTGAATATGAATCAAATTTGATCTAAGACTAGCTTAAGATAAATGTCTTGCCCCAATATTTGCTCTGTTAAGGCGTTAAGGCAATGTTTATTGTGAAAAGCATTATACAAATAAATTTGACTTGAGTCTCTGCACTGATTTTGGAGGAACATCTGCAGAATGGATTTAAACATTTTACTGAGCTGAGAGTACTACACCTGTATTGGAAAGTACAATCAAATTAGCCAAAATATTTAATAAACAAACATGAAAATGGTGGGGAATGTGTGGAATTGAGCGAATAATGGACTTTCAGTTCACAGCTTTAATGTGGTTTCGGCTAACTGTTAAACAATTTTAGTATCAACAAATTTCATTAAGTCCTTGAAGCATCCATTTAACAAACCAAGAATGAATATTTCTGAACTTTTCCTCTGTTTCAAAAGGCACATCAACTGGCTCACATGCAGGCTCAGGCCAACAACGGCACAGTCAGTGGAACGTCCCTGGGAAACAATGACGAAGAAGAAGAGGAGGAAGACGAGTATGACTATGATTATGAATCACTGTCTGATGGTAAGGCAACAACTTAATTTCAACTCGAATTGATAGCGTTTATTGGAAATTGAGCGGAATTTTGTCTGTTCACTAACTCTCTCTCGAACATTTACTGTTCTCACGATCGCACCTTCACTCTGTTGCATGCTGACCTTTTTCCTTCCCCGACCCCCCTCTTTCTTTCATTCCCTTCACTCTTTTTTTCTCCTTTTTCGTAGCTGATGTCCTCAATGCTTCCACAGCCTCTTATGGCCAGGAAGGTAAATGTACACTGTGTGAGCAAATGTGGGTGGTTGACACAAGGACATGGTTTTAAAACTCTAGGATAAAAATACAAATATGCATTTATATTTGGAAAGGTGATTTTTTTTATTTTTTTATTTATTTATTTATTTTTTTCCCTCGTGTTTGTAAGGTTTTTAAACTTTGGGAGACCCCCAAGTTATGTATCATTGGTCACTACAGTACAATTTCTTCATTTTACTTGCTAAAAACTGTAAACAAATTTAATCTGTTCAGCCAAATAATGAAAATTTAAGTGAAAATTATTGGCTTTTTTCATTGAAGACAGTAAAAATGTCATGTCAACTGCTCATGTAAATGTGTGCCACGATGTTGTGTATCACTCTTACTGCTGTCAGCTGCCAGTGTGTTGACTCTGATGTGATTGCTTGCACTCAGAGGAAATCAAAGCAGAATAATGGTGCTTGTGTCTGAGATCCTTCAGGTGTGTGCTGTCTGCTCTACCATGAATAAATCAGCATGTTTTGAGTATAAAGATGGGTGGTATAGTGTTTAAACAAAACAACCCAAACTCGCTTCCACGTTTGCTGCTTCCACATCGTTGGTGTTTTGAAAATGGCTCGACCTTGCTTGCGGCACTGGCTCATCGGTGGGGGAAAAACAAAGCCATCTGGTTTCTCATGCCCTGTGCTGCTCTCTGTTAAAAGAGACTTTGTTCTTTCCCAAACGGCCTTCCCCAGAGACTCAGCTATGAGTCTGTGCAGCCAGGGGAATGCTGGGCATTTACTCAACCTGCTTTCCTAAGCCGGGTACACCATTTACCATCAGAGTTAAATTGCAAAAATTGTACGAGATTTGGTTTGTCATTAGGTGAAATGCTAATTTTTGATTGCTTTGTGTGACATCAGCCAATGACCAATTAATTGTCTTTGTGATGAACCTTGGCCTCTAATGAAGATCTGACCATGTTTGTGTGTTGCACATCTGTGACGTTTTGTAGTTTTGTCAATCACGACCAAAATCTGAAAGTCACCATAAAATCGAAATTGCCAATTCTTCTTTTTTTATATGGAGTAATCCAGTGTTTATTATAAATGATTTATCTGTGTACATCATTATTTTTTTAAATTCATGAATGCCCCCATTCTCTTCTCTGATGGTGTGTTTACTGGTGTGAGGGCGGGACATGAGATCACAGTTACGAAGCAACTATGATCCAATCAATTCCTAATGGACAAAATCAAGTCCCGCCCTACATGTTTTTTCTTTTTCGAAAAGCTGTTTAATTTGAACATACTTCACAATAGAGAAGAAAAATTGCAATTTCCATTTCATGCTGATTTAAAAGGGATGCTTCACCCAAATTTGCAAATTCTGTCATCATTTACTCACACTCATGTTGTTCCAAATCCGACTTTTGACATATTTTGATGAATGTCTCCGTTTATATTTTGTCCATGCAATGTCATTGGTCACCAAAACTGTTTGGTTATAAACATTCTTCAAAAAAATCTTTCAGCAGAAGAAAGAATGTCATACAGGTTTGAAAGTAAATAACAACTTGTATTTTTGGGTGAACTATCCCTTTAAGAAGTATATACATACTTGCACATCAGACTACACTACACAGTCTTTTTTGGCTTCATTCAAATATGACTGCTTCACCTTTATGTGCTTTGCAACGTTTTTATTTTGTATTCAGACAAAATTGTTCTCATTTCTTAATGTTCTAATTTCTTAGAACGAGAAAATTCTCTTTGGCTTTATGTAGAGAGGGTTCTTAATCTTTTTCTTTTCTGCAGACAATATTCTGGAAGACAAACCCGAAGGCAAGTCATCCACTGAGAAGCTTCAGTACGAGTCCAATGATGAGATGCCGAAGCGGTTTAAGAAAGCGGGAAGCAAAGGAAAGGTCAGTACAGAACAGTAAAGATGAAGCTTTGAGTTCCTTTGAACCCGATTAGACACGATCTGTGATGGCTGTACATGTGTGCCCCTGCAGATGTTTGACATGGAGCTAGGAGAGGAGTTCTACCTGCCCCAGAATGAGAAGGAGAGCAGGCAGATCGCTCAAGAGCTCTCTGATCTGGTCATCTACTGTCAGGCTATCAAGTTTCCAGGTATTATTACACGACCACATAAAGGAAAGTTTATAGTTCTGTCAGCCTCTGGGGAAACAAAATTAGTGATCCACTAAAGATTTTGGCCAAAAATGAATTTTCGAAAATTTTGGAAAGTCATTTTGCAAAACTGTGACGTTTAATTCGAGCTTCTCCGGTTGCGTGTTTTAACTGTCAGTGTCTATTTTATGTGCTCAACGGGAATAAACTCTGTGTAAACATGTGGGTTGGGTGACGCTAGGGCTGGGTTGATGATGTCGATTTATTTTTCATCGACCTTCAATTTGATGAACAAAGAACTATACTCTTTTCAGCTGATACATGAACAAAACTTCACTAAATATTATGTGTAGTGTGCCTCCCATCCAATAATCTTTATTACCTCATAATAATAATAAGCTTTATTACTTTTTATATGAAACAAAGTCGGTATGAAGTTATAGCAATGGTAGAACTTACTGAAATATGTCTTTTTAATCACTCAATGAGTGTGAAAGACGTCAAGAAAGCTTGTAAACAATGTCATTACATTGATTTCAGGAAAGCTTGACTTTTAACTTGAAAAAGTAACTTTTGCTAAATATGTGCACTGTATTACATATTCATTCTATTTCAAAATGTATTTTTGAATAAATCATGAAGTTTTGTTACAGACACTGTTTAATGTTTATATTTCAATAACGAATCAGAGTAAAAACATAATTATATCATTAAAAATTTGATATAAAATGACTTTTGTGAAAATCAAAGTTTATATACAACTGTTTCGGTAAAAAAAAAAAAATCATTTTCGTGCATCACTACATACAATTTATGAGTTCCCTTCTAATGCGTCCACAACCAACTGACACAAACCTGATGTGTTCAGTGGCGGAAGTAGATACAAACTCCTAATGAATGACTAGACTGTTTTGGGAAAGCTACTTTACAAATCTACTCTATTCTGAGTAGCGACAAATTTACACTCCAGTTTGTTTATAAGTGTTTATAACACTTCGTCTCTTGTGTATTTGTGCTACAAGGCTCATGTAAACTGCAGTAGAATTTGCTGAATTTGTAAAAAGGGGCGGGTAAATTAGATTCAGGTGTTTGGCTCTGCTGGAAACTGTAATAGTCCCAGAGGCGAGTCTTGAACAAACAAACAGTATCAAGCCCTTGAGTTCTGGAAGAGCGTATACCCTACAGCCATGACCTTACATATGTGTTTATTTGTGTTTGTGTGCGTGGGAACTAGGCCTCTCCACCCTCTCCCCATCAGGCCCTGGAAGGGGAAAAGACAGAAAAAGCCGGAAATCCATTTTTGGCAGCGCTCCCGTTCGCGGAAGCCCCGGGGAGCCCGTGACGTTGGTCCGAGCTCCAGGGAAAGGTACGGTCGCCTCTGTTTTGCACGGAACTGTGCACAGGGCACGCAGGAAATAGAACACCCACTTAGAGCACCCATGGGAAAAGAGCTCTCAAGTTTTCCATTATACTGAAGTCCCTCGAAAGCACATAAAAATGCCTTTCTACTGAATATTTCCAGGGACTGGCTGTCTGAGAAAACATGTATTTTTTTTTTTTGAGTACAAGCGCTTTTGGAGGGCAAGTGGTTCTTGAAAATTCGAAGCTTAAATTGATGTGAACTTCCAGCCATCCCATCAGGAGTGCTTCTTTTATCATGTTTCAAATCTGTGTCTTTCATCCATAGAACATGAAAAAAAAAATGTAGAAGAATGTGCTGGTGGCTCTTTTCCATGCAATTACAATTAATAGAAAATAACAAACACTTGTTTTTCTGATGAATTGCTTGTTGTGTTCCTCATTTACGAATCCAGTCTGCAAAACGAATAAATGTAATGAACATCACTACACCATTGTTTTTTTTACTGTGGCATGAAATACCACTGTGCTCCGGTAAAATATTACTAATAAATCCTTCCCTGACAATGAAGATTACCGTATACCACCCTTAGAAACATTTCTCTGATAATATTCCAGCAATCAAGTCTCAAGTCTTCTATCAGCTGTTTAGAATCAGATATACTGATGCCAGATTCGTCAAATTAATTGCCAAATGTTTGGAAAACAAAGAAAGAGTGCTGGATGAGGTGGATATTTAACTACAATCCATTTTAGTGAACAAAACTTGCAAATGTCTTGTATCGTTTGTCAGCGATGAAGCAGCTCTTTATTGCACATGGAGCTTGTGAACAACTTAGTATTAATAGTATTAATAATCATATATATATATAAAGAGTGTGTGTGTATATATGTATGTATATATATATTTGTATATATATGCATGTACATGTAATATGTAAATACATGTAAAATATATATACACACACATATATATATATAATTGTATATTTTTTTGGAAGTAACAATATTACTTCGCTGTAAAATAAAAAATAAATATTTACTAAAACTAATACAATACTAATATTTATGGCTGTCTTAAGCTCTTCATTTAATCAAACCTTAAACCATAAGACTTTTATTTTGTCAGAAATCTGCATAAACCCTTAAATCTTCTCTTTTGTTGATAAGCACTTCTTTTCACAAGTACAGGAAGATGGTCAGCGCATGTCGTGTTCCCAAATGCATGTTAAAGTGACATAAATTTAGAGCAGATGCAGAGAGATCAAGTTTGTGTGGAGCAGCATTCACCCCTGCTCACTGACTGTATTCACTGTTTTGCATGGAAAAGAGCAGTGAAATCATTGTTTAAAGTGTTTGTGGAAGAAAGTAAGTTAGTCATAAAAGTTTGGAACAACATGCATTCTTTTCATTGTTTAGTGAACTATTCCTTAAACAAAACCCTTAACCTTGCTGTAATGTTCTCAGGGATGATAAGGACATATTTGTAGTTTTAGACTTTCCCTTTCTCTAAACTCTGTGCTCTGATTTGTCTCTTTGCCAAATTGCGGATGTGACTCAGCCTCGCATCAGATATATCTCATAGTGTTTGGTTTCACTTTTAAACAGTTTCTATGAAATAAAGGTTTAGGTTCTTTCCAGTTGTTTCAACTTAGTCAAAATCCAAAACTCAGATGTGTAATGTTCTGTTCTTCTGCAGCCAGTCTGGAGGGCATTCGTATGAACTGGGAGGAACAAACATCGCTGCCGCTGAGCCCGAGCACCTCTCTTAGCTCCATCATCCGCACACCCAAATGCTACCACATCTCCTCGGTCAACGAGAACGCTGCAAAGCGTTTATGTCGCCGCTACTCCCAGAAACTCATCCAGCACACCAGCTGCCAGCTGCTCCGCACGTACCCAGCGGCCACACGCATCGACTCTGCCAACCCCAATCCTCTCATCTTCTGGCTGCATGGAATCCAACTGGTCGCCCTCAACTATCAGACTGATGGTAAAGATCATAATCTGCTGCTGAAATGCATCACCCTGAGATTGAACAGTACTGTGTGAATGATCGTGATAGACTGATATATATTGACCTCCAGGTCAATCAGGCTATCCACCTTGTTTTTAATGAAAGATCGGGCGCAACCATTTGCAACATGAATGTGTATGGCTCTACTGAACTTCATTTATCTGGTTATTTATAGTTATAAAGCGATCGATTCACAGAAGTTGTCATAGATGTGTCTTTGTCGATATGGAAGCCCAGTGTCGCGCCACTCGGACCAATCCACTTTCAACAGCGTTTCTCAGAAATCCCTTACTGCACCTTTTTAAACAGATCAGTAATTAAATGTAGAATTTTATTTTAATTAAACCAATAAATAATAATTTCATATTTAAATATTACTATTTATTTTATAGTATTCCACCAAAGCAGCATTATTTAATTTAAACGTTTCAATATACTACATTTTACTAGATAAAATGCATGCAAGTTTGTTTTTTAAAGGAATAGTCCACCCATATATGACATTTCTGTCATTTACTCACCCTCATGTCATTCTTGTGTGACTTTCTATCTTTTGTGGAATGTAAAAGAAGATATTTTGGTTTTGGTGCCTGTTGTCCTGGCGTTTAGTTCAGCCCAAAATTAAAATTCCGTCATCATTTTTCTGCCCTCAAGTTGTTCTAAACCTGTATGAATTTCTTCTGCTGAACACAAAAGACGATGTAACCAAACAGTTGATGGGAAAATTGTATGGAAAAATATACTTTGGAAGTCAATGCGATCCATCAACATTCTTCAAAATATCTTCTTTTGTGTTTTCCGCTGAAGATGAATCTTGAATGAACAAATTTTCATTTTTGGTTAAACTATCCGGTAACACTTTATTTTACAGTGTCATTGTTACATGTTGTTACTATAGTAATAACTATAAATTATGCATAATTACATGGAACTAACCCTAAACCAACCCAAATCCTAACCCTATAGTAAGTGCATGTAGTTACTTAATAATACTTGATACTTAAATGTATAATTACAGTGTAACAAAGACACCTTAAAATGAAGTGTAACCAACTATCCTTTAATTTCTTATTGCTACCATTTAATTGAAACATGTTATACCAAATCAGTCAACTATCTATAAATATTACTCAGATATGATGTTGATGAGCATTATTCTAACAAGATGTTTTCAAGAATTCAGTAAATATTTGAGATGATAATTGAACGTGGATGGTATATTCTCCTCTAGACCTGCCAATGCAGCTGAACGCAGCTCTGTTTGAGAATAATGGTCACTGCGGTTATGTACTGAAGCCACCGGTCCTGTGGGAGCGAAGCTGCCCCCTCTATCAGCACTTTTACCCTCTGGACCGAGACCTGGAGAACATGACCCCTACGCTTTACACTCTCACTGTAAGAGCCCCGACTATCCCATATTTAGTGTTAAAACTACTTTTGGCTGTTCCAGCTAATCTAACAGACATTAATGAATTAATGTGCACACAGATTGTTTCGGGGCAGAACGTGTGTCCGGGTAACTCAAACGGCAGTCCCTGTGTGGAAGTGGAGGTGTTGGGTATGGCGGCAGACAGCTGCCATTTCCGTACCAAGCCCATCCATCGCAACACACTCAATCCCATGTGGAACGAGCACTTCCTGTTCCACGTGCACTTCGAGGATATGGCGTTTCTGCGCATTGCTGTCGTGGAGAACAACAGCTCGCAGGTCACCGCTCAGCGGATACTTCCCCTCAAAACCCTCAAACCAGGTAGAAAACTCATTACAGGAGCATAGTATGATTACTACTGTACTGATGATTGGTTGTTAACTGTCACCTGCTTCATTGTGATCTTCAGAATGTACATTTCACATACTCTACACTAAAATTTTTTTTTAATGTTTTTGGAAGAAGTATCTTCTGCTCAGCAAGGCTGCATTTATTTGATCAAAAATAAAGTTACAAAATTTTGTATAAAAAATACAGTAAAAATGGTAATATTGTGAAATATTATTACGATTTAAAAGAATTGTTTTCTATTTGAATACATTTTAAAATGTAATTTATTCCTGTGATGCAAAGCTGAATTTTCAGCATCATTATCAGTCTTTGGTGTCACATGATCCTTCAGAAATCATTCTTATGCCGATTTGCTGCTCAAAACACATTTCTTAATATTATCATATTTAGTGCTGTCAAACAATTAATTGTAATTAATAATTAAACTTATTATTTTTATCAATGTTGAAAACAGTTGCTTAATTTGTTAATGGAAACTTTTTATTTATGGTACTTTTTTCAGGATTAGATAGAACAACATTTATTTGAAATAGTCACTTTTGATCAATTTATATCCTTTATATCCTTGCTGAAAAAAAAATTCATATCTTTAAAACAATTCATACTGACATCAAAAACATAAATACTATATATATATATTTATATATAATACTATATATTGTAACTGGCTGTCAACAGTTATTGGACAATCACTTTTAGATCACGTACCAATAATGGCCTTCAGATTACTCAATTTGGTCATTTATTGCATTGAATGAAGCTGTTGTTATTTCTTAATTCAATAGATAAGTTTCCCTTAGTCCAATATATTTCATTTAGTTTCTGTTGATTATTCCAGGCTACAGACACCTGCAGCTGAGGAACCTGCACAACGAGGCTCTGGAGGTCTCGAGTCTGTTCATCTTCAGCCGCAGAACGGAGGAGAGTCCCACCGGAGGACCGCTGCCGGCGTCTGTGGTGAGACGGCATTCATAACCCGCTTATTAACCACACAGTTGACAGGATCATAGATACATATTTGTGTTACATATAATACTGGTGGAACTGGACAGCAGAAATAAAACCGTTTACATTAATGAATCCTCTATACGTGCCATTCAGTCCCACAAGGGAGTAGAGCGTATGTTTGAGAAAACATTGTGCGAATATTTCCAATGTTTTTAAAACTCTGGAATGTGCAGCATTCCTCTCCCTCAGTCCCTGTCATCCGACTGCAGTCTAGTTTAATTAAAAACAGGAAATCATAAAGAGATAGGCATGCTACTTTATACAGAAGTGCCATGCCCATTCAAACTGCAAAAATATGAAAAAAAAAAAACGGAGAAAAAGTGTATATATGTGTGTTTATATATATATATATATATATGTATATGTGTGTGTGTGTGTGTGTATGATATATTTCAGTGCAGATTTGGACCAAAAAAATACAGGGAGAACAAATAGGTTTATATCTATCTGTATATTGATACATAATTATAAACATCTTTGGTAAAAATTGTTTAAAATCTGTGGCAGAAACTGTTATACTTGTGTACAGTTATTACAACTTTTTTCTTTTCGGTCAGATCTTTTCTCGCCACTGGTGTCGACTCCAAAAAATAAAAAATAAAATACAGTAGGTGCATGACACCCTGGCTGTATACACAATATAACTGAATCATTTTATTTATCTAAACTGTCAGCAGTTGTTTAATAGCTCTGAAACGATATTAAGAATGTGCTCTTTTGTTTAACAGCACGTTATATGTCTTTAGCTTTGGAGTGTGTGAAAAAAAAATGAACTCTGTTCCCTTTTTCCCGTCAGCTGTTCAGCACGGAGGAAAGACGCACCTCTCAGCAGCACAGAGTGACAGTTCATGGAGTTCCAGGCCCTGAACCCTTCACCGTAATGTGCGTTGATGAATACACCACGGCCAAACAGCTCCTGGACTCTGTAAGTGTCAACACAACTGAACCGAGCCAGTTTACACAGGTTAGCACACACCAGCCTCATTTATAACTGTTGCGTACGCACAAAACATGCCCTGAAAGAGGCGTACGCTACTTGTTACGCAAACAATGGGATTTATAAAAACAAACTTGATTGAAAAATTTGCACACTTTCACGCAAACTCTGACCCATCCGTACGAACACTTTTACTAGAGTGAGAAAAGTAATGAAGTAAACAGAAGGATTTTAAACTCTGTTTCTGTTTTGATATACACATTTACATTAATATTCCACTTTTATTAATAGCAATAAGCCCTACAATTACATAAAGTCATTATGCAGAAGATAAACAAAAATGATATGGATTAAGATATTGGATGTGCTACTTTTCCTGCGACACGCTGTTTTAATAACATTGAGGAGTGATAGGCGCACAATAATTCCTCTTTAAACTTGCGAGAGCGATGCACACTTACTGAGACATCGTGAAAGACGCTGCTGGATTCAGTGGTCGTTTTGAACAGGTTCAATGATAATATCCACAACCGCAGCTGGAGGGGTTGATGTCTGTACAGGCATCTTCAAACAATTATGAATAATACCACTATATTTGAAGGATACAACTTGAAGAAAATGATAAGATTTATACGTTTCCTTTTTAAAATGCTTTGTCAGCGAAGCGCCGCGTCAGACTGCAATAAATAAGTATGCCTGTATCTGTATCCACTAAAAAAGTAAAAATATCCTAAAAGATGTCCACCTGCAAAACTGCATAAATTCGATTTCATTCGAATTGTTTAAAACAATTAAAATACTATTTGGACAGTGGAAATTAATGAATCAAATTCTAAAAACTTTATCTGAGAAGTAGGCTATTTTATAGCTACAATTTTGTTTTTATGGATATTTTGATATATTTATTAGAAAACAACAAGGATATTAGATGATTTTTAGTATTATGTGTGGCACAAATGGCATTTATAGTCCGTATGTAATATTTCCAATGTCTTGTACTTTTGACGTGTCGCGTGGATGGGAACATGCATGGAAATGATATGCAGATGAGGTTATGCATAGTAAAACTAGGCGTTGTAAGCTCCATATATGGTGATTTCGGGGGGGGAGACGGGGTGGAGATGCACGTACGGACTATCTTCCGCTGACTGGGATTTATAAAGGGATTTTTGCGCAGGCTCTGGTGTACGCATGGTTTTATAAATCTCTTTTTGTGTGTGTGTGTGTGTGTACACCATTTTTCAGATTTATGACGTACGTTCACTTTTAGTAAGGTTTATATGCAAAGTTTTATAAATGAGGCCCCAGAACACTGTTCAGTGCAATGGACGGCCTGTCTGAGGACTCTGTGAGAGGACACGGTCAACTACTGTAGGTGGAGTAGTGTAAGCACTCTGTGTGTGGTGCCGTCAGGGATTCACAGCTCTTTTGGAATTCTTGAGAATTGAAGTTTAAATTTCATGTTCTGAAATTATGTTTCGGATTAACCCTGGAAGTAAAGCCAGTGGCTGAACTGACCAATTTTGGAGAGTGATTGTCATTCATTCTCTGGTTAGGAACAAGCAGTGTTCACTCCAGTGTTTACTGGTCTGGTCCACATTTTCTTCATTCCTCACCACATAAACGCTGAAATAGTCTCTCTCTCTTGCCAGTTGTTTCCGACAACCTCTTTCAACTACTTCCTGATGGAGGAGCGAACGCCTCTGTCGAAGGAGAAGAGCGAGTCAAAGAAAGCGCCTCAGCAGCGCCCCCTAGCGAACGATGAACGGCTCCTGAAGGTTCTTCACAACTGGCAGCCGGAGGAAGGATATGTGGGCAGAATATGCCTGAAAACCAAGGAAGAGGTAACAACTCTTTTCCCAGATTCCGCTTGCTTTCATTAATTAGATTTCTAAGGGTCATTCCTGTTATGCAGTACCATTTCAACTTTTGAAAGATGAATCAAGATTGGGGTCGGAAAGATTTTTTTGAAAAACGTCAATTATACTCACTAAGGCTGGATTTGTTTCTATTGAAATATATTTTAAAATGTACTCCAGTTTTCAATGTCACATTATCCTTCAGAAGTCTTTCGAAATGTGTTGATTTGCTGCTCAAGAACTGTTCAAGATATAACTAACAAGATGGAAAATCAACAAAAAACCTTGGTTATTGATTAAAATATTCTCAAGAAAACATGTTTTGTTTGAAACATTTTGATTAAAGACAATTTGAGGAAACAAACTCAGTTTATTAAAAAGTAAATATATTTATGTTAGAAGCACTCAGCGATATGACCAGTGTTTTTGAGTCTTGGGATACTTATTATAGTTTTTATGTTTTAAATTATTTAAAACTAGATGGAAAAAATATGTTCAAGTTTTAATTTCAAGTAATGAAAATAGTTTTATGGTTGTAGTTTTAGTTAATGGCAACCCTGGACATGACAGAAATGACAACATTCACTCCGGTTGTTCAAAATTCTTCTCATGTTCACTATTTTGAAAACCAGAATGATTTCCCGCTTCAAAAATGTGTAGTTTATTTATTTTTTGTCCAATGATTTAGGGTAATGGAAATGTTCCTCGTAACAGGAATGACCTCCACTTATGAGATCCACACCCAATACATTCACCATATAATTCTTGATCTGTTGCTCCTCCTGGTGGCTCATAGCAGAACTTCAATGAGAAGAATCTAGTGATGGAGGGGGTGGAGGAGGTGAGCAGTGGAGAGGAGGACACGTTCTTTGTGCAGGTTCATGATGTTTCTCCCGAACAGCCGCACACTGTCATCAAGGCCCTCCGTTACAGCACAGCCCAGGACATCATCCAGCAGGTCAGAGAATCAACTGTAACTGTACTGGAAGATTTCATCTGTCATGTTGATATTAAATTAGCTAAGCTGCTGTGGTCTGTTGTAGACTCTGAGCAAAGCCAAGTACTCTCTGAGCATCCTGAGCAACCCTAACCCATGTGACTACGTGCTGATGGAGGAGGTTGCCAAAGACGCGGGCAGTAAGAAATCATCCTCGGCTAAAGCGTGCCAGCGCGTGCTACAGGACCATGAGTGTGTGTTCCAGGCTCAGAGCCGGTGGAAGGGCGCCGGGAAGTTCATCCTCAAGCTCAAAGAGCAGGTAAATGCCACATCTGAAAATAAAATGATGACCTATGACCCTGTTTACTCCGATCGGATCACAAGTGGACGAGGGGGAGACATAACCGTTTACACCTGGTCTCTTTTGTCCACTCTCAATCACTTCTGTCCTGATTTCTTCGAGGGAAGGGTCTGTTGGCGGGATCTAATGGACAAAATAAGCTTGCGCAATTTACATATGAACACACCTATGACAACAGAAAAACATGCGGAGAGCATCAGCTTTCGTTTCTGCTCTGACAGCCGCAAGACCGGTTGAAAGCTGTGTGTTAGAAATCAGGAATGGTGATAGAATATTGTGCTTGTCCCTTTTGTGGCTGTTTGAACACTTTCGTCCACATTAGACCCAGTATATACACCCCTATGTAGCATCATCCACTTGTGATCTGATCGACCAAAATGCAGCTTTGATACCGGGTGTAAACAGGGTCTATGAATGCATCTTTATATATACACTACCATACAAAAGTTTTCTAAAGAAATCTCTTGCTCACCAAGGCCGCATTTATTTGATCAAAAATACAGTAAACCCAGTCATTGTGAATTATTAAAGTTTAAAATACCAGTTTTCTGTTGTAATGTTTTAAAATGTAATTTATTCCAGTGATCAAAGCTTAATTTTCAGCATCATTACTCTAGTCTTTAGTGTCACATGATCCTTCAGAAATCATTCTGATATGATGCTCAAGAAACATTTCTGATTATTATCAATAGATATGCTTCTATCAACCTATTTTTAAGTTTAAAAACCGCTGGGTGGAAATGCCAATATGTGCATTAATTCTAAAAAATGTGCATAACTTACGCACTCAGTTTAGGTGGACAAATTTATCCAGTGATAAGACATGCGCATAAACTACGATGGAAACACATTTACCAAATAAATCTGTTGACGTGCAACAAAAAATTTGTGATTTTGCATCAAGAGGATGTGATTGGATACCGGGACTTATAATGACCTCCCAGAAGCATCTCACATGTTTTCCCAAACATCAGGCATACAAACACTTTTTATTTGCATTTGTTTTATGTGATATTCCAATTTTTCGCATTAAGTAAAATTCACATCTTTGGAAACGGAGCTAATGTTGAAGATTGTTGTGCTTTTGTAATATTATAAATGTCTTCACTGTCACTTTTCAACTGTTTAATGCATCCTTGCTGAATAAAATTAAAAAAATCTTACTGACATTTTTGACTCAAAGACAACATTGCTTGTTTTCAAACTATATTTTATTAACAGAAGCTGGGAGTTACTGTATTCATTTATTTTTATTTAGCACTTTAATTTAGATTATTAAATAATTAACTTATTTCAATAAAAAATAGCATTAATATATTAAAGATGATGTAAGTCCCTGGTTAAGGATCACTGCATTAATGACCTGATATGAATCCAAATGTTTTTTGTGTTAACACATGACTGGAAAGGTCTTTGAAAAGTCCTGGAAATTACTAAGTGCTGTATAGAAATTTCAATAATTAGTTCTAGTTTTGAATATTACAGTTTTAAAATTCCCTCCGTATTTGTATAAATATAAATATTCATTATTTGTGCAATATCTATCTGCACAACTCCAGAATTCACCACACTTGCTTAGGAAACAATTTTTGTCTTCTCTCTTGGTTTCAGTATGTTAATGGCATTTGTTTTTCCGTGACCCGCCTCTCAGATCGCCCGCGAGGACAAGCGTAAGGGAATGTCTTTTGCCAGCGAGCTGCGGAAGCTCACGGGCCGGAGTCGGAGCTTGACTGTGAACACGAGCACGAACGGCCCGGCAGCCCAGGAGCCGGCACACAGTAAGGAGGAGAAGGCTGCATGTCCCGGCATGGTGCCTCTGCCCGAGGCCTCGGAGTGAAGGAACTCTCTGCAGTGTGTGTGTGCAGTGCATGGAGCTCCACCAGGTACTAGACACTAACACACAGCAGCCAGCATTAACACGACACTGTCTGAAATCTAATACACTAATGACTTGGACACATCCAGCTGGTCCTGAAGAAAACAGTGCTGAGGTAAATGCTGGTTGAGCAGTTCTTTACTAGCAGTGAAAAGTGTTTTGGCATGAATTAATTGACCTCAGTTCATGTTCAATTTTCTGCAAATGAATATGAGGCGTACAATATACACTCACCTAAAGGATTATTAGGAACACCACACTAATACTGTGTTTGACCCCCTTTCACCTTCAGAACTGCCTTAATTCTACGTGGCATTGATTCAACAAGGTGCTGAAAGCATTCTTTAGAAATGTTGGCCCATATTGATAGGAGAGCATCTTACAGTTGATGGAGATTTGTGGGATGCACATCCAGGGCACGAAGCTCCCGTTCCACCACATCCCAAAGATGCTCTATTGGGTTGAGATCTGGTGACTGTGGGGGCCATTTTAGTACAGTGAACTCATTGTCATGTTCAAGAAACCAATTTGAAATGATACAAGCTTTGTGACATGGTGCATTATCCTGCTGGAAGTAGCCATCAGAGGATGGGTACATGGTGGTCATAAAGGGGTCAGAAACAATGCTCAGGTTGGCCGTGGCATTTAAAGATGCCCAATTGGCACTAAGGGGCCTAAAGAAAACATCCCCACACCGTTACACCACCACCACCAGCCTGCACAGTGGTAACAAGGCATGATGGATCCATGTTCTCATTCTGTTTACGCCAAATTCTGACTCTAACATCTGAATGTCTCAACAGAAATCGAGTCTCATCAGACCAGGCAACATTTTTCAACTGTCCAATTTTGGTGAGCTCGTGCAAATTGTAGCCTCTTTTTCCTATTTGTAGTGGAGATGAGTGGTACCCGGTGGGGTCTTCTGCTTCTGTAGCCCATCCGCCTCAAGGTTGTGCGTGTTGTAGCTTCACAAATGCTTTGTTGCAGACCTCGGTTGTAACGAGTGGTTATTTCAGTCAAAGTTGCTCTTCTATCAGCTTGAATCAGTCGGCCCGTTCTCCTCTGACCTCTAGCATCAACAAGGCATTTTCGCCCACAGGACTGCCGCATACTGGATGTTTTTCCCTTTTCACACCATTCTTTGTAAACCCTAAAAATGGTTGTGCGTGAAAATCCCAGTAACTGAGCAGATTGTGTAATTATACTTTTAAGCACTGAGTAATTATAATTAACATGTACAAGTAGGGTTAAGATTAGGGTTTGGTTTAGGGTTAGTTGCATGTAATTATGCATAATTTATAGTCATACTGTAGTAACTGCATGTAGCATGTGTAACAAGGTAAAATAAATTGTTGTTAACCAACATATTCTGTTTATATCCCTGTACCCTATTCCCTACATTACTCCACTAGTATAGTTCACTTTAAGGAGTAAATGAAATAGTGAATTCGGAGTGTGCCGGAAGGACTGCTGCTTTTGTATAGTTTATGATTGCTGTAATGCTGCTTAGTAATCATTTGAAACTTGAAAACTGGCAGCTCCAGTAGTAATAAAGATTTATCTTGAACTCTGTCGTGGAAGCCAGCATGAATAAACCTTAATTAAACAATTTAATAAACAATTAAAAATGAATTTATACCTGTATGTTATTTCGCTGTCGCCACATTGGACCAGCGGTTTAGAAAATGGCTGGATGGATGATTCAGCTGTGTGCACCATCTTCTGCCGAGACACGGGAATTCATTCGGCACGACCTTCACAGTGCATTATGGTTATTCTCCAGCCCTTGAGTGTACACAAGTTGTACACTTGTTATGTAATTGAATGAGTGCACTCGATAACGTCCTCTACAAATGATTGTCCCCTGAAATAGTGCCCTATTTAAGCGTATGAGGCAACTTTGGACACAGCCAATGTCTGGTCCTCACAGCCTCTTCGTTCATGTCAAATAAAATATGGCGTTTACATGCACCGAGGTTATATCAGTGTTTCCCACAGGATTTTGTGAGACTGTGGTGGGAAGACCTCGATGTAAATAGAATAGACTAATTAAATCACAGTCTGTTGTGATTTGACAAGTGCACTTTTAATTTTAGTTCGTTTGACAGATACTTTGCCAAAACAATGTGATGCAAAACCATGTTAGAGATCTTTTATGTTATTATGAAAGGTTGAAACATTTTTCCGCTTCATTATGAAACTGTGGCGACACAGATTAGACTATGGCGGGCCGCCCCAGTCTAGGTTTTATTTCGTTCCAAATTCGAAATTTTTGCCTTTTTTTTTCTCATTTTAATTTTTCTGGATTCTGTTTTTTTCTGTTTTAAAAGTTAAATGTCAAATAATTGAAATCATCATACAATTTAACAAAAGCAACATTTTTGGGCTTTATAAAATACGTTTTATTTTTTTTTTAAATTCTGTTTTCCGTTTTAATTTTTCTGGATTCTATTTTAAAGGTGTAATGTCTAATTGATTGGTAACACTTTACAGTAAGGTTCATTAGTGAACATGAACTAATAATGAACTACACTTCTACAGCATTTATTAATCATTGTTAATGTTAATTTCAACATTTACTAATACATTATTAAATCTTGTTAACATTAGTTAATGCTCTGTGAAATAACATGAACAATCAACAACTGTATTAACAACCATGAGCAACACATTTGTTACTGTATTTACTAATCTTCGTTAATGTTAGTTAATGTAAATACATTAACTAATGAACTTTATTATTATAAACTTAATTTGTCAATTGTTCACAGTAATAGGGCACTTCAAATGAAATTTAAATAAACCCTTTCATTTTTTTGGCAAAGTGCTGCACAACAGAGGTTTGCTCTTAAAATGAAAGCATGGAAGAAAAATGTTCCTTTTAAAAGTAAAGTTTTAATACTTATTGCATTATTATTATTATTATTATTAGTAGTAGTAGTATTACAGTAAGACATACATTGTTACAATTGACATTTCTGTCACAAGTTAAACCGAACTTTTATTTTGATGGTTTGCCGTGAAGATCATGAAGTGATCGCGTCATCATATAATCAATGGCAGACATTTGAAAAACGCCGTCGCGTGAGCTTCAGTGTGTGTAACGTCACGTCTGTGCCATTCATTCACAGGATTCATGTAGTGTTCTTGTGGTTTAGTACTCACAGACACTGGTCCATACAGCGATCCACCTACTTTTGATTTATTCATCAGAAATTCGACAAATTCCTTGACATTCCACGTTATACAGTAAATTCCGCCATTCCGTCCTTGTTTTCTGCAGAAATTATAGGGCCCTAGAATTAATTTTCATTAAAAAATACTTCTATTCAATAAGGATTCAGTAAGGAATTGATCAAAAGTGACTATAGACATTTATGACAAGATTAAAAAAAAATTGCTGTTCTTTTGAAATAAATTGTTTTGGTTTCTACTAAAGTATTACACAGCACTGTTTTCAACATTGATGATAAATGTTTCTTGAGCAGCAAATCAGCAGATTAGAATGATTTCTGAAGGATCATGTGACAGCAAAATTACATTACATTTTAAATAGTAATATTTCACAATTTTACTGTTTTCACTGTATCCTTTTTGAGCCTTGGTGAACATTATAACATCTTACCGTCCTCAAACTTTTGAACAGTAGTGTAATAACCAAGGTTACCAAGGTAAACGATGCATTTCCTCAAACACCTTCACTCTGCAGTACGAACATTTCAATAATGCATCACTTTTTCATTTGAAGAAACTGATAATTCGGGCTGTTTGTAAAAAAAAAAAAAAAAAAAAAAAATGTGGCTCTTGACGACTTGCTGTGCAACTGCAACTAGCTTGAATCTTCCCTCCTGTCTCTCTGTAGAGTCTCTGTCGATGGGGCTGAAGGCCTGGATGGCCGAGGGACGCTTGGGTTCTCAGAGACACCCCGTGTCCCAGTGTGGCGGTCACGCCCCTGCCCTCTCCGGCTGGTCCCTCCCGCTGCTGTGGAACTGGAAGCTGCATAAATGAGTCCAGAGCCAGAGCAGCACCTCTAGTGTTCACTACTCTCACACGGCTCGGGCTGCTTCGGGAAGCCCGATGGAGAGCGCACGGCTGTCCGCGCTCGTCTTTCGCGGTCGCGCAGAGGCCCGGGTGTGATTTGGGCTGGCTGACGGGCGGTTGAAGGGTTCGGTTGGTTCAGCAGCCTGTGTTGTTGTAGACGGATGTCAGATGAAGGCAGTTTCTCCTCACTTCTATTCTTCTTCTTGTCCTACTTCAACAGTACTGTAAGTCAGGAATGCATCTATACGCATTTCATTTTCTTTTGTGGTTTTGCACATTACTATTATTTTAAGTCCAGCTATTTTGAAAGTTTAGTACTTCACTTACATCCCTGTTTTGGATTGCTGAAATGAAATCGAGCGTGAAAATGCCTCCAGCACATTAACGTTACACTATATGTTTGTTTTTTTTAAAGCAAATCTTATGATTTCTTTCATTTGTGTATGGTTTGATTTATTCAGAGTTCCGAGCAAATGCACACGAGATGTTTCGAAGGATGTGCGGCAGATTTGTTAGCAGCTAATTGAATTTGATGGCTTTCGTTGCACATGTCCTATACAAGATGTTGAGCGGTACCTTTCTAAACACTGCCACTGATCTATTTACAGTATTGGAAAAACAACCATTTGAAGAAACGCCACTTTAAATGTTGCTCTTTTTTTTTTTTTGGAAGTATATGTGTTACTGTATCTTAAGATTTCTTTCATTAGAGCTAGGAAAAATTTAGCTTAGTTTTTATTTTTTAATTATTTATTTTTGCACTGCAGTGCGATTTTTTTTTTTTTTTTTTTTTTTTTTTTTTTTTTTTTTTTTTTTTTTTTTTGCTTGCATTTACAGAGAACCCATTAAATGGCTCCTTTGAGATCCATCATCGTCACTTTTTGAAATTTTTAGTAAAATATTATGGAAGCATTTTCTCACCACCAATTAAAAAAGGTAAATTGCAACTTTGTAATCGCACAATTCTGACTTTTTTCCTCAGAATTACTAGATATAAACTCGCAACTGTGATTTTATATCGCAATTCTGAGGGGAAAAAAAGTCAGAATTGTGAGAGAAAATGTCGCAATTACCTTTATTTTTTATTTCATGGCAGAAACTAGCTTCCATAGTTTATATCCCATATGACCTCTGTAATGCGTTTCATTATTTCCTATTTGTGTTCAATGAAATTTTGCCAGAATATATTCATGGTTTTTAAACTCGCTGCACAGCAGTTGAATCCCCCGCTTAACTTTCTTTGTGGTTGAAAAGGACTTCACCTTCGTTTTAAACTTTAAGTGGTCCATTTTCTTGAAGTAAAATCTTTCATAACTAATTGCGTGTTATAGCCCAGGTTGGCTGTACGTTTCCAGATCGTGTACATAATTCTGAAATGTGTATTAATTTATTTAAGGGCATGAATGCTCCTTCAGTCTGTTCATACTGTATGTTTGTATTTTTGTAATTTTAATTATTAGAATTGTCTTGAGATATTAAATATTCTGACATTAAGTGAAGGTAGGCACCATAAAGTGTGTTTTATTTGTGTGGTACACTACAGCAATGTCTCATGTGTTTTCAATGTATATTTACTTTGTTTTGAACAAGCAATTTTTAAAACTTTAGCGGGACACAATGCTCTTATTGCGTTGATGGTCTCTCTGAAGTAAAACTATAGGAATGTATCGTCAATATTGTGACGTCAATATTGGGTTACTTGTTTACTTGAATCAACCACTTTCATCAATAAATCGTGTTGAATAACCCATTTTTGGTGGAAACGGCCACTTCTACATCAGTGCATATGCTGAATGATGTCAATAAAAAACAAAAAGATGGTCTCTTGGAGTATTTATTTTACACAAATGGATGGAACGTAACATTCCCAACTTTAATGTGCTGTGATTCATGTTTCCTGAGGTGTATGTTGTGATGTGAAGTCTAGACTCATCTGCTCGCTCTCGACTTGAAGAGCCGCATCGATCTGTGTCTTCAGGTCTGGATCTAAAAACGCATGACCGATTGTGAAACGTTCCTGCAACACAAAATGAAAGAACAATTAAGAGAAGAAAATTACACAACAGAAAATAAAGTTAGATGGAAAAATACCTTTTTCTTTGAGGGAGGCGCTGCAATCGGAGGGTTGAAGGTCATGTCTTTAACACTGTAGTCTTCAAACAGCTGCACTGGAGTCCTGCACACAGAAATACTGTGAAAACCTTCATATTCATCTCGAAACGCCATCAGCCGATGGAAATACCGTACCGTCTGCTGAGCTCAATGCTGAGAGCGCCAGAACCTTCACTAGGAGCTCCTTTCATGAGATGAGCGGCAAACTTCCTCACCGCAGGGTGATAGTGTCTCTACAACAACACATGACAACAATTAAATACACATCATCTGGGGACAACTGTTGCCATTTAAATCAGGAATTTTGACTAGTTGTTTGAACGTTTTTTAATATTTATGTAAGCTGTATTTAATTAGTCAGGATCTGATTTAGAACAATAATCAAAACAGTTGGAGTAGCTCGACTCCAAAGCCAAACTTCACAGTCCTGTACCAAGTCCTGGGTCGAAATTTCATTCAGTAACTTTAGGCATTTTGATTCACCTGTAGTGTTTCAGAAGATGTGTAATAGCGCCCTCTACTGTATAACCGTGAAAAACATGGAATGCCAGAAAATTCCATCAATGGTGGGGAAAGAGTTATTCAATTTGAGTTCAACGTGTTTCTGAAAACACCCTACACACGTCTGCACATAATAGCAAAACGTATTAGAAATTTATTAGGTTTATTATTTATTATTTATTACTGCTAGCAAGTAGCGATATCATGGACAGTAACGTATATAGTTTGCTTAACATTGTTCCATACTTATCCGTACTTTATCTGTGTATTTTTATTTTGGGAAACTTCTACTTTATTGCATTCCACAGCATGAAATCACACTTTTGCTCCTGTTTCAGCTGAAATGAGCTGCAACTTAAATTCCAAAACAACGTGAGCCCAAGTTTATGGTTAGCGCATTTCCCAATATGTTTAGGCTTTACTTTTTTAATACACGTTTATAATGAATGCCACTAAAACAAACATAAATTATATACTTATTTTCAATCCTGTTCTGAATAGTGTTGAATTTGGGGAACCAAAACATTTAGTTTTATTGTGTTTTACATTACTTACACATTAGGGATAGCCAGGGTTGGGGAGTAACGAAATACAAGTAACTTAGTTACATATTTAAAATACAAAATTTGAGTAACTGTCTTTCATTACAGTTTCATTTTAAATGGGTGGTAATCAGATTACAGTTACATCTGAAAAGTATTTTAGATTACCAAAGTGATTACTTTGAATTTTAATGTCATTTAAACAGCAATTGGTGATTCTCTGACTCTGACAGTCTGAAAAAGAGGAGTTAAGTTTCATCAACATTTTAATACTTTTAAGAGGATCATAAAAATGTTGCTATTTTTATTTAGTACTGTCCTGAACAAGACAAAATGACTGAATTTATTAAAAAAATTGCTCAACTGTCAACTTAACAGTCCTGTCATGACCTGATGATCCACGACTGTTTTCATGTTTTGTGATAGTTGTTTGTGAGTCATTTTATAATTCAATCGTCACTGCAGCTTTTTTTCCCTCACAATTGTGAGTTTGTGTTTCACAATTCTGACTTCTTTTTCTCAGAATTGCAAGTTATAAAGTCAGAATTGGGAGATATAAACTTGCAATACTGACTTTTTTCTTGCAATTGTGAATTTAGTATGTGAGTTTATATCTCTTAATTCTGACTTTTCTCAGTATTGTCAGTTTATATCTCATAATTCTGACTTTATAACTCACAATTGCAACTTTATATCACACAATTCTGAGGGAAAAAGTCAGAATTGTGAGATAAAAACTTGCAATGACCTTTTTTGTGTTTGTTCCACACTTATTAGTATTCCAAAGTATTCTAAAGTATTTAGATTAAGTTACTAAACTTGAGTAATGTAACGAAATACGTTACAAATGACTTTTTAAAGCATGTATTTTGTAATCTGTAGTAAAATACATTTTAAAAGTAACCTACCCAGCCTAGCCAATATCGGTTTACCGCGCATACCAATTACACGTGTGATATAAAATGTGACATATCTGTGTTTTTTCCTCTCAATGCAATTTTAACCCAGTGTGACTTATTTTGTTGGTGAGTTTGTTAAACTGAAGCCTACTGGCAATTATAAATGAAAAGGGAATTTAATCCCACTGTTTTAATCTGTCAGTAAAGAACCAATGGGATGAGTGACCGGTCCTCATCGCGCCTCACCTTCAGTAAGTGAAGCTCCCACAGTGCCGTGTTCTGGGGGTTGCAGTATTCTGGGACATCCAGCTCTGGGAGATACACACCACTGCCCTGCATTTCATTATCCAGCAGGATATCACACTTAGGGAAGGTCTACAGAAACACAAGAGAGAAATAATTCATAAAGTCACCTTAAGCGCGAACGCCTCCATTAGCTTAATTAAAGGAGGAAGAGCGCTGGCTCACATGTATCAGCGTCCTATTGGCTGCCAGGACGCCCACACAGGAGTCAGGCAGCACGTGCAGGCCGAGCGTGCTCAGTCTCTTCACGAAGGCCTGTGCCCTCTGCAAGGTGACCTGCTTCCTGCGTTTGGTCAGCATCACATCCAGGCACCGCAGGACGATCCCTGTGTCGTCATTCGCACCTCCTGCAGCCAATCCAAGACAACAGATGTGTTTGTGAAACTAATTTCATATTGCAGAAAACATCTGAAAATAAAGCATCGTTTCCATTCCATGTGTTCAAGAGAGCAAAACATTTACTTCCAGGGAAACTGGTGCAAAGTATCAGTAATAAAATAATAAAAAAGATGCTGCAGATGGAAGTCTGTGACTCTTTTCCTACATGATAACTACTTGTGCCTGAAAGTGCAGATCAACGCCGTCATGCTTGCGTTCGGAGGCGGATGCCTAGATTTTGTGAGAATTCTGTGTGAATTCATCTACACATAGGATGGTTTGAGGGTGAGTAAATCATGGGCTAATTCTCATTTTTGGGTGAATTACCCCTTTAATGTCAAATGTGAAACATTTGGATTGTTGCTGAATGAGAGCGGAGCGTGAGTCCATCTTTTTATGCCTTTTGTCGGCTTTGTATGCCATTTCACCATCTCATCACCCAATTTTCCACGAATTACACTGGACACGGAAACGGTTTCTTTTCCCAAATCTTCACTCACGTCTCTCGTGTTCCTATTGTACACTTTTAATTACCATATTTGCATCCTTTATTGCGGTAAAGTAGAAACAGTCTGTAGGACAGACCCCTTTTTACTTGCACATAAAATTGAATTGAACAGTTTTCTCTGGCGGAGCAACATCAAATACAGCAAATGTCTTGCATCTGCGGAAGATAAATTTGCTCTTCAGACCTTTTACAAGGCATGAAGATATCAGACAAGAGAAGATCTCTGTCCTGCTCGCGTCCCACCGTATATATGACAATGTGTTTATCTTTTTTGTGGGGAAATACAATTAAACAATTACAAAAAAATACAATTACAATTATGTTTTTATTTCCATCCAGCCTTCTTTAATATCCCAAAAGTCACATAAAAATACATGGATGGAAACATGGCTAATGATATCCATCAATTTTGTTGGATAATAGACTTATCTAATGGGTTTTGCAAACCAAAACCAAGGGAATTGTGCATCTAATACAGTTGGGACACCACAGTGTGTAAGTGACAAGATGTTCTCATATTAAATAACCCCGTGTCACTGCACATTGGTGGAACAAAGAGACACGGGAGAGCTTACCTGCGTGCAGCGTCGGCAGGATTTTATATAAGTGGCTGTAGAATTTCAAAGGGTCGATGTTGAGGACGTCACCTGTTGAAAACATGTATTTTAGCTCAGCGAGGGAAGGATGTTTGCGAAACCAGAGCTGCGGGTGTACTGACCTTGTCCTGAGAGGATGTGGAAGGATGTGAGAACACAATGCAGACTCTCACGATACGTCAGATCCTGGGTGAAGGAAAATGCAGAGATGTTAATAGATAAAATTTTACACTGACAAAACGGTATTATTGATATACTTACACCCGATACGATGAGGCCGTAGAGCACCGCCAACAAGTCATCGAAGAACTCCAAGTTTATAAGATGAGCAAATCTTCAGGAAACAGTTTAAACATGTCATTCATGTTAAAGGTGTGACCAAAGCACTTTATTACATTGTAATAACATTATAATAAAGCTGTTATACACATCATGTGGTTCTTACTTTGCAAGACCTTCTAAAACGGAGGGCAGTAAGATGGACTTCTGAGCTTTCTTCAGTATTCTGAAGTAGATGAGGAACACAATGTTCAGCGTCTCGGTGTGCTGGAATCAAAGATGGACGAATCACAACATGCGATAACATTTTCTTGCATAACAAGGAACTGTTCAACACGCTCTCCATCTACTCTGGCAGCACTCACCAATTTAATTTTCTTCTCCTTGCTCTCTGAAGCTTCAGCTTCTAGAAGCTCTTTCTGCAGCTTCTCCTCTGCTTTCTTCCACTGTTGAGGACAAGGAGATCGTGAATCAAGTAAACAAAACAGAAAAAAAACTAAAACAATACCAGCAAATAGGAATACCGCTTTTCCAGCGGCTTTGGTTCAGGAAATATATTTCACATTATTTTCCTCCATAAGCATTTCGAAAAATACTTTAAATAAGATAAAGAATTCACAACCAAATCTACCAACTCTAAAATTACAAAACTATTGATTAAAGTAAAGTAAAACAAAGTAAAGTAAAACAAGTTACAATGAAAATAATTAAGTTTATTATAAAATATTTCACAAGTTTAGGGTGAGCAAGGATGCTTTAAATTGATCAAAATGGCAGTAAAGTTACAAAAGATTTCTATTTTCAATAAATTCTGTTCTTTTTAACTTTCCATTTATTGAAGAATCCTAAAAAAGGTCACTTTTTCCATGAAAATATTAAGCAGTGCAACAATAACAATCAGAAATGTTTCCTGAGTGACAGTTCATCATATCAGAATGATTTCTGAAGGATCATGTGACACTGAAGACTAGAGTAATGATGCTGAAAATCCAATTTTGCATCACAGTAATAAATTACATTTTAACAAATATTCACATAGAAAACAGCTCTTTTAAACGGTAAAACTATTTCTCAATATTACTGTTTTTTCTGTATTTTTGATCAAATAAACGCAGCCTTGTGAGCAGAAGAGACTTCATTTAAAAAAATCTTTGAACAGAAACCTTCCATTACCAATTCAGCTTCTCTGATTGGGTAATCTAGTTTCAGGTAGTGGGTGGTGGGTACCGTAGCTAAACCATTGCACAACTTCAAACCGTGACATTTATATGACTACATTCGACTCAGTTCAGACCTTCCGCTGCATCCGGGACAAACTTGTCTTCTTCTCCTTGAACGACATGAACTTCTTTTTGGGCGCAGTGTCTTCAGTATCTTTCTTCATGTCCACTTCTTTTATCCTCAGACAGAGGAGACACTTCAGCACCTGTGCATCATTAATAACAACAAGCCATTAAAACACCTGCATCATGATGTCATATACACATCAAGGCATAGTCCACCCAAAATTAAAAAAAAAAAGACTGTTCCGGTTCCTTTCCCATTGCCTTCCATTTAATGGAGAAAAAACTAGAATGAACGTCAGAGGGAACCGAAAAAGTGTTTTTCAATGCGTATAACATGACAACAATAAGTACACTGTACCAAATCATTTTTTTTTTTTTTTTTTTTACACAAGACATGTAATATAAAGTGGGACCCAAGTTTTAAATCTCTCCATGATCTTTAATAGAAAGAAATTTTTAAGTCTACTGTCCAGTTCTCTGTAAGAACTATATTGAAGGCGAGTACAGATGAGGTAAAACTATAGTTCTCGATGACCGTACCACTGGTTTGACTTTATAGTTCCTGCTCTTGACCATGCCAGAGATGACCTTCACCATTGCTAACGAAGCCTGACCCAGTTTATCCTGTTTCAGCAGTTTCCTGACGGCTTCACAACACATCTCAGACACCTGAACGCAAAATCACAACATCGCATCGTCACTACCCACAAGCAAACCTCCAAATGTTGAGTTTTCCAGCAAATATTGCTAGCAGACTGACCGTCCTGTCGGGGTCGTTCATCAAAGGCACCACCAGGACTATAATGTTGTTGTGGAAATTGAAGTGTGGCAGAGCTACTAGGAGATCACAAATGCACCTGATGGCCACTTCAGCAAGACCTTTATAACACTGAAGAGACACGGCTTGACTTCTCTTCTGCTTCTTCTGCTTCCAGTCTGAAACAGCACCACATCAGTCAGACGGGATAGTGAGGATGGATGAACGAGAAGTTAAAAGCACGGATCACATGATCTACCTTTGACTGTCTGTTCCAGATCCTCCAGGTAAAACTTATACTGGCTGACGAGACCCTCCTCAAACTCTCTCAGCTGCTGCGTCTCTTTTTTCACCTGGTGAAGAAAGGGAGATGCTTAAATCTAGTCATTTAATCATTTCGTTTTCTCAGGGGTCAAATTATCCACTTCTTGAATCAAAATGATTAGGGCTAATGAGCATTTTTCACTCTCAATGACCCTCAGAAGTAAACAGGTCAGTTTTTGTGTGTTATAAATGCCCTTTTCTCAGACAGAAACGACTCAGAAAACAGTCAAATATTAAAGCAAAGCCAAAAACACTACAATAGTTGGCAGATTTACTCATACTTAATTCTAATAATTAGTGTCTGGTATCTGCAGAGTTTTATCAAATTTGGGACCCTTTTGAAGACTTAAATAAATAAATAAATAAATAAATAAAGGCACAAATAAATCGTAAAAAAATTCATACATTTTGGTTTATATGCCAAAATATCAAAACATACAAATTCAATATGGACTGACCTTGTATTTTACTCATACAATAATGTTTAAATAATAAACTAATTATTTTCCTGATACCAACAAAAGTCTATATACTGAATGTGTGAAATAATGACGCCCTAGAGAGAAGCTACAAGAGTTCACATTGAATTAAATGCCGGATGCAGTTTATTAAGTAACCAAAAGAAAAAAAAAAATCAGCATAATGCAGGACCTTTAATTATAAACAGGCCTGAGATACACTAACTCTTATTTTGAAATGTCTATTACTACTCCCAGCTGCTCGTTCAAAAAGACAAGGAGATAAAATATGCACTCTTACAACCATATACAACATATTACAATATAAACACCGTAAAATAAGCACTGTCATAATTCATCAAAAAAAAGAGTCTGTAGAACGCGCAACAGCACCACGATTTGACTTTGAACACTCCTCGCTCGCATTTATTTTGAAGTTTAATAATTTCCCTATTTTGTGATTCCTTTTTTCCTTCTCCAAATTTAAGACCTTTTAAAATGATAAAACTGAAATGGTACAACAAAAGTTATTTAAGACTTTGTATGACCTGAATTTTAATCAAACTGAATTTAAGACTTTTTAAAGGCTTATTTCACCCAAAAGTCTCCCACACGGTTGACATAGTGCAGCGTTTCCGTGTTTACGTCTGAACACTGGCTCAGTATTGGCCGACGCTGTACATGTGAGCAGAAAACACGGAAGCGCTCCACTGCGGTCAATACGTCAACAGCGTAGGAGACTGACATAGAAGAGAAGAAATTATTGAATCAAGTCGTTATTTTTGTTTTGTTTTTGCGCACAAAAACTGTCATCGCTTCATAACATTAATGTTTTATGTTAATATAATTCTTATGTTTATAAACATTAACATTAATGAACCACTGCAGTCACATGACTGTTTTAACGACACCTTTACTACCTTTCTGGACCTCAAAAGATGCAATGATGTTACTGCCTATGTGTGGTTCCGAAACACTCAGATTTCATCAAAAATATCTTCATTTGTGTTTTAAAGATGAACGAAGGTCTTACGGGTTTGGGACGACATGAGGGTGAGGAATTAATGACAGAAATTTCATTTTTGTGTGAACTAACCCAAACACGCGGGAACCCTGTTGTCACTACCTGGTTTCTAAAGTTTCTAAACACCCATTAAACATCTGAATTCAGCTAGTAATGTGACACAGTAATGTGTTCATCTGTCTGACAGACACCTGAGCATTGCCGAATTAGTTGTTTTTGCAGCTCAGCTGCTAGAAATTAAAGGGAAAACTTAAAGGAAGCAAAATTTCTCATAGGATGGCTCCATTAAAAGTGAGGCACTGTACCTTTGTGGCTTTCTCAGCTTCCGTCAGTGGTCGGATTCGGTATGCCGGCACAATGTCCTTAAACACCTCCATGAGGGAGACCATGACTAACTTTCTGACAGTGACGGCGATGCACGGGTCCGTCTCCATTAGCATGGCCCTCAACTCCTTCAGTTTCTTGATCTGTAACACGTGTGTAATGCCATCATACATGTAACAACCGTACAGATCATGCAGAAGCTCATTGTGAAGGACTGTCTTACGTTAACATGCGGATCTGCGAGGATTGCTGATGACAGACTTGCGATGCGCAGTTTCTTCTCCATCAGTCTCTGAGTCCGCAACTCTAGCTGCTCCTGAGGAGTGAGCGACGGACCGCTCTCTGGTTCCTCCTCTGACATTAGTTAAAATCATCAAAAACATGCATTGAATAATTATATAATAATAAAACAAGTTTTATACCTACAGAAATAAGTTAAAATAATGCAAGTATCTTTATATTGAAGTCTCTTATATTTATTTGATCAAAAATACAGTAAAAACAGAAATATTATTAAAATTTAAAAGGACTGTTTTCTATTTGAATAGATTTTAAAATGTAATTTATTCCTGTGATGGATCATTACTCCAGTCTGCAGTGTCACATGACCCTACAGAAATCATTCTAATATGCTGATTTGCTGCTCAAAAAACATTTCTGACTATCATCAATAGTGGTCGACCGACGGAGATTTTTTTGATGATATCTCAGAGGGTGACTGATATTAAGCCGATATAGAATATCACACTATTCAATATAAAAACACTACAGTAGATAGTGAAAACTATAGAAGCCCGTTTCCACCACTGAAAAACAAAAAAAAATTATTGCAACTTATTATCTCATAATTCCGACTTTATAACTCAGAATTCCGACTTTTTATCTCACAGTTCTGAGGGGAAAAAAAGACAGAATTCTGAAATAAAAAGTTGCAATAATCTTCTTTTTTTACAGTGGCTATTTAACTATTTAATTCATCCTTGCTTAAAAGTAATAATTTGTTTTAAAAAAATGCTGTGGTATGATTTCCCAAAATCCTAAACTGCAGGAGGTTCATGAGTTGATGAAAAGCTATTAATTAAATCATAAAAATGTAAAATTAAAATAAAAAAATTTCAAATAAAAACCACCAAAATAAAACACTTACTAAAAAAGACTGAATATTTTATTAGTTAGTTAGTAAGTTATTTTATTTAATATTTTGCATCAAAGGGGTTCACTCGTCTGCCGGAAGCTAGTCATTTTATTTTTTAGTCTTAAATATGGATATTTTTCTTACAAAAATGCATCTCTTGGCTTCAGAAGGCCTTGGAGTCGTATGGATTACTTTAATGATGGAAGGATGCACTTTATTTGGCTTCAAATCTCACGCCACCTTCACTAGCATTATCAAGCCAGGATACTTTTAATATAACTTAGATTGTGTTTGTCTGAATGAAGATAGTAAAATAAACCTAGAATGGCTCGAGCGAATCATGGGATCTTTTTCAGTTTTTGGTGAACTATCCGTTTAAGATGAAGACATTTCAGGGGGTTGCATTTGAAGAAATGAGAAATGCACACCAACCTATTTCTAACTCATCCTGGTCCTTCGGTTCTTCCTCTTCCTCTGCCTCAGGCACAACTAGAGGACAGAATCAAACGGCACAGTTAATCACAAAACATCCTCTCCAGCACTACAGCACTTCCTGAAGAGTCACGTGACGACACGCACCGGGTTTCTCCATGCTCTGAGGGATCAGGCCGCTCTTGTCTTTGATGGGCAGCAGGTGAATGAGCTCCTTCTCCTCCTTCTGCTGCATCTTCCTGGGCATCTTCTCATACTTCTCCACCGGCTGCTCGGACTTACGCTTTTTGGCATGTACCGGAGCACTACGTGTTTCCACAAAAGAAAAAGAGCATACTCATACTCAAATAACACTCTGCACATAGTCTAAGAAGAAAAAAACATGAGGATGAAAGCGCATGTTTTAAAGACTGAGGCCTACCTCGATGAGATGTCTCGAGTCAGAAAGGAAGCTTTCTGTGCCATGGCTTTGATCTGTTCAAGGTCTCCCTCATCCATCATATCAGTGGGCAGAGACTCCAGGAACTCTTCCTCTTCTTCATCCTCTGTTATCATACATCAACATTACCACACTGTCTCAACACCGAGCACATGAACATCATCAGAAAGCAGTGTCCTTCACCTGGTCTCGTCTTGTAGCGCTCCAGGGGTTTGAGGGTCTGATGGGAGACATCAGTGAGAGCTTGCCGAAGTTTCCGCTGCTCTTTGCGCTGTTTCTTAGCTGAGCTCTGTTGCTTAAACTGACGGTTCTTCAGTTTGTTTTCTAGCTTCAGATTGCTGGTTTTCAGCAATTTTCTGAAGCTAGGCTTCTTCTTCTTGTTCTTTTTGGAAGCCTTGTGTGAAAGATGCATTAAAGCACAGATAAACGATGCGTGCTGGTTACAATTATACATATAATAAGACATCATTTCTACAAATGAAGAACAACAGAATTCAGAGGCTGACTTGTAGAGTAAAATATGCTAAAAAAAAAAAAAGGTTAACCAGTAGTGTATATGCTACAGTTCTCTCTCAGGTGGTCTTTGGTTGTTTTAGACCAAAAATGACATGTTTTATATATATATATATATATATATATATATATATATATATATGTTTTACTTAATTGGAATGGAACGAAATTTGGTCATTTTTGTGGCCGTGTGAACAAAAATAATTATGGACATGATTTGAAAATGATGGAAGCTTGTTTCCACAAATAAAAAAGGCAATTGCAACTTTTATCGCAAAATTTACGACTTTATTCTTGCAATTGAGAGTCTTTATCTTTTATATTCTTCTTTTCTGAAAATTGCATGACATAAATTTTGAAAAAAGTCTGAATTGCGCGACAAAAATTACAATTATCGTTTAAATAGTATTATTCCATGTACTATTAGTCATGATGCAGAAATAAAAAGCACAGGAATGAAGGGGTTGAACTCTAAAACATAAAGAGCGCAAAATAGATATATATCTATTATGTCCAATATAATGTAAGTTGGGAAATAAATGTAAACTGTGGATGGGAAATGCTGCATGAACCCACCTCAAATGTTTTTGCTCTATTTTTACAGCATTAATTGAAAAATAGTACATTTTTTCCTCTAATATTTGTATTATTTTGTATAGAATATGTATACACACACATAAACATATACTTAACTTTTAGTACATAATATGATACAACACATGATACAGTATGGAGTTGATATATAAGACATGTCACATGATCTGATACACCAGGTGTTTACACTAGTACAGTATGGTAAAGTGGGTTAAAACTAGTAAATTATAATGAAACAACACAGCAGCGCTTGAAAAGTGTAGTTTGACATGATATACTGTAGGGATTACACTAGTACTGTATAAAGTTTTGACTTGTATAATATATAAAAAACAGGGTTTGATCAATGTGAACGCTTACACGATGAATTTAATGTTCACTGAAGTTCAGCAATATGGCTAACAGCAGCTGGTGTAACTACACTCTCTAAAGCATTAGTTTGTGTTAGTTATAAAATAACTTACCGGGCCCATTTTGATGAGTGATTCGCCTCAACTATCAATTTAATCCAAAAAAGAGAGCATGTATCTCCTCTTCACACATGTACCACATGGACCGGAAGTAAACTACGGAAGATATTAGATGAATGGAGGGACGTTACATTGCCTTTGAGCGCCACCTGGTGATCCGGAGGAACGAATGCGCTGAGAGGACGCTCGATGACATTTGTAAAACTGAATTTTTCTCTTAATTAGTTGCTATATATATTGATTTTTTATAGTTTGCCTTTATACATTTCAGTGTTTATCACTTGTAAGTAATAATTTTATTTTATTTATTCTCTTTCGATGTATGTTGCTTGGATATATTGTGTTTATACAAAGAAGTCGTATTTGAGGGACACTGAATTAAAAAACACACAATTGTATTTTGAGATTTATTTGCACATTTGAATTTTGCGGTGTCAAATATTTCACCTATTTACAATTTATCTTCACACAAGTATGAAAACTGTACAATAAAACCAGGAGTGTGTAGAAAACAAACCAAGAATTAATGATACAATTTACATTTTTCATCAAGATACATCACCAAATCGAATAAAGTTTAGAGACCCAATATTTACACATATTAGGGTTAAAATCCATGATAAACAACGCATTTTGTCAAATAATTGACCCGAAATCGAACACAAAAATTACTTAATTTTGTTTATTATTAAACCACATTCTTATTCTTTAACTGGCTAATGTCAGTTCATTTTAGAAAATGTACATTAAGTACACAAATGTCTGAATACATTATTCACATAGAGCATGTGGGCTCTACTGCCACACATAAGATTTAGTTTTAAAGGCTACATATTAGTGTTTAAAAAGAAGAACAATGGAGTGTCGGTTTCGAAAATGCAATAACTCTTCATCAAAATGTTTCTGAATAGCTCACACACTATATTCCTGCATTATTAACTGCATCTGACTCTTTTTTACATGTTCTATTGCACTTCAGTGTGGTCTTGATCTACAAAGCAAAACCGTTTAAAAAAACATCACATTTTTATAAAATCTCAGATTCTATTCTATTGGTAAAATCTCAAGTGCATTAAAGGGTTTGCTCAATAAAAAAGAAATCCTGTCATCATTTACTTGCTCCAAACCTGTATGAGTTTCTTTTTTCTGTTGAAGATATTCTGAAAAATATTGGTAACCAGACAGTAGTCTTTTTTTTTTTCCTACTATGGAAGTGAGTGGGGTCCACTAACCATCTGGTGACCAACATTCTTCAAAATATCTTCTTTTGTGTTCAACAGACGAAAGAAACTCATACATGGAGCAACTTGAGGGTGAATAAATGAAGACAGAATTTTCATTTTTGGGTGAACTATCTCTTTAAACAGGCTCTGAATGAATCTCCTTCAAAACAAACGAGCGAATGGTACGCATGTCGGGACATTTGTTCAAATGCACCACTTGACTCCTCTAAACAAGGAGGAATAATAAAAAAGCCTGACGCTGGTATCTGGTACAGTACATGACTAAGCTGGTGGAATATTTTCTCATGAAAGGCTTCATATAAATTTTAACTTCAGTAATACTGACGTGGTTACAAAGGAATCAAGTTGAGCTTTTTCTATACGTTGCATTGGACTTCTTTGAACCGCTGTTTTACACAATCCTCTCTGCTAATGCATTCATTTGAGTGAAACAATAGAAATAAAACCGGGGAGAGTTCACGAATTCTTCACTGATGGACTGCTGCTTTTTTCCATTTCTTTATCCTTTATGAGGGCATTAAACACCTGACGAAGAGAAAAAGACAACGCATGTTATAAGGAAAGCCACACAAATCACAATCAAACAAGTAAATCATCCTGCAGGTGGAGCAATACTCATCATTTCCTCAAAACAACTTCACACAGATTCATTTTACTAGGCATCTATAAATAGAGATTATGCAAAAGAATATTTGAAGAGAGCAAACTGTGCCAGGGAGTATATTTGCATTTAAATTCCTGTCTGCATTTCCCTCACGAACATATTCCACCGGGTCGATCGCTGTGCCGGCTCAGACGGGAACTGACCTGTGTCCATTTCCTGTTGCAGCTGATCATCTGAGTGTTGGCGATGCAGCTGAAGAGGCGTTCGGGCGGCGTGTCGTCCGGCAGTCTGGTCAGGAATTGAGCGATGTGGATGAAATCCATCTGCAGGAGCACTTCCTCGTAGAGCCGCAGGATTCCGAGTCCCGTACGGAACAGGAACTCCTCCCCGTCTCTGCAGAACACGTCCCACACCCGACACGCCACATCTAACGGCAGGGACTTGGTGTAGAGGGTGAAGATCCTGTGATCACAAATTTGTAAACCAAAAACTGTACATAAAGAAAATGAAAACTACAGTAATGCAACTACAGTTTAGCCTTCATTATCAGAAATCTGACTTTGAATGGATGCAGCATCAGACAAAATAAGTGAGATATATACTGTCTACAATTATATTATAATAGCTGTTTTAATGATATGTAAGCTGACATTACCTAGTATGCCACAAAAAAACAACATGGGTTCTGTGTTAGATGTAGCCTAGTAGAACACAGATAGAACGTCGCCAAAATTCATGCATTTTTGTCTTTAAACAATATATAGTTAAAGTCACCATGAAATCGAAATGTAAATACTGGAATTCTGCAGTATTTATTATAAGTTATTTATCTGTGCACATAATTTTTTAGTTCACGTGCCCGTAATCTTTAATCAAAATAACTTGTCCCTCTTGTGACGACATCTCTTCTGTTCTCTGATGATGCGTTTACTGGCGCAAAGGCGGGGCAACCTGTCACTCACATGAGATCGACCAATAGCAAACCACAACCATCCGATCAATTACCAATGGACAAAATCAAGTCCCATCCTACATTTTTTTCCGTTCGAGAAGCCGTTTCACTCAAATATATATTACAATAGGAATGAAAAAAATTATCGCAACATCAGTTTCGTGCCAGAAAGCGTGCTGTAGTGATGCGCGGATCGCGGCTATTCAAGGGCGCTGTGGATAATCCGTGGATGGGGCGGGTAATAAAAAATAGCATTCCAATTAATTCCGGATGGGTTGCTGGAAGATGAGAGATAAATCATGAATGTGTTGATTTTAATAAAAAAATCTCCCTTCAGGGAAAACCAATAAAGGAAAACATTTGCCTAGAGCACCTCCTAGTGGACATTATATGGAACACAGAAGGGAAAAACCTACATGAGATAGGCTATTGCTTAATAGTTTTAACTAAAATATACACAAGCTTAACATAAATAAATAAACATAGGTGAATTTCATTCATACTACACACATTCACAGATTATAGAACATACTTTTTTTAATGGTTGCGAAGTAGTTTCAAACCAAACATAGTACCTATTATACAGTATGCGATTTCGAACAAAGCACGTCACTTGAACGAAACGGTTGAATAAATGATTCAATGACTCACTCATTAAGACAGTGACTTGCCGCTACCTACTGGTGGTTTTAGATTCATATTTAAAGTGTCATTTCATTTGTCTTTAAATCATTTTTTCAATATTCCATATTATTATTTTTAATATTTACAAATATTTTTAAAACAATCTCATAGCATTATACGCATATACTGCTTTAGATGCAGCTTCTGTGCTACTTCTGCAGTGCAAGCATGCATTTTGTTGATCCTGATTTCCTTTCATTGGTAACAGCCTGTAGTGTATTATTATTCTAACTGAATGTTTTGAAAAAATGTATGCATCATATTTTTATGTCAAAAAATTGCCCTTATAAAAGGCAAAAATGCCTCAGGAAATCAATTTAATCATTTTTCAGTATCACACACCCCTAACACATCCTCGGATATATGCATTTACACATTAAGCTTAGTGTTTAGATTTGTTTCATCATATTTCAGATATGTTTTCCTTCATCAGAAGATTCTTCATGGACTCACCAGTCTATCAGATACAGGTCAGGTGTGAGGTTGTAACTCTGGAAGAGACTGAAAAGTCTGGGAAGGTTTTCTTCAAAGAACACCTCAAAAGCTGCAAAGTACTTCAGCATCTAATAAAAAAGAGACAAAATTAAAACATCTTTTTAATTTATGTACGTGTGCGAAAACCCCCTCGACCAATCCACCCAAAATTATACTCTACGGACATGAACAAGCTGTAAAGTCTGTAAAGCAAAGACTCAGCAAAAAAAGATGCTGTCCACTTGTCTTGTTCCGAACAAAGAACATCCCTTCACAACATCACGTAAATAATCTGATCTATTAAACGTAGCAGGTACCAGCTCGTGGTCCACTCTGAAGAAAGCCATCTGACAGGGTTTGTTGAGGAGATTGGCGAAGGCGATGAAAGCGTCGGCCTCCTCCAGGTTGAGAATCAGCACAGCGGCTATGAAGGACATGCCCTGAACCTGCAGCCAAAAAAAAAGCCATTTCACAGCTGCTCTATCATCGCCTAATGGCTTTCATGAGGACGGGCTCTTTCTGCTGGATTGAACTCTAAGAACTCAGAATTCAATATACATCCATTGTATTTTGTTGCATTTTTTCGAGTCATAGTTTTGCCCATATACGCTACAGATCAAAAGTTTGGCGTCAGTAAGAAAACAATCTGTTTAAAAAAAAAATTAATACTAATACTTCACCAATAGGACACATTGAACTGATTTCTTATGATATCCATTTGATCAGTGCTGCTCATTTATCACAGAATCCTGAAAAAATATATCATGGTTCTCCACAAAAATATAATAATACAATAATATATAAAATACAAAAAATATAACATAAACATAAAACATTTTAGTTTAGGGTCCAATTCTCGCTAGTAGCTTACTAGCATGCATATTACTATGATATTGGCTGTTTATTACTATTTATAAAGCACATAATGTCTTATTCTGCATAATCATATTCTACATCCCTTAATCCTCCTCCATTCCTAAATTTAACAACTACCTTGCTAACTATTAATAAGCAGTAATTAGGAGTTTATTAAGGCAAACTTCATTGTTAATAGTGAGAATTGTGACCAAAAAATAATAAATACACAGCACAACTGTTTTCAACATTGATAATTAGTGGTCGACAGATATCTTGATACTTGGCATTTTCTCATTAGCGGGCGATACATTTTTCAGTTTGGCCAATGTGTCAGAAGGAGGTGGGACTTTTATTTTGACTGTTGGTTACAGGGTTTACTTCCGATTTATTCATATTTTTCTTTATTTGTGAAAAATACTATAATATCATAATAAGCAGTATAATATAATTTCATTTCAGCAATTGTTATGAATATGTCTTTATTATCTTTAATGATATTTTATTTTTAATATTATCATATCAGCTTTATATCAGCCACTGCCCACTCTGTTCTCTAAGACAGAGGTCCCCAACCCCCGGGCCGCGGACCGGTACCGGTCCGTGGGTCATTTGGTACCGGGCCGCACAGAAAGAATAAATAACTTATTAAAAAAAAAAAAAAAAAAAAAAAAACTGACTTATGTAATTAGTATGAAATGTGCATTTCTCTCTGGCGCGTTCACTACTGCGAAGATCGCGAGTCAGCATCTCAACTTCAAATTCTCTCCGTTACATCCGTCTATGACTCACTCTTGGCGCATAGCAACACTTGTTTAGGTCACGTGATACGTTCCCGCAAAAAAAATAAACACACAAGCTAGCAAAATGAGTAAAAAACAAACGTCTCTGGAAAGCTTCTTTGCGAAGGGGAAACGGCCCAGCGAGGAGACAGAAGAAGAGCCTACGATTTCCAAGAAAAAGAAAGCTGCATTTAACAGACAATACCAGGAGTCCTACTTGAAATATGGATTTATCGCAACAGGTGATTTACACGCACCAAGCCCGCCAGAGAGAGTTAGGGGGCAGAGAGGATGTTACTCATGTTATGTTGTTGGCGCGATGTTACGAGGACGCTGCTAATAAAGTTGCGAGTAAGCCTACACATTGGATTCACGTTTATTATAATATTTAAAAAATACCCCAGTTTTTATGCTGGTCGTATCATTTTATTTTGTTGTTTTTATCCGCCACACCTTAAAGGCCAGTCCGTGAAAATATTGTCTGATATTAAACCGGTCCGTGGCGCAAAAAAGGTTGGGGACCGCTGCTCTAAGATATCGGCATCAGCCATCGAGAAATGTTTCTTGAGCACAAAATCAGCACATTAGAATGATTTGTGAAGGATCATGTGACACTGTGGAATCATGTGATTCCATTTGAATACATTCAAATAGAAAATTGTAATAATATTTCACAATATTACTGTTTTTGATCAAATAAATGCAGCCTGGGTGAGCAAAAGACACTTTTAAAAGAAAAAACATGAAAAAGATTTCTTTAAAAATAAAATGCACCAACCCCAAACTTCTGAACGATAGTGTATAATGACGCCAGTGTTTTTAATATGCAGATGAGAAATAGAGGAACGCAAAAGATCTTTGTAAATATTGTGCCGGTGATCACTTACATATCCCACGTCAGGTCTGTAGCAGGTGTAAGCGCCCAACACACTGTGCAGGAGATCATGGTACGGCCCACCCTAACAGAAGAGAGCCCAACGTGAGTCACGTGCAACTGTTACTGTATAGCTGCAGTTAAACAGACGCCAAAACAACATTGAGAGGAAGAGTGTGAACAGTACCTTCTGGAAGATGAAGAGTGATGGAAACGTGCGCGAGATGTCTAGTTTGATCAGATCCAGACTGGACTCGCGGTCGGCACTGTCCACTGTAACAAACACAACCACATAATGACCAATACATGTCTAATAAACAGTAATTTTACATTTTTCTGAGTTTTGTAAATATATGTGAGCTGTGCTGGAAAAATGAGTCGGAGTGTCGCACGAGCTACAGGCAAAAGAGTGAAAAATCTCAATTTTGGTCTTTGCAAATATTCACGCATCCCTTACGTCTTAAGTGAATGTTTGGATAACTTAAAAGTTACTTTAAATAATAATATTATATTTTACAACATTACTGTTTTCACTTTGATTTTTACTGACTTGGTGACCAGCATAAGACACTTCTATGTAAAAAACACAAAACAAATCGTAATCATTTCAAAGGTTTGACTGGAAATGTATATCTACAGTACATCGCTATCGGCCTGTGATATCCTAAAGTATATTACTGGCATGGAAAAAACAGCCCCGTCTGGTGTTTGTTAGTCCCAGAGGATCTGCCGAAGCGTACTGCTGGAGGCTAACAGCGGCCAAAACAGTCTGGGTGTTGTGACGAGGGCCAGATGTGAAAGGAAGGATGTGTTTGTGTTGAAGAAACAGCTTTATTAACAGATTAATTATGACGCATCAAAGAACGAAGCGCTGAGGCTAATAAAACACCATTTTATAGAGTACACAAGCTGGAAGGCGAAACGGAAAACAAAAACAACATGAATTAACATGATTAGCAAGTCTGAGCTTGCAGCACAGGAAGGAAATAACCGCTGCTTCAATAAATTGAGGAGGAAGGCGACCAGGGAGAATTGGAAGTCAGACACATACCGGTGTTGCACTTCCTGAAAAATGAATTTCCATGACTTTTCCAAGAACTTTCCATTTACAACTACTGAATAGGCACAGCGGATTCACACCCAGATTGATTCGATTATGAATCAAGTAGACAGAGTTGTGAAGTAGTTCAACTGATTCACTGAATCAAGTGCTTAAAAACATTCAAATTCTGACTGATTCGATAATTAATTATTCAGATCCAATTTTGAATTGGTTCAACTGATTCACTGAGTAGATTGCTGAGACAACATTCAAATTCTGACTGATTCGCTATGGAATCATTCAGAACGAATTGCAAATTGGTTCAACTGACTCACTGAATGAATTCAGATTTTGTAAGTTTGCAATTACTATATAAGAAATGTGGATTGTTAAAACCCATTCAAAACCAGACTAATTCACTATTGTATCGAATTATGAAGGGGTTCACAACTGATTCACTGAACTAATTAAGATTTTTGTTAGTTTGTGATTGCTACACTAGTGTAGTGAATTGTTAAACACTGTTCAAATTCAGAATGATTCACTAATGAAGAATTCAGACTGAATTAATTGACTGAACCAGTTGAGATTTTGCGAGTTTGCAGATTAATGGATAAGCATAGCAGGCCATTAAAAACCAATCAAATTCAGAATGATTCACTAATTCAGACTCGAATTGTGAATTGGTTCAACAGATTCATTGAACCAATTCAGATTTTGTCAGTTCATGATTACTGGATAGTGGATTGATAAAACCCTTTCAAATTCAGACTGATTCACTAATGAGACCGATTTGTGAACTGGTTCATTTAATTCATGAAACCAATTCGAATTTTGTCAGTTTTATATTACAGTGTCTAAAATGCTCCAGTGGGCCATCTAAGGAAAGAAAGACGTACCATCTGACTCCATCTCACTGCCCGTCTCTCTGAAGCTCTTCCAGCGCTCCTTAGCCCGCGAGAGAAAGATCTCATACAATTCTGAGAGGAACAGAGAGCAGATCGCAGTGTTAATCATAAAACTTGAAAAAAAAAAAAAAAAAAAAAAACCATGGTCTATACAGCTCTGGAAAAAATTAAGAGACCACTGCATATTTTTTGTTATTTTGACCAGTTGTTGCTTTTGGCAAATAAATGCTCTAAATTACAATATTTTTAATTTGGGAAAAATGTCAGTAGTTTATAGAATAAAACAAAAATGTTAATTTTACCCAAACATATACCTATAAATAGTAAACCCAGAGAAACTGATAATTTTGCTGTGGTCTCTTAATTTTTTCCAGAGCTGTATGTTAGATTTAACTAAAAATGTTCAACTTCTGAAAGTTCTAAATGTAGAAATCCTTCTCTGTTGGGAGTGTCAGAAAGAAACTCATCCAAATATCTTTTGGATCTTTTTTCGTTACAAAGAAGGTTAAAAATCGCCTCGGGCGAACCTGCACTGCGCAGTCTTGCGTTCATTCATGTGAATACTGCATAATGACATACTTCAGAGAGACTGTTTGCCCAAAAGGTTTAGTTAATCCTGGGCTTGACAGCATCTTCAAAGGTAACTCTTCACTGAAACATGAGAAGACAGAGCCAAAATAAAATAAAACCTGAGGTTATGTTCAGCTCATTCCCAATGGCCAGACTCCAGACTTTACCCCTCACATTGGGTGGCAGACCTTGCCACCACAGATCCCTCACACGCCTCAGGCCACGCCTGAAAGAACACGCACGACACAGAGCAGTGAATACAGCATAATAAAATAGATGTAACTATGTTTAGGTATTAATATGTATTGGAATTTTCTAGCAACAGAGCGAATGTGTTTATCAAGGTTATAATTGCGGGTGGTGATTGTGAAGGGCGGCTGTCTCACATGCTCTCCCAGTTGGGAAGGATTTCGTTGTTCCAAACCACCATTGCATTAGCGATGCTTTCCTCCTGTTTAAATCTTTCCTTCATCTGCTTTTTCTTCTTCTGAGCCTCCTTCAGCTCTGTGAACAATTACATGACATCGTATTCAAATCGGGGTTCCTACATATTTTCTGTTTCAAAATTCCATACTCAAATTTTCCTAACCTCTCTGTAGATTTTTCAGACCACATTTAACATAAACGGTTCATATTTTCAGCGTTATATTTGGTATAAAGTACAATCATCTGTAAATTATATATTTCGTTTTGTTTTCATTTGTTTTCTCAGAGTGATAACATGTGCTTGATAACATGCGGTAACATCAGATTTAGGGCTGTCACTAACAATTATTTTGGTAATCGAGTAATCTGTCGATTATTTTTGACGATTAATCGAGTAACTGCGTATTGATAAATAAAATCGACCTAAGCAAAGACATAAACCTTTAAAATAACTTAAAATACATATATTATAACAATGAGGCAATAATATTTGTTTCAAATAAAGTATCAAAAACAAATAATCAAATAGAACGACACAGTTAAAATACATAATATAAACAATCAACCCAAATAATTAAAGCACATATATATATATATATATATGGTTTTAATACATAATGCAGTCTTTGAAAATGGTCTTATAATGTGGTTCATGGATTTTTGTCTGTGGAATGTGGCACTTTCGGTATTTTGCAGGTTACTTGACAAGGTTAAATTACAAATCAAGGATTTTTTTTAAATCGAGTACTCGAATTTAAGCGGGGAATCATGACAGCCTTAATCAGAATAAACCTAAAACCTGATTTTTTATCATTATGGTAATGAGACAAACTTCTCAAACTTACTCCTGAAAACTGGCTTTGCGGCATTGCAACCATAGTTAACTCCTCTTTGATAAAATACATAAGATGCTTTTCATTTAAATAAAATCGTCTGGTTTTGGGATGAAATATGACCCAGGTGACCTCTTGATATGTTTCATGAGATTAAACTTGGTAAATTGAAAAAAATTGATGTAGAATTTACTTTGAAACAATTCTCACTCAGAAATTGCAAGTAAATTTCACAAATAATTACATGGAAATCTGAACGTTTGAAGTGAGATGACTAAAAATAGCATTTTCTTGTAAAACATACTTCAATAATCTTTGTTTTATGAAAATCTTCTCTTTTTTTGTTTACAGTGTACCTCTCTTCTTCGCCTCTGCCACCATTTCATCATACTCCTGACGGTGGCGCTGGGCTTCCTCCTCCGACTTAGCAGGGAGGTTCCTGAGGAAGGAAGCCAAAGATTCAGTTGTCACAACAAAACGGACCATTAAATGTCTCAAAGGCACAGACTAGCAACTTGTTAGCATTGACATGTTTCAGAAAAAACTTCGCTCAGAAGGTTCTGGAAAATGCCTCATCGATGGTTTATCTCATGGTTTGGCTGACACGCTCACATTTCACTGGTCATTTATTCTTAATAAGGACTTGGGGACTGAAGAGACTTGCGTGGCGAAATACAACCCAGTCTGTGCTAAGTCTTATTTATAGCCCATTGTTTGGGAAAGATGAGCCTCTCAAGGTTTGCTAGGATATATGTAACACAAGTCAATGTATCTTGAGCACCTAAAGCCACAAGTTGGAAAGGTGACGAAACATCTACCTGACTTTACTCTACTGTTCAATCCAGGATGGACCTCAAAGACTCCCACAACTTAATCTTACAGTTGAATCAATGTTGTAACGTATCTACTTAATTATTGACATTATTTTTGGCGTGTATTGCCATAGGAGAACTGTTGTTGCTTGGTTTTCTTCTCCATTATCTAGCATCGCATTTGTTTTCGTCACAGTTGCTTTTGACTTGCACACTAGATGAAAGATATGATGAACTATATACAATGCGTTTTAAGTATTACATCACGACTATTTTTAATTAACCCCGAATTAAACTGCTTAGGGGTGGGCGATATGATCGAAATTTCAAACCTGTCATTACAGATTATGCTTTATACATTTATCCGTGACAGTGACACAACCGTTTTATGTTGATACTAGCTCATGGATTGTTCATATTGTCGCATAAAGCAAACTATGATTGTCTAGACGAGATATATTTGGATATATATATAGTGCATGCCACTTTATCCGCATATATACAGTATATTCAAGTAAAGCCATTCATACCATATGGCAAATCTCAACTGAGTGTTTGTTTATATCATCACAAAACGTAAACTATATTATCGACCAGAGATAAAATTATAATAATATTATTATTCTTTTTTATTTATTGTCAAATTATCACAAACTACAGCTGATAAGGACAAAAACAGCTTTTATCTTGTGCTGTCCCTGGTTAGGTAACAGTTTATGGTGATACTTGTTCATTGATTATTCATATCATCTCAAAATATAACCTATATTATCGACCAGAGATATTTTTTAAGTAGGATATATAGTAAAGGCAACTCTACATACATACAGTATACACACGTAAAGTGATTTACAGTAGTAATATATATATATATATATATATAGCAAATCTCAATGGTGTGATTTTTTTATGTTGCAAAATATACACTATATTGCATAATAAAAAATATATTTAAAACAATTTTAAAAAAAATGTATTATGAGTATGCAACAAGGTGCTCTATTTGGAACACTGAAGGTTTGGCTAAAAAGGTTTTAATTTCTAAAATCTATTGTCAATAGATTATTACAAACTACAGGTGGTTAGGAAAAAAACATATCTAAACATGGAAGAAAGAGCTTTATTGTTGTGCTTTAATGGTTTTATGGTGATACTCACGCGGGGCGGTCTTCTAATATGAGCGCAGTGGTGGACAATGGTTCAAATTCCAGGTTCTTCCGTCGGCCCTGGGTGGGCAGGGAGGGACTCTGGCTGGATTTAGACACCTTGGCCTCGTACTCCTGTGAGAAAACCAACAGGTCAAGTTCAAATATGTGCGGCCGCTGTGAGCTGAATGAGAGTGTTATATGGCATGAATGTGCTTGTGAGAGTTGAACATGAGAATATGGAGGCAGGTGGCAGGCGTGTGAAGGGTGGGGCCGGCATGGCATGAAGCACTGTGTGTGATGTTTACGGCCATGGAGAGAAAGGTCAGGCATGTGGAAGTTTAATCATTTGAGGAAGCATGAGGATACCAGAATCTTTCAAAGCCTCGTGTTATCAGGAATTGTGCAAAAACCATAGCTAAACCACAGCTTTCCTTAGAATAGTCAGTTCAGCTGGAACGGTTTCTCTTCCTGTACCACCTACAGCACAAGCTCAACCCCATTAATCATTGCTGACTGAACAGCAGCACAAAGACTCTTCCTCATCTGACTGAGAAGCTTCTGCCGATGTCAATGGACATAGTGTGAATGCGGCTCGTTTTCTAAGAAATATGGGTGATGAAGGAAACTAGTCAGGGAGGAGAGAACAGAGGATTAACTGGTGTTTATCATGCAAACTTAAACTGCTTGGCTTCATACTAAGATCTGCATATTTAAATATTCAGACTCGGGGATCAATAGCAAAGGGTTTCTTTTTTTTGCTGATCTGGTTAATTTGGCATATTCCTCACAAAAAGATAAGAAAAGGTTCATTTTTAGCATTTTCATTAAATACTAAGATTATCACAAAATTATCACAAATCTCTTTACATTTTTCCTCGCATTTTTTAGTTTAGAAAAATGTAAAATGTACAGAAGATGATTTGATTTTGCAATCTAACACATTCATACGGATTCTTCCAAAACTTGAATTTTCTAATGACTAGGTTAAAGGATTAGTTCATTTCTGAATTTAAATGCCCCCCCAATACGTTTGTCTTTCTTTCTTCAGTGGAAAAGAAATGAAGGTTTTTGAGGAAAACATTCCAGGATTTTTCTCCATATAGTGGACTTCACTGGAGTACAACAGGTTGAAGGCCCAAATTTCAGTTTCAGTGCAGCTTCAAAGGGCTCGACACGATGCAGACGAGGAATAACGCATTTCCTAATCACGTTAGAAAGGTAATGCGTGATATGGGGGGGGGGGGCGACATCATTGCTTTATCTTTTTTTAAAAAGGCAGTTTGACTTGGTCTTTGCACGTTCGCTTTGTTCGCTACATCACGTGTGACCTTTCCAACGTGATTACGCAATGTGTGGCGCATCGCAGAGCAGTGCAAGACGAGCTTTTGAGGTTAAAAGTATAAAAAGAATTTATTTTGTTTAGATAATGACAGATCGTTACGGTACACATGACCCTTATTCCTCGTCTGGGATCATGTAGTCTGAAACTGCAATTTGGACCTTCAACCTGTTTGAAGTTCACTATATGGAGAAAAATCCTGGAAAAATCCTTAATTTCTTTTCGACTGAAGAAAGGAAGACAATCATTTTGGATGACACGGGGGTGAGTAAATTTTAATTTTAATTCTGAATTGAACTAATCCTTTAAAGGGCATTATGAACTAACAATAAACATTTTTTTAGCTTTTATTAACGTATGTTCATTTATAAATAATATATTAATACTGCAACCTTATATTCATAATATAAATATTGTTCAGTGTTAATACGTTTGTTCATAATATATTATTTAATATTTAAAAATTATTTAATGCTTAAGCAAATGTAGAACTAATGCTGTAAAAGTATTTTTTTTGTTAGTTCATTTTATCTGTTGCAATAATTCACCCAAACTTTAAATTCTGTCATCATTTGATCACCCTTAAGTTTTCACACTGCTCTTTTCCATCCAATTATCAATATTTAAAAGTATTCCAATATTCATCTACACGATACTGTATTGATAGTCTCACGTCAAAAAAAAAAGAAAATCAATTTTAACTATATGTCACATTTGACAGTTTAAACATCCTGAGACAAATCACAATGCACCAACTTTGAATATGCAAATGAAATTTGAGATCTACATGAACTACAAAACAATGTCTGTTCCTTACACAAAGCTATTTTACAAGTTCACAAGACAAAACAGAGCACACAAGTCTTATTTTTTTTTTGTCCTCGACAGGAGGTTGATGGTCTCTGGTCACTGTATGAAAAAGAGCAGCGTGAACGTTCTTCCAAATATCTTCTTTTGTGTTCGAAAGAAAGAAAAATCATAGCGATGTGGAATGACATGAGGGTGAGTAAATCATTTCATTTTTGGATGAACTTTCCTTTCAACATGAACAGCAAGCGTTTAGTACTGGTCAAGCAGGTGTGTCACGTGACGTGAGTGGTTGAAATGACCGATGGGAAGTGAAGGTATACGGTTCCGTGCACAGAGGAGACAGTGAGCATGAAGAAGAGCTCATTTAGAAACCAAACATCATACCCCTGAACTTAAGAGATTGGGTGTAGATACAGATGTGAGATTGCCAGGGTTACCTTCCTGAAGAGAGAGCAAAATGACAGAAATACAGTAACATAAACCAGAAATAATGGCCTTTGCTTCAAAACTCTGCTGACAGGACTGGTTTCAGTTTAAAGAGGTAAAAGTGCTTTTGGAGTTAATGCTGATATGATTTGGCGGAGCACAATAAGTCGTGACGGCGAGATCTCCTGTTTACTCGATACTAGGCTTTATTCTGACTGGATCAATTTTTCCTTTTTGTTTGAGTGAAGTTTAAAAGGGACCTATTATGCAAAATTCACTTTTATAAGGTGTTTGAACACAGAGCAGACGTTAAAATTGCATCACCTGCAACTGGTGACAGAAAAACAGTGGAAACAAGTGGAGGAAAATGAGCAAAATCCACAAAATAAGAATGTTTTGTTGTGCCTTTGGATGTCAGAATCGAAATACAAAAAATATAGACTTCATTTTTATAGAATATCGCTGAAGACGCCCTTTGAAGCGAAACGAGGACGTTTATGTTGCAAGTTACAGACTGGACTGATGAAACCGCCAATGATAGTCTACTATTAAAGCATGAATTTGATGTAAACACTAAGTCTAGATAATATTCACATATGCAGTTTATAGGGGACATAGATACATAGCAGTTACAGCATGAAATAATATTTTAACCTATAACATTTAACATAGATAACTTTTAAACATAACATATAACATGTTTATTTTTTTTTTTTTTATTTTTTTTTCCCTTGCATTTGCATGTTGATATCTCCCAGTTCGGACTTTATAACTCCACACTTGAAACAACATTCCTTCTGATGTTCATTCATGTTTATTTGATGCTATAAATGAACTAGTATGAAGAGATGAACGGTTCACGAGGAGCTACAGCGATCTGTCACGACACATTAAAGACACACGCTATTTATTGTTTAAACTTCTTTAAAAAATTATGAAATATTAAATATGAAACAGTTTCATATGTCTGTTGACGTGTTGTCAGTGTCCTTTTTGCTCCACGATGTATTTTTCACTTCGTGAGAACATGATGTGTGGCGTGAGAGCGCATGGCTTGTCGGACATAGCAACAGTAACTAAAGGGGGCCTTGGTGAAGGGTCAATTCTGTTTATCCTTCTAAGAATTGTGAGATATGAACTCGGAAATGCGAGAAAAAAAGTCAGAATTGAACTCGAAATTAACTTTTTTATTCTTTTATTCTGTGGCTTCCACAGACTACTACTGCAGAACAGTCAAACTGCAAAACTGTCATTTTCTGCAACTAGGTAGGCTCTGCTCACATAAAACATCCTCATTGTTTGCAAACGCAAAATAGGTCTATTGACAGGTTCCAGATTGTGAGGTCCCGTCCATTACTGGTAATGGAATCTGTGTGCGTGCTTTGGAAGTTTAAACGGTTGTGGCTTAAAAACGCATTCAAATAATTAACTTTCACGATGACGAAGAACTGTAATGTCACGTGACAGCGATAGAGATGATAATCAAAACCAAACGGATGTTTTTGGCAGAGTATACGAGGAATACAAAGAATTGTTCAGGCTCCGCCTTCTTCTGGAAAGCGGGGTGGGGAGCAGCAGCTCATTTGCATTGAAAGATACATGCAGGAAAACAGCATGTTTTTCCATTCACTCAAAAATGGGCCTTTACAACATAGTATTATAAATGATATGTGGGGTATTTTGAGCTGAAATTTCAGACACATTCTGGGGACACCTGAGACTTGTTTTGCAGCATTATAGGTCCCCTTAAAACTCAATAAACAGAAAGAAATAAGGAGTTTGGCTGTTAGTAATCTGACAGAACGTGAAGAGAACCGTGTGTGTGTGACAGAAGATAAGCAGGGCAGAGATAGCATGAGGCCGTGCATTAAACAAAAATACGACAATCACATATTAAATGTGTGTTTGTACACCCTAAAAACATGAGCTGACCTCTAAATGACCTTCAGTCACTCTCCTAAAAACACAGACACTAAAAGGTTTTGTGCTCCAAGCCAGCTGGACTCTCAGCTGCAGACAGGCCCTTAGGCCGAACTCGATCTGGCTCGGCTCCTACTCTACCTTCCACCCAAGCATATGATCAGGTCACAACACACAGACTAACATACTGTCTCTAAGAGAACTTAGAGGTAGCACAGCTTGTACTGTTTGCCTAAACAACAGAAGTGAAACCTGTACAAAGAGGTCTGGTGAGATGAACCGAATTGTTTCTGGTTAGACATGCATGGCTGGCAGAGTCGTCTTCTGCCTGCTTGGAAAAGAGCACTAAAAGCAGAACTCGAATTTAGCAAAGGCTTCATATGAAACAAGCTTATGCTTGTTTAAAACACCTTCTTTCAGGGTCCAAAGTTAACTTTTTTCCCCAAACACCATTCAAATGTGTGGATTTACCAGCCATACAATATTACTTATTATTTTTGACACTAAATTTGTAAATTGTTCTTCTTAAATGTGACGTGTAGTTTTACTGAGAATCAGATAATTCCATTTATCAGTGAGAAAAAAATATATTTTATGTATATAAAAAAAATTGTTTATTAATTCATTTTTTCTCACTGATAAAAGGAGTTATCTGATTCTCATTAAAACTACAAATCACAGAAATGTAACATCGTGATTTTGTTTCACATATGTTCGTTTAGGTGCAAGGAATATTCCAACAATGCCACCTAATAAAAAAAAAAGAAAAGAAAAGAAACTTCCGATGAAAATTTTCCACTGAGCTAAAATTTGTTCAGAAGACGTAAAAGATGCAACAGATGTTTTCTTCAGTATGCAGTTTGATTTGAATCATGGATTCGACTATTCTTCGTACAATGTGATTTAAACCAACGTAATGTTTCAATTCCTCATGGACAAATGTGTAACTGTTTTTAGATCATGCTCTTCTCATTGTATGGCAGCCATTGTGAAAAAGAACTGCATTAATGTGTACTTCAAATCTTAAAATATAATTTATAATAAATAATTTTTTAAAATATATTAAAAAAACTGTACTTCCAAACAATATAATATCAATGAAATAAAAGACCACTTAAGTGTACTACTTTCCTGACTATGTTTCTGAACACTTAAGTGACACTTTGCACTGTCAAAGTCATTACGTAAATCATTACGTTTTAATAATGTGCTTTAATGAAGTGCATTTATTTTGATGTGTTGACAAACTTACAGTACTAAAGCACTTGTAATGTACTTGATCATTTGAACTGTAGAAGTATTTGATATTACATTTACAGTTAATATTTATTTAGATAATATATATATATATATATATATATTTAAATACATAACACAGATATTTCATGACATTAAACTATTTTTTAGTTTCCCATAAATGTTTGTCACTACATTTGGCAGAATATTTTAACCATGTTTCAAAGACAACAGAAGTAATTATGAAATTATATATATACTTAAGTCCTACTTAAGTGATTTGAGTGGATCATCAATAATCATTGGAGGTGAAAGCTTTTAAATTTTTTGACCTTTTTACTTTAGAATAATGTGCACTGATAAATTGTGCACATTAAGACAAGAGAAAATTATCAAATTGATCAATTTTGATTTCATGTTCATTTAGTAAAAATAAAGAAAAAAAAGAAAAGAAAAAAAACTAATAACAAGCTATTTAAAATATCTATAAAAAGGTATTACATTTCCTCACATTGCTTGATCTAGATTTACATCCACTCTCAATATGAATTAGGTGTGAACAGACCTGCTGTATGGTTTTGGAGTCTTTGGGGGGACTCTCTCTCAGCGGGACCTTTCCAAAGAGTTTCCATCCTGGGACACTCTGGGCCTCCCTCTGCTTTCTGGAGAACAGATTTCTGCCAAAGACATCATCACAGAACATCTGTCAAAACCTGAAGACAATACACCGAAAACAAGTGAAAGTGCCCAAGCGAGTTCTGGATGTGGTTCTTGGCTTCACAGCATGAAGATAACCCTGATAGTATAAGTCACTGACTGTGAGGCACATGACTCGACAGGAATGCCACTACAGCCTGTGAACTGAGATAAAGCACAAGCTTATTCATAAAGGATTATGCAAACACGACGCATGAATTTAAAAAAAAAAAAACGTTCCTCTTTTGCAGACGATGCCAGAAGCAAAGCTGTTGAGACTAAAATCAGATCTACGACAGCTGCGTCGTAAAATATGAGGAAATTCATAGTTTAAGCTTCCAGTCGGCTCAATAACCAGAAGTTAGAATCCTAGTCTTTTTAGAAACCTGTTATGTTCAACAAAGGCATTCCTTTCATGAAAAGACATGACTTTAAGACTGACAGTTTAAAGGGGAAAAAAATTCTTATCATCATCATTTACTTCATGTCATTTTACTTTGTTCCAAGAAACACAAAAGAAAATGTTTCACAGAATGCCCTAGCTGCACTTCTGCATGCAGTGACAGTGGCTGTTTCATCAGATGATAAACGGCTAGTACTTTTTTGTCCTTTTGGAGCTTAATAGGAATATCTCATAGTATACCATCAACATCCACTTATTAACAGCTTATTAACATTTCCTGTTGGATTTCATGGAAGCAAGAAAATAATACAGAATGTGAATGACATGACAACATTTTCATTTTGGGGTAAAATATACCTTTAAATGAACATTTCAGTTTTACAAACTCATTCTACAAATGAAAAAAAAAAAACATTTTAATTGTTCATATTTGCAATTATTAATATTGCACACAACATGCGGAATAAAAACAGGAAATGATATCATTGAGAGGACCCCTGCAGATCCTTATGACTGTGTGAAAAGGTCAATAAGTCTCTTATCAATATCAGATCATTTTTATGAAAAGGCAAGATTAGTTCAGGTTGTAAAATGTCAATGTGACATTTATGAATAACAGGCCTAATTCATGATTTGTGTAAAAAACGTCACGGTTCAGTGACGAATACAGTCCACACTCCAATCCAGAAGGGGGCGTGTGTGGTAATGCAATGCTGTTTGCGAACAGCCACATGCGCAATTTACATGTTTTTTTTTTATTATTTGAGTGTTGATTATTATATCTAAAAATAAATAGCAACTGTATTCAATAGTTCGAGCTCTATTGTTATTTGTAACCTTTAATATTATAGTAATGTTCAAGAAAGGGCTCCCTATATATAGTTTACAGCATTAGTTGAAGCTTATTTTGAAAATTACAATCAAGATGTGTGTACACTCACATGTATTGATGGTGTAAAGAAAATGTTAGAATTTTTTACTTGATTACATTTATTAAATGTCAACTTTATATAAAATATAACAGTATAAAATTGTCAAAACCACATGTCTAGATTTTTTGTTACATTATCATGAAGTCTCATTAACTCATAAATCTTTAAAAATCTCAAAATAATATGTACCTCTGATTTTTGGTTTTCATATTTATCTATTTTCTAAAAGGTACATTATAGCGCATTATTATACCTGCTGAAGATGTCTGAGATGCCGTGTTTCCTCTGGCTGAGAGTCAGATCTGCGGCTGCAACACTCAACACTCCAGGGATGTTGTCTGGGGCACTCTGACGACGGCTGATTTCATAAGTGTTCCTGGAATTCAGACTCACATCCATGAACCTTAAGTCATCAGGTGTATCTGATGTGGAAAAGGTCTCGTCATCATCTGGACTGAGAGGAGCAGAGTCGGTGTTGAAGAAAGAGCTAGAGGAAAACGTCCTGAGAGAGTGCTTTGGAGTTGACGGACTGGCTGACGAGCACAGCTCTACTTTGTCGCCATGCATTGACTTGAACACTGAATCCTGGGCATTTGAACATCTGTCCTCAGCTCCATCTTGAGGTGGTAGAGTTACTTCAGAGTGTGACTGGTTTATCAGAGACGTAGAAGAAACGGCATCAACGCCTTTGGAGTCTGCCGTCAGTTCACCGTTTGCCATCATATGGTCTTCTTTAGAATTCAAGTAGCTTCCTGTAGGATTAGGTGAGTTGCGTCCAGCCCCTCCATGTGCATTGTGGCTTGCATGTCCATTTGGGAGCTTAGTTCCACATGGCTGGGTACTGGTCTGATGCTGTTCTTTATCACATGACTCTGGCACCTCATGGTCCTGGCTTCTCTGCGATTGGCCTTTCTCTCTCTGTGATGCACCAGAATGGGAGAACATGCCTTGCATTATGTTCTCTTGCCTGTCTGAAACATCTGAGATGCGGGGAGGTGGTCTGCCTTCCTCAGCACCCCTGCCTCCAGAGGAAGATGACTCCACCATCAGCTTCACAGGTGAATCTACAGAATGTCCACTATCCTCTGAGATGATGACACTGCACTTCTGGACCCCACTGGGTGGATAACCTAAAATAAAACCAATTTGAATTGGCGTTTTCAAAATATACACAGTAAAATACTGGTTCAAATCCTGCCAAGCAGTCTACCAAGCAGACAGCATTTTGGAACTTTCGTTTCAGTGTTTTCGGGCATCAAAGAAAGTTTAACATTACAGTAAAGATGCATTTGGAACATCTGATCAAGTATTTTTCAACATTTATTGGTGTTTTTGGAACATTTGATTCACTATTTTGGAGCATAATACTGTAATTACATTTGGAACATCCAATTCAGCTTTGTTAAATTATGACAAATGAGGAACGGTTAGGTCATGACCTCAAAGTTAGATTACGGTAATGCTCTACTGGGTGGTTGCCCTGCTCGCTTAATAAACAAACTACAGTGAGTACAAAATGCAGCAGCTAGAGTTCTTACTAGAACCAGGAAGTATGACCATATTAGCCCAGTTCTGTCAACACTGCATTGGCTCCCTAATAAATAGTACTTGAGCGAGCTCTTAACGCATTACAGTCCGCCACATCTATTGCGATCTCAGAATTCAGGCCAGTTGATAATACCTAGAATATTAAAAAATCAACCTCAGGCGGTAGATCCCTCTCCTATTTAGCACCTAAACTTTGAAGAAATCTTATTAGCATTGTTTGTGAAGCAGACACACTCTGTCAGTTTAAAACTAGTTTGCGATCCTAATCTGACTTATAACCTGTAACGCTGCCCTTTTTTTTCTCCATTTTGTCATTTGTTGGAGTTTTGGTTCCTTGCCGCTGTCGCCTTTTTCTCTTGCTTAGTTGGGGACACTTGATATTCAACAATGTTTTTGATCTGACACCATTGTATGCAAACTGAACTGAGCTGGACAATGACATCACTGTTTTCTACAGAACCAATGTAGACACTTCAGCTCAAAGCTGGACAATGACACCATTTTCTTCTAGAGCCGCTGTGCAGCCAAAATTATTTGCCAGTTATCACTGTAAAGTTGCTTTGGCACAATCTGAATTGTAAAAAGTATATATAAATAAAGGTGACTTGACATGGACATCACAATCATGTTCGATTCAGTATTTTGTGGCATGGTAGAACAGTATTTTCAGGAACTGTTGGACTTGAATGTTCAATTCAGATTTTTTTGAACATCAAAATGATGGGAATATTCTATTCAGCTTCATTTTGGGTATCATAACCACCTTAATGAAGTTTGGCTTGAGTATTCGATTCAGTGGGATCAAGTTTGGAATGTTCATTTCAATATTTTGTTGTATCACAGTTCCATTTGGAACATTGTATCGGTTTATCTGATTCAGATTTTTTTAACCTCATAACAGTTTGGAATGTGTGAATTCAGCTTTGTTGAACATCATAATTATGTTTAGAAAGCTCGATATAGTATTTTGGGGCATAATAGAACGTTCCTGTCGATTGAGCATAATAGCAATTGTAACGTCTGATTCGAATATTCGATTCAGTAGAATCAAGTTTGGAATGTTCGTTTCATTATTTTGTTGCATCACAGTTCCATTTGGAACATTGGTACATCCGATTCAGATTTTTTTAACCTCATACCAGTTTTTGAATGTGTGAATTCAGCTTTGTTGAACATCATAATTATGTTTAGAAAGCTTGATATAGTATTTTGGGGCATGATAGAACGTTCCTGTCGATTGAGCATAATAGCGATTGTTGCATCTGATTCACATATTCGATTCAGTAGAATCAAGTTTGGAATGTTCGTTTCAATATTCTGTTGCAGCACAGTTCAATTTGGAACATTGTATTGGCACATCCGCATAATAGTGATTGTAACGTCTGATTCGAATATTCGATTCAGTAGAATCAAGTTTGGAATGTTCATTTCAATATTTTGTTGCAAAACAGTTCCATTTGGAACATTGGTGCATCTGATTCAGATTTCTTTTTAACCTCATAACAGTTTGGAATGTGTGAATTCAGCTTTGTTGAACGTCATAATTATGTTTAGAAAGCTCGATATGGTATTTTGGAGCATAATAGCGATTGTAACGAGATTCGATTCAGCTTAGCTAAGCATCAGAATCAAGTTCTATTCAATATTTTGTGGCATGACAGACGCGTCTGGATAAAAACTCAATTCAGAACATGTAAAAAGCCCATAAATGCTGTCTAGGTATAGAGCTCAGTAAAGTTTTAAGACCCAGCCATTACTGCATTACCATCAAAATGCACAATATAGCAGCAAGAGACTGAACATACATACCCATCGGCCGCAGCCCAATTCCTGAAGGTAGCACGAATGACCTCTATTGTAGACCCGTTTTAAACCACCCCAATGAGGAATATTTTATCTCAGTTTGCTCTCATATAAAGGAAATATATCTGTACTGGTCCATCCTCGGTCTTTTCCATCTCATTCAAAATCCTCTTGTGGATTGACAGCCACAGCGCTGTAGCTCAGTGTTGGACTCCGCACTTCTTTCCCCATGACACCTATTTAGACTGTCCGCCAACATGTTAACAGGGCAAATATTAATAGTATGCAAATAACGTGACTTAATAGACATCCCCGTTAAAAACATCAAAGCTTTCCTGACTCAGACCGGTAGATGTCCGTATCCTGACCGTGATACGAGGCCATCTTGAAATTCCAGTGACGTCATTTGATGATTTAGTAACAGGAGACTCCACGCGCCCCCTGCTGAACATTCAATAACACACATTTAGATGACGCAGCCGAGATACACATTACAGGCTACTGTACAAACAGTGAAATAATGATTGCACAACTACATAATTATTTGTTGATCCCCAGAGTTGGGAACGAAATACAAGTAACTTAGTTACGTATTTAAAATACAAAATTTGAGTAACTGTATTTCATTAGTTACATTTTAAATGGGTGGTAATCAGATTACAGTTACATCTGAAAAGTGTTTTAGATTACCAAAGTGATTACTTTGAATTTAATGTCATTTAAACAGCAACTGGTGATTCTCTGACTCTGATAGTCTGAAAAAGCAGAGTTAAGTTTCATCAACATTTTAATACTTTTAAGAGGGATCATAAATGTTGTTATTTTTATTTAGTTCTGTCCTGAACAAGACAAAATGACTGAATTTATTAAAAAAAATGCCCAACTGTCAACTTAACTGTCCTGTCATGACCTGATGATCCACGACTGTTTTCATGTTTTGTGATAGTTGTTTGTGAGTCATTTTATAATTCACTCGTCACTGCAACTTTTTCTCACAATTAGTTTTTTCCCCTCACAATTGTGAGTTTGTGTTTCACAATTCTGACTTTTTTTTTCCTCAGAACTGTAAGATTTAAACTCACAATTGCAAATTATAAAGTCAGAATTAGGAGATTTAAACTTGCAAAACTTTTTTCTTGCAATTGTGAATTTAGTTTGTGAGTTTATATCTCATAATTCTGACTTTTTGTCAATATTGCGAGTTTATGTCTCATAATTCTGACTTTATGACTCACAATTGCAACTTTATATCACGCAATTCTGAGGGAAAAAGATAAAAACTTGCAATTACATTTTTGTGTTTGTTCCACACTTATTAGTGTTCCAAAGTATTTACATTAAGTTACTAAACTTGAGTAATGCAACGAAATACTTTACAAATTACTTTTTAAAGCATGTATTTTGTAATCTGTTGTGAAATACATTTTAAAAGTAACCTACCCAGCCCTGGCGATCCCACATTAAATTGTGCTTTTCAACTTTAAATTGCACACAATTGTCAACACAAGGCTGATTAAGGAAGACCCTTTTTTTTTTTTTTTTTTTTTTTTACAGATTTTCTGTAATATTAAAATATTGCATGCAAAAAGCCATTGTGAACCACAAATAAATCATGAAATATGTCAAATAAACCTCAAACAATTGTTTTGGCTAACAAATATCATAATGCATCACATGCAAAATGATGCATACGGTTATCAAAATGTGTCACACATGCATGTATATTTCAATAAATACCTATGTCGTGGAATGTTTGAAATATCTGCTATTGGCAAATCTGCCATTGTAATGAAACAGGAATCACAATCTTAGCAATCAAACTAATTTGGAAGCGCACAGTAGGATAAATGGAGATTGCACCTTTTTTGAACATGAAGGAACACCTAAACAGCAAAAGCAGTTTATTTTTGTAGAAATGTGTTACATATAAACTAAAAATTCACAGTTGCCTGTTGTGGAAGAGCAAGATGTGTAAGAATGTGTGGTGTTAGGGAAAGACATAACAGAATATGTAAAAATGAACAAGCAACTGTGAAATTTTCAGCTTACATGTAACACATTTCAACAAATATGTGCTATATAGGCTAAATAAAAATGTCCGGTACCACTTTATATTAGGTGTCTTTAACTATTTGTAACATTTAAATGAATAATTTGATACAATACACTTATTACATACATGGTTTTCATTGTATTTATGTTTTTGTTTTTTAAACTGCATGTAATTACAGCTAATTAAATCTAGAATTACACTTTTGATCCTTTTCTTACACCTTAAGCTACCGTTAAAACAACCTGTAACCTGTCCCTAACCTTACCAGTATCTCCTCAACACCTCCATAGCTGCAAAAGGGTTTTGCAATACAATATGAACATAATCAACACAATTTAATGTTAGTACATAGTTAAAGACACCTAATATAAAGTGTGAACAAAGGTCCATTTTCTTTTTGTGTTCTACAGTATTGACTTTTCCTAGTGTATTTTTACTTACTTCTGAAATCTGTATCTAAAAAGCTCAGTGTGAGATGCAACAGTGTTCAACTACACAAAACTGACATTCTTGAATAGTGTAGAAAACAGACAGTATCTGCTAAAAAGTTGAAAACACATGAAAAATATTTCTGTGGTGAAAAAACATCTAAACATTTTGATCAGTGTGGCTCACGCGATGACAAAAACACTTTTATTTTGGTGGCATTGGCCAACTTACTGACACAATGAGTAGATTTTGAAACATGAATAAAATGTTTTGGGTGAGTAACCACATTTTGCACACATTAGATAGAGACTTATAGACAATTTAGAGACTGTTAAGACTGTTTCGAAAAATGTGCCAAAGTGATTGAGAAAAAGTGTAAAAACTAAAACATTTAAAAGCGACCAAATGTGTAACTGGACGTTTGGCTCAAAACTTTATGGCTGGCAGGCAGACACACAAATTGACAGACAGACAGACAGGCAGACAGACAAACAGACATACAGACAGGCAGACAGACAGACAGACAGACATACAGACATACAGAGAGGCAGACAGACAGACAGACAGACAGAGAGACAGGCAGACAGGCAGACAGGCCGGCTGACATATAGACATACAGAGAGGCAGACAGACAGATAGACAGACAGATAGATAGATAGATAGATAGATAGATAGATAGATAGATAGATAGATAGATAGATAGATAGATAGATAGATAGATAGATAGATATGTTATGTTACAGGGAATTCTGGGAATGTCAATTTAGGGCTTTCACAAAACTATATATTTCACAGTATTTTACTTTTTTTTTTACTTAAACGTACTAATAACCAATTTACAGGTTTTACCTGTAGCATTTTTTAGTTTTTTAGTTACAAATCATTTTTTACACGGTCAGAGAGCCCATGTTTCCATCTTGAGGTGGAGCTTCTTTCTTTCTTATTTATCTCCAACTCCGTGAACGCACTCAGTTATGTCGTACCCTCTCTCTCTCTCTCTCTCCCTCTCTCCCTCTCTCTCTCCCTCTCTCTCTCTCTCTCTCTCTCTCTCTCTCTCTCTCTCTCTCTCTCTCTCTCTGTGGCACTGCATATAGCATCAAACTCAATATTTGCTCAGAAGCGAGAGTGCATCGTTCCCTCTTAAACGCACTATTAAGGAACAGAAGGAAGGAACGCGATGCCAGTTTGCAGAAAGAGGATACCGAGAGCTTTTGGGAAAGAGCTGGAGCGGGAAACAGAGAAACTGGTGACGTGAATATGATATATTCGATCAGTGTCCAGAGAGAGCCCCATGGAGAGCGATGGTGCTGAAAGGGTCAGCTCCGGCGTGGGTGTCCGCGCGCTGACGGGCTGCGCTCTCTGCGCGCTCATTCTCTCCACGCTGCTCGGGAACACGCTTGTGTGCGCCGCCGTCATCAAATTCAGACACCTCAGATCCAAAGTAACTCATTTTTTCGTCATATCCCTGGCGGTTTCGGATCTCTTCGTGGCAGTTCTGGTCATGCCCTGGAAGGCTGTCTCTGAGGTGGCCGGCTGCTGGCTCTTCGGGAGCTTCTGCGACACTTGGATAGCTTTTGATATCATGTGCTCAACGGCGTCCATCCTCAACCTGTGCATCATCAGTTTGGACAGATACTGGGCCATCTCGAGCCCCTTCCGTTACGAGCGAAAAATGACCCAAAGGGTGGCGTTTGTAATGATCGGAATGGCGTGGACACTTTCTGTCCTGATCTCTTTCATCCCCGTCAGAATGAACTGGCACAGGGCTGTGGATCACAACGCGCCTTTAAACCTCACCATACCTCACCACATCATGTCGCAGGACTGCACTGCGACTTTAAACAGGACGTATGCGATCGCATCTTCACTCATAAGCTTCTACATCCCTGTTATAATCATGATAGGAACATATACGCGGATCTATCGGATCGCACAAACGCAGATCCGAAGGATCTCCACTTTGGAAAGGGCAGCCGGACACATGCAGAACAACCACGACTGCGCGAGCGAACAGTCGCTGAAAAGCACGTTTAAGAAAGAAACTAAGGTGTTGAAAACACTTTCAATCATCGTGGGGGTGTTTGTGTTCTGCTGGCTGCCCTTCTTCGTCCTCAACTGCATCGTGCCGTTCTGTGACCTGGACACTCTCGGAGACTCTCTGTGCGTGAGCAGCACCACTTTCAACATCTTCGTGTGGTTCGGATGGGCCAACTCGTCGCTCAACCCGGTCATCTACGCGTTCAACGCGGATTTCCGCAAAGCCTTTAGCACTATTCTGGGTTGCAACCGGCTCTGCGCGTCTTCTGCGGTGGAGACGGTGAACTTCACCAACGAGCTGGTGTCCTACCATCACGACACCACTCTGCTTCACAAGGACGCGCAGGGTGATTCCAGCCCGCAGCGGCTGCTCCTGGCGCCCTTACATTTCGACAAGGTCTCGATCGCGTCCGATTCGTCTCGTATCCAAAGGAACGAGGCGCGGCTGCCCGCGCTGGAGCAGCAGGAGGGAGAGATGGAGATTTCCCTGGATATGATGCCCTTCACCTCCACACTCACTGCACTGAGCGACTGCTGTGGGATTCCGGGTCAGATTGAGGAGTGTTGAGTCTGACCTCATTTCACACCAACCTATTTATAGCATCAGAATTAATATGCGTAACGGGCATTCCGTGCACTCATAAAAATATAGGCCTAAATTTAAGATTTATAGATTGGAATCGGATGTAAAATTCCCATCCTTGTTGAGTTTCAACATAAATAAACTTAACTTTTCAGTCATATATATAGTAAATGAAACTGTAAGATTTTAAGATTTTATTCAAATAATTATATTTTCAAAACGTAGGCCTATTCAAACATAAAAAGAGGAAGTTTAAATTAGTTTAAATGTATGAGATTGGAAGAAATTTGATTTATTGATGATAAATATATGGTTATTAACAGGGTTGGGGAGTAACGAAATACAAGTAACTTAGTTTCGTATTTAAAATACAAAATTTGAGTAAGTGTATTTCATTACAGTTACATTTTAAATGGGTGGTAATCAGATTACAGTTACATCTGAAAAGTGTTTTAGATTACCAAAGTGATTACTTTGAGTTTTAATGTCATTTAAACAGCAATTGGTGATTCTCTGACTCTGACAGTCTGAAAAAGCATTTTAAAACTTTTAAGAGGGATCATAAACATTTTGTTATTTTTATTTAGTACTGTCCTGAACAAGACAAAATGACTGTATTTATTAAAAAAAAAATTGCCCAACTGTCAACTTAACTGTCCCGTCATGACCTGATGATCCACAACTGTTTTCATGTTTTGTGATAGTTGTTTGTGAGTCATTTTATAATTCACTCGTCACTGCTACTTTTTCTCACAATTTGTTTTTTCCTCACAATTGTGAGTTTGTGTTTCACAATTCTGACTTCTTTTTCTCAGAATTGCGAGATTTAAACTCACAATTGCAGGTTATAAAGTCAGAATTGGGAGATATAAACTTGCAATACTGACTTTTTTCTTGCAATTGTGAATTTAGTATGTGAGTTTATATCTAATAATTATGATTTTTCTCAATATTGCGAGTTTATATCTCATAATTTGGACTTTATAACTCGCAATTGCAACTTTATATCACACAATTCTGAGGGAAAAAGTCAGAAGTGTGAGATAAAAACTTGCAATTACCTTTTTTGTGTTTGTTCCACACTTATTAGTATTCCAAAGTATTCGAAAGTATTTAGATTAAGTTACTAAACTTGAGTAATGTAACGAAATACGATACAAATGACTTTTTAAAGCATGTATTTTGTAATCTGTAGTGAAATACATTTTAAAAGTAACTTACCCAGCCCTGGTTATTAAACACGTTCAGTTTATTAGCACTATATTGCTGAAATTTCATTTTGCATGACTGACAAATATGAATCACATTAAGCTGATTGGTTTATATTAAAACTGTGTAATGCAAATGGATGGATATTTTATAAGCAATTCAAATCTCAAATTTATGCCTAAACATTTAGTTTGAGCCCTCATCAATTTCAGCAGTCATAAATTTGTCAAATAGGGTGCAATTTCGTTTAGAATAAAACACTTATCACTTCTAATCTCATTTCAAAGCTGGGTTCCAAAAGTGTGAAGCCACTAGTGAAATGCAAAATTATAATTTTATAAGAAATAATATCAACATAACAGTTTGAATGAAGATTTGAATGAAAAAATGGATGTGAGAATCACCATGATTTTTCAAAATACTCACATTTCTGTTTGTTTTGAGGTGTACATTAGATTTTGTGGAGTTTTGGAGCCTGAAATAACTGAAAAATATACAAACACATCTTTATACTTGAGGTGAGGTTATCCTTTTTTTATGTGCAGTTGTTCAAAAGTAATCTGATCCGATTTCAGCTTTCGGATTGGATCGAATCTTGAAAGTGGGTTGTTCTGAAATCCATTTAGATTACAAAATCCATTCTTGGTTCTGATCTGGATCAAATCGTCTATTTGTGTTGTTCAAAACCTTTTGGTATGATTGGGATTCCTTTGATCCAAACAAAAAAACAAGGATTATCCTGATCCCAACAAACGTAATAAAACTTGTCGAAACATATAACATTTGTATCATGTAATATACACACATTTATATTTTTACTTTGCTCTTGATTAGTTTAACCATTGAAGTAATACAGTAGAAATAGACATTAGGCTGCCTATTCAGTACAGTAACGTGAAAAAAATTTCGGCATCATAATCAACCATAATCCCCCAATTTCAAACAAAGACAATATATTTATGTTTAAGTGAATGATTGGCACAATCATCAGAGGTGAACCAGTCAAACGTAGTTTCTAACAGTCGCACTCCTCATTGCAAGTTTTTGTTTGTTTTTGTTGCGAATCACATAAGCGGCTGCAAAAACTGGAAAGGGACATGGTGATGGGAGAAAAATACGAGACGGGAGGAAAAATGAATTTTAATGCTTTTGCGTTTTGTGTTCTCACAGGGAACTTTCCATTCCCTCTCAAAACTTGAGTCATTTGCAAATGAACGCCGAGTTTCTTGGGGGAACGCAAAACTTTTGCGAGAGAACACAAGAATGTATAATTTTTCTCACATTTAAATAGTTTTTCCCACGCCATGTCCCTTCAGTGCTTCCATAGGGGTCTGATTGTTTAAAGAAAACTGAAAATGTAGTTTAATTTCTCTTCAAATAAAACACTTAAAGTGACCCACATCGACTCTTCTACCTATTGTTAACTAGCATCCTACATTGTGAATGTAACCCCATGTGGAGCATTGGTAATCCAGATTTGGTCATCCGGAAAAGCGTGTATCTCTGGATCAAGGTAATCCAGTCCTATTTTGCTTCGAAATACATGTATTGTGCCGAATTTCAACCCCCTGCCAGATTATTACCCAACTAGTATTGGTAGGTTTAGGAGTAGGTGTGGGGGAGGGGTTAGGATTAGGGGTGGGGTTAATATTAGGCAACACGGTAGCGACTTCAACGAGGGGGGTGATAATTTGGCAGGGGTTCGAAATTCGGCACAACACCGGCACAAAAGTAAGATGAATTATCTGATCCTGGATAGCAAAACATGGCTTTTTCCTGCAGAAATACATTTATGCTATGTTTAAGGACTTGATGAAACAAAATCCAGAGCCTGGAGTGGTCTCTGTTGTATTTAGATGCAAATCGGGAGAGGCTTGTTAAAGATAATTGCTCATTTAATTACCACAGCTATTGAGAGATGAAGTATGCTGTAATAGGAGCCACTTGGGAGCAAAACAAGAAAAAGAAAGGAAATTTTAAGCCCCTAATGAATGAAACCTGCAAAGGCGAACACACACACACACACACACACACACACACGTTGTGTTTTCATGTTTTATGGGGACATTCCATAGGCGTAATGGTTTTTATACTGTACAAACTGTACATTCTGTCCCCCTACACTACCTCTACCCCTAAATCTACCCATCACAGAAAATGTTCTGATATTTTAGATTATCAAAAAAGATAATTCTGTATGATTTATAAGCTTGTTTCCTCATGGGGACCAAAAAATGTCCCCACAAGATTGGTCCCCATAATGTAGGGAATACACACACACACACACACATGCACATGCACAAGTAATCTTCATGGAAACTTTAAGGGCACAATGCCCTGTATAAACTCTTGAACTTAGAAAAAAAGCCATTCGTTCAGTGAATTATTCACGGTGAAGTACCATTTCATTCAAGGTAATGACTCCATGTGATGAGAAAGGATTTAAAAACAAGCACAAGGAGACATAAAAAGCTGGAACAAAAGTAATTGGTTACTAAATTTACCTTCACACAGTGTAAGTGAACATTTGCTGACGGTGCGTTTCGACCATCTCTTACAGTAACCCTTGAAAATACGAGTAAATATAATGTGAGTGGTCACTCCAGAGTCCTTTAGAGGAAATGGTTTATTTCACACCAAGAAAGTAGTAATTGTTTTATTGATTTCTAAGAGTCTAATACATGTACAGTTTGATGCCATACACTGAAATGACACCACTTACACACACACACACACAACCTTTAAAATAACATCTGTTTTGATGTGCACTTCAAGCTGTCTTGAGTGATTTTCTGTAAGAAACCTGCCACAGAACTTTGAAAGCTATTATTTGTCCATATGGCAGAAGATATGTCGGCTTCTTTTGGGCTGGAATAGTTTGAAAGCCTCTGAAATTGTTGTGAACAGCTAAGAGAGCAATTGAAAAGAAGACTTCATTTTTTTAGTCTTTCAACAATTTGTGTGAAAAATAAATGCTTGTTTTGCTTAAAAAATAGGTAAATATTAAAGCAATACCTCTCACTATGATTTACCTCATGAGCAACATACATTTTTAACAAAAAAAAATTATTAGAATTATAATATTATTAGAAAGGTAACATTTTACAATAAGGTTTCAGTTGACAACATTATGAAATAACTATGAACAATACTTGTAGCATTTATTAATATTAATGTTAATTTGAACATTCACTAATTCATTGTTAAAATAAAAAAATGCATCAGGGCCAGTTGTTCAAAAGTAATCTGATCGGATTTTTGCTGTCGGAATGGATCAAATCTTCAAAATGGGTTGTTCAAAAGGAAAATTGGTTTAGATCACAAAATCTAATCTTGGATAAAATGATCAGTTTGTGTTGGTCAAAACCTTCCAGTAAGATTGGGATAATTTGATTGTAATCTGGATTGTACTGATCCCATCAGAAGGGTTGATTTCAGCAGCAAAAACATAATAAAATTTTAAAACTGGTCAATTTTTTTTTATCATGTAATATACATACGCAATCATCTGGATCAACATGCACATTGCCCAATTCTATATCCTAATTAATGTTAATGTAATTTATTTTCCGGGAGCTCTTTGCTTCCAACTTCAGTTAAACTGCTAACTCTGATTGTAAATTAATTAACTAAATTATGTTATTTGCTAACTGCATTCTTTAAATTGTAATGTTGACATCCGTTCTCTGTAAAGCTGCTTTGAAATGATATGTATCGTGAAAAGCGCTATACAAATAAATTTGAATTGAATTGAATTGAATACCCATTTTTTTATTTTGCTCTTGATTAGTTTAATTGTTAAAGTGTCACATTCTTTTATACTCTTTCTATCATCATGTCCTATTAGGGCTTCCGTAGAACACTAGCAATCCAGATTTGGCAATCTGAAATAGTGTGTATCTGGATCAGGATGATCCAATCCAAGTTTGCTTTGAAAACCCATCACCAAAGTTACCTGAGCCTGGATAGCAAAACATGGGATTTCCAAATTCCATTCTGATCCAGATTCAAGTTTTCGAACAACAGGCCCCTGTTAATACTATTTAATGGAACAGAGTTTCCATGATCTAAAAAAAAGAACAGTTGTATTTTTTATTAACCAGCTTCAACAAAGAAATGAATTGTATTGTTAATGCATTATGTTATTGTAAAGTGTTAATGTTCATATTAATTGCAGATTCTAAAATCTTCAAAATCTCCGTTAATGCATGAGCACTTTTGGACTATAACTACAGTATTCTACAGAACTATATCATGGAAAAGATGAAAACAAGTTCTTTGAAACTGCAGTGTTTGCGTCAGAATTTTGGACAACTGAATGGGAGGACGTGGGAAGAAAGTCAGAGCATCTCATCACTCCAACAGCACTGGGTCTGTAATGGATTTGGATGTGCCTGATCCCCAATATAGGGGTGAGCATTGATGCACTTCATATTTACCCAGCACCCTCAAACGTATTATTCTTATGAACGGTGTAAACACAATATATAACGGAATATTAAAGCTTATTAAACCTCATAACACTATAGCTCTTTGGCAAATGAAGGACGTGCTCAGGATTTCAGCTGCAGATGCATTCATATTATTCCATCCAGACTCAATGGAATACACCCCATGGCATGAATCATAGGAAAGAAGAAATATTTATGCAGTTATGCAGACATTCACAGTTCCATTATTCAGAATTTGTTTCATTATAACATTTCTTGAATTGTAGCTGAAGAACTATTCAGTTTTTTTTTTTTGTCTTTTGGCCAGTAAGTAGCAAATTCATTGTCAGGACAATGTGGTATGTGATATCTTCAGCAAGTATTTATTTTATTTTTTTCTGGAGAATTGTTGAACATCCACAATCCAATGAGCAACTTTAATGTGGCTTGGTCTGAATGTGACCAACATGTCACACACACACACACACTCACACACACACACACACACTCATATTGTGTTTTTGTGTTTTATGGGGACATTCCATAGGCGTAATGGTTTTTATACTGTACAAACTGTATATTCTGTCCCCCTGCACTACCTCTACCCCTAAACCTACCCATCACAGAAAATGTTCTGCTATTTTAGATTTTCAAAAAACATAATCCTGTATGATTTATAAGCTTGTTTCCTCATGGGGACCAAAAAAATGTCCCCACAATGTCAAGATTTACTAGTATTACTATACCTGTGGGGACATTTGGTCCCCATAATGTAGGGAATACCTGCCCACACATACACACACACACACACACACACAAATACACAATGAAGCTTTCAAATTCGTTGATGTGTTACATAAGAACAATTTGGTACAGTTTTTAATAACTTGGTTCAAGATGATCCAACCCAAATTTGGTGAAGATCAGTGAAAAAAAATGTAGGAGGAGTTTGAGGAAGTATGTAAGAAGTATGTTTCCAACAAAACCATATATATATATATATATATATATATATATATATATATATATAAAATATAAAATTCATTTAAATAAATCAATTCAACTCAATTATGTTCAAGTAATATATACCCTACAAATATTAAATGTGCATTGCAGTGCTTTTGTTCTTGAGCATGTGTAGACTTTTTACTTATTCCACGTGTCCTTTCATAAAATATGATCAGCATTGAAATATAATTCTGTTCCACAAGCGTGCGATGAAAAAAAACTTCTTCTTTCCTGTTCATCAGAATGTGTGCAGTGAAGTGTGCTGTACCTTTAAGCTCCTGTGCAAGTGTCCTCTGAACCGTGTGACTTATTTACCCAAAACATGACATCTCCCTGAACAGATATGCAGAAGAAATGCAAATGAGAGGATACATCAAAGGCAAGGTCAATGGATGATGTTTGATGTATATGGAAGATTTTAACACTGCAGTAATGAACAAATGTTTGCAAAAGTCATTTGAAATGAATGCAGCAAATTGAGCACAAAGAATATGTTTAAAATTCATTCCCACACTGTACAGGCGACTTATTAAAAATGCCACTTTGTCCTCTCAAAAGTCAAGAAGACCTGGAGCTGTGTGCACAGTGCAAAATTCATAACTTTCACAGAGTACCAGGATGAATCTCAAGAACATGTTCACATCATATTTCAATGAATAAATAAAATAAATGTATATATATATATACAGTACTGTGCAAAAGTCTTAGGTCTTAGATGTTTTAGCAATGGTATAATAACCATATATAATTATTTCTCAGTGTCTATTAGAATATAATCACGAATAATCGTTTGACAGCACTAATATATATATATTCATAATATTCACCCACACAAACCTGATGCTGAGCACTTCCTTTCGCAAGAGTAACACTGGATACTAAACACATCTGATGCACGCTGGGATGTATTTTGATTTTGATCAGGTCAGGCCCTGTCTTTCTTTCTCTCTCCCCACTGAATTTATTCTCATGCAAATGAACCTCAGGTGCTGCTACCTGAATTCTAATCATCGTTTGATACGAGTTTATCATTGGAGTTTCTATCAAAAGTTTCGTCCAGACTTGGGAATGACACAGGATGACTTCATCATCTCCTGTGATGAATCCCTGTGAAGAATATATCTCTTGTTTACGGAAGACATTAATCTTACAGCTGCGGTTCTGTGGTGTTCCTGAAATATATTATTTATTGTGTGTTTGAGCAAATTATTGTTACTGAAGTTGATCAATGCTTGGTGCCAAATCTTAAATGTTTAAATGTGTAAAATTACTATGAGACAAAGAAGATTTTCAATAAAAATGTTTTGTTCACCTTAAAATGACAATCAAGTCATCATTCACTCACTCCGGTGTTGTTTTAATGCCGTGTGCCCTTTTTTGGACCACAAAAAAAATATTTTTTAAAAATCGTCCATATAATGGCAGTGAATAGCGACCAGCATCAAGCTTTTTAAAAACAGAGGCAGAAGTATCAAAGAACGATCCCATGTGACATGTCTTATATATTCCAAATGTTTTCTGGGGGTATATGATAGGGTTTGGTGAAAAACAAACCAAAATTTAAAGTACTATTTAACAAAAATGTAGTCCATAAAAAACGGTATACGGCATTACAACAACACCAGTGTGAGTAAAATTATGACTTATATATATATATATACAGGGTTGGGGAGTAACGAAATACAAGTAACTTAGTTACGTATTTAAAATACAAAATTTGAGTAAGTGTATTTCATTACAGTTACATTTTAAATGGGTGGTAATCAGATTACAGTTACATCTGAAAAGTGTTTTAGATTACCAAAGTGATTACTTTGAATTTTAATGTCATTTAAACAGCAATTGGTGATTCTCTGACTCTGACCGTCTGAAAAAGCGAAGTTAAGTTTCATCAACATTTTAATACTCATGAACATTTTGTTATTTTTATTTAGTACTGTCCTGAACAAGACAAAATGACTGAATTTATTAAAAAAAAATTGCCCAACTGTCAACTTAACTGTCCTGTCATGACCTGATGATCCACGTCTGTTTTCATGTTTTGTGAGAGTTGTTTGTGAGTCATTTAATAATTCACTCGTCACTGCAACTTTTTCTCAGATTTGTTTTTTCCCCTCACAATTGTGAGTTTGTGTTAAAAGTAAAAGTTGTTTAAAAGTAACCTACCCAGCCCTGTATATATATATATATATATATAATTTTTTTTTCCTGACAGCCATCACTATGACTTGAGATTTTAAAAAGAGCTGCAGGAAGACTGCTTGAAAACTCCCTTTTGTTTTCCAAAGGAAAAATAAACACAAAAACGCATGCATGTTTGCAACGACATGAGTATGAAGTTTAGTGAATAATAGTCTATAACAGTCTATCATACAAAACATTGTTTTATTAATGTAATTCATGCGGTGTATGCCTGACAGAAACCTGCAAATGTTAAATCTATATAACAAAAGGTTTTCAAGACGGCAGCAGAGTTCCCTCGTCTCATCAGTAACAGTTAAAGGATTTTATACCTTTATTCCGCTCCTACATTTGCATGTCAACGGGACTTACCCAGAAGCAGTTCACAGAAAGGCGACTCCGGATCCGTCGGGAAGGCTGATAACGGTGATGAAACGACACTCACAGATGCTTGCTGATCCCTTGTGGGCCACATGGCAACCCACATCCCAATTAGTTACATCCTCCTACTCAACAACCCCAGAAAAAATGTGATTATATAAGAGTAAAAAACAACAAAACCAAACAAGAGGTGGAAGGGAGGACGTTTACCTGAAAATGCCTATTGGACCTGTGCTGCAGAAGTTAGATGAGCGAGACAGAGAGTACCAGAGTGAATCTCAAGAGCACATTCAAGTCATATTAAAAGTAAAAATAAATAAATATAAAGATCTTAAATGTTTGTCCATGGACGCTCCATTTCATATACATTTGTTTTAAGTCATCATCTGATCTGTTATGTGTGGAAAATCGGTTACAGGAAAAATGTAAGTGCATTTCCTGCTATAAAAATCGCCAAAACATGCAATACTTTAATTAAATATTTGGGATTTATATGTTAGCTAGGGTGGACACTGCTCACCCACAGGATCCATTTGCCTACGCATTAGAATCAGTAAAATTTAAGAATATTTATGTGTGCCCCACCTAAATATATGCACCAGCTAGACAGACACCTTTGACTGTTGTATCATTTGACTGTTTTCAGTGTCTTGTTTTTACGTCGGCACATTAATGTCAGCACGAAAAGTTTTTCTAAATGCACCCTTTGCACATTTCTGGGGTTTTCAGAAGTGGAATTCGTCAGAATACTTCTATAGTGGTGAACGGGAGATGGAAACAAATATCATTTTTGTATTTCCATTTGCTCCAGCAGCAAAAGAAAAAAAAGTTTACAGGATTTTCCAAAAGAGGAACTATATGGAGATAAGTTACCTTGGTCAGAAGAGAGAAAGATGTAAAATTTTCCATCACTCCCTCTGCCAGTGTATTAGCAACACCCTTGCAGCAGTTTTTTTTGTCATTTCCTGCCAAGGTAATATAAAGTATAGCATTATTAATGTGTACTAATTTTTCTAAACTTTACAAGACTTGCGATGTTGATAACTGTGGAAACGCATCATTACAGTCTGTGAAAAGCGTTCACTGATCTTTCAATTCATCCGTATGTTTTTTCACCATGAAATCAAAATTGAGTTTTTTAAATGGAATATCGGAGATTTCATTATAAATGATTTTTCCATGCACATCATTATTATTTTTTTTTAATTCACGAGCCCTTGTAATCTTTAACCAACATAACTTCCCCTCCCTCTTGCAGTGAGATCTGATGATGTGTTTACTGGTGCGAGGGCGGAGCAACCTGTCACTCACATTAGATTGACCAATAGCAAAACAAAACTGTCCAATCAATTCCTGATGGACAAAATCAAGTCCCGCCCTACATTCTTGTTCGAGAAGCCGAACGTCACAATACGGAAGAAAAGAAAAAATCTCCATTTCATGCCGACTTTAATCGAAATTCATGGACCTTCCGGTGAAAACAACAGGCTTCTCTGATCATTTAGTCCACTAAACTCCTGCCTGACGACAGAGATTACCGTATACCAACCTGAGATTGAAGTTTACTATCTGCTGTTTAGAATCAGAACTATCGATGCCAGATCTCGAATAAATCACTCTTTTAATCTAATTGGTCAAAAGGATTTGCAAACAGGTCTAAAATGAATGATTCATTTGAACAGTTCTGAATCGTTCGCACAAGATGTACGTTTACCATATTTGAGCTTTATGTGAATAAAATCTTAAATTAAATCCGTTCATAATATAAAGAGTTGGTGTCTCTTCAGAAGACTCGGATTAAACTGCTTGCGTTTACAATTTTGAAACGTTAAATTCCGCGGGGTAAGAAAATGCTGTTTTCTCTTTCTATTTTGGTACATTTTTTTTTAGAAAACAAGACTTAAAATCTGAAGTCGTTATGCTTCAAGTAAATGTATCTTGATTTTAGAAGGTGACTCTTCGATTCTGACACATTTCAGAGAGCAACAAACATGAAGTGAAATGTAAGCATATCAAGAGTACTGTATGATTCAGGTCTAATATTTCTTCAGAACATCCAATCAAGTGTATAAACAAGTCTTCCTTATCTCAGCACACACTCTGGATAAGGAAAATATATGTCAATTGCATGGAGCAAATGAACTTGTGAATGAAGCTAGCTTTTGATCACCAAACAAAAGAAAGCTCAGGACTGAGAGAAGAAGATAAACACAGAGACGGAGAGAGACGTGACTTCAGTAGCCTTCTTTGTATTCACATTGCTATCTGAAGGGGTGAGGACACTAGAGGATGTCATCTGTCTGTGTAACTACCACTCTAATAGCTATACATCAAAAGCGTAGGCTGATTGTCTGACTAGCATATGCATATATGCACACTGATTACTCCTATAAAGAAATAAATCAAGCTTGCAATATTACATATTTATTTCAGTGAACCAAATAAGTTTCCATTAGCGGTAGAGACGAATCCATCCATCAACAGTCTGAATCTGTTGTGCTGTCAGAAGCATTCGACTGGAATGACAAAGAAAGAGACACACACACACAAACAAACGCTCACCTGGAGGTCACGTATGAAATGGCAGCGTTCTGCCTCGTGGTTCGCCATTCTGTCGAAACACTCTCTATAGTACATGATGGGAAGGGACAGCAAAAGAATTTCGTTGAAGGATCCTCAGTGCCATGTTCATCTTTGTCTTCAGGGCAAATCAATATACTCTTTGCAACATATGTTGCCTAGAAAAGAAAAATGCATTTTAGTCGCATGAAGCCAGGTCAGTCATCTGTCTTAGTTAGCTAGCCTTGGAAAACAAAGGTTTTATCTGACATTGTGAGAGAAAAAAGATTGTGTGTGTGTGTGTGTGTCTATATTTATATATATATATATATATACATCCAATTGAAATTTGGAATCATCAAGATTTTTTAAAGCAATATTTTATACACACAAAGGCTGCACTTATTTGATCACAAATACAGTAAAAACATTAATATTGTGAAATATTATTACAATTTAAAATAACCGTTTTCTATTTTAATGTATTTTAAAATGCTATTTAGTCCTCTGATGCCAAAGCTAAAGTTTCAGCGTCATTAATCCAGTCTTTTTTTGGCTTCCCGGTTATTATAAATCATTATATGTGCTCAATTATTAACAATATTGTCATGCACTATAAACCCGAATAAGTTGGCAAAACTCAAAACATTTGTGGTAATCATTTACATCAAATTTTTTAAGTTAAGAAATTCAAAGTTTAACTAAGCAAAACTGGCAGATTTCAATTTCGTACTGATGCTTTCGGACTGACATTTACATTTACATTTATTCATTTGGCAGACGCTTTTATCCTAAGCGACTTACAAGTGAGAAGTTGGCCTTGGTGGGGATCGGACCCGGGTCTCTGGTGGGTTAGAAGTGAGCGGTTACTCTCATCTTAAATTATATGTTTAGTTGTGGAAATTTTGCTGGCTATAACTAGCCAACTCAACACATTCTAAATAGCAACACAATGCTTTGATAACATCAGCATAGCAATTGCTGAAAGTGTAGGGGTTCTATATGAACATTGATGAAATACCTGTTCTCAAACTAAGCTCATGCTCCACTCGTCACCATCGTAATACCCCACATAACAGATGCTCTTCTTAATTGGAATAGCAAAGCATTAAACACTACTAAATCCCCTACTTAACATTAATCTTGCAAACAGTATTTAACACTTATTTTTAGCATTCATTCTCCCTTTCAAGAGTCATGGCAAAGCATGCTGGGAAATAATAACCCCTGTGCAGTTTTAGGTAAATTTAAGTTTGTCTAAATTAAAATAAACAAGTTCATAAAACTCAAAACAATGAACAATTCAGATTACTTAAAATGTGTCAATTTCATGAACTCAAAAGAAAAAAGTTTGTTCTAAATACTGATAAAAGTTAATCTACTTTGTTTGATCTAATTTGAGTTTGCCCTACTCAAACCAATTAATTATTTTGAGTGTTAGAGTTTACAATGTTTAAAACAACTTTTTGCTGCTTAATATTTTTGTGGAAATCGAGATGCATACTTTGATGAATAGAAAATTCAAAAGAATGGTATTTATTTAAAACAGAAATCATTATGAATGTTTTAATGCCACTTTTGATTAATTTATTGCATCTTTGCTGGTTAAAAGTAATTTATTTATCTTTTTATTTTACAACAAAACTTTTGAACGGTGGAGATTATCACAGTTTCCACAAAAAAAGTAAGCATCAAAAACTGTTTTCAACATTGATAATAAGAAGAAATGATTTTGGAGCATCAAATCATCATTTATCATCATAATTTCTAAAGGATCATGTGACACTGAAGACTGGAGTAATGATGCTGAAAACACAGCTTTGCATTACAGGAATACATTTTAAAATATACATTATTAAATCGTAATAATATTTCTACTGTTTTAGTCTGTTTTGATCAAATAAATGCAGCCTCGGTGAGCTTTAGTTTCAGTATTTTAGGAGCAATAAAGCATGTGTTTTCGGCGGCAGTAGCATCACTGGCACATATTCAGGCTTACTGACTGTCCTGACAGATGGACAGCACTGTTATTCTGTCATATGTCCTTGAGTGAATAACATGAGCTTTGTGACAGTCAGACAGCTTCGGAAAACTTTGGACTGAAATCTGTCAACAGCCGTCACAACACATGCCACTGCACACAATGTGCACACATTCAGTTATTAAAGACCAAAATATTATGAGACAAACAAAATGGCCAATGCAATAAATGGCACATTCCATAAATAAGACATATCTTTATTTGAATTGCGAACTATTATAAAAATATCACATATAATAACAACACCATTTTACTGTAATTGCCTATAGCATAACATTTAACTGCTCCACCCTCTTACCACATAATTTTTGCCATTAGAAATATAACTATTGCTTTAAATTGTTTTTCCCAAGAAGTTACATGATTTGGAGTCTTTCTACACATTTTACACAAATTCACCAAGCTCACCCTAGTGAACAAAAAAATGAAATATTTGAAATACATATTTTTTTAATGTATTTTTTAGCATTCAGGGAGAGAGGCTCATGTACGCGCTCACCTTCTCTGACCTCACGGGTGGTCCTAAAGCCGCCACAATGGTGGCCGATCTGTCCGAGACCAACTTCCCTGGACCTGACGGAGAACTCACTGTTGAGGGAGAGGTGTGCTCGCTGTCATGGGATCCCAGATGGGTAATGAGTAGTAAAGTCAGAATTCTGAGTTATAAAGTCAGAGTTCTGAGTTATAAAGTCCGAATTCTGAGTTATAAAGTCAGAATTCTGAGATAAAAAGTCAGAGTTCTGAGTTATAAAGTCAGAATTCTGAGTTAAAAAGTCAGAATACAGAGATAAAAAGTCTGAATTCTGAGTTATAAAGTCCGAATTCTGAGTTATAAAGTCAGAATTCTGAGATAAAAAGTCTGAATTCTGAAATAAAAAGTCTGAATTCTGAGTTATAAAGTCCGAATTCTGAGTTATAAAGTCAGAATACTGAGATAAAAAGTCAGAATTCTGAGTTATAAAGTCAGAATACTGAGATAAAAAGTCAGAATTCTGAGTTATAAAGTCCGAATTCTGAGTTAAAAAGTCAGAATACTGAGATAAAAAGTCAGAATTCTGAGATATAAAGTCAGAATACTGAGATAAAAAGTCAGAATTCTGAGTTATAAAGTCAGAGTTCTGAGTTATAAAGTCAGAATTCTGAGATAAAAAGTCTGAATTCTGAAATATAAAGTCTGAATTCTGAGTTATAAAGTCAGAATACTGAGATAAAAAGTCAGAATTCTGAGTTATAAAGTCAGAATACTGAGATAAAAAGTCAGAATTCTGAGTTATAAAGTCCGAATTCTGAGTTAAAAAGTCAGAATACTGAGATAAAAAGTCAGAATTCTGAGTTATAAAGTCAGAATACTGAGATAAAAAGTCAGAATTCTGAGTTATAAAGTCCGAATTCTGAGATAAAAAGTCAGAATTCTGAGTTATAAAGTCCAAATTCTGAGTTATAAAGTCAGAATACTGAGATAAAAAGTCTGAATTCTGAGTTATAAAGTCCGAATTCTGAGTTATAAAGTCAGAATAGTGAGATAAAAAGTCAGAATTCTGAGTTATAAAGTCAGAATTCTGAGATAAAAAGTCTGAATTCTGAAATAAAAAGTCTGAATTCTGAGTTATAAAGTCCGAATTCTGAGTTATAAAGTCAGAATACTGAGATAAAAAGTCAGAATTCTGAGTTATAAAGTCAGAATACTGAGATAAAAAGTCAGAATTCTGAGTTATAAAGTCCGAATTCTGAGTTAAAATGTCAGAATACTGAGATAAAAAGTCAGAATTCTGAGATAAAAAGTCAGAATTCTGAGTTATAAAGTCAGAATTCTGAGATAAAAAGTCTGAATTCTGAAATAAAAAGTCTGAATTCTGAGTTATAAAGTCCGAATTCTGAGTTATAAAGTCAGAATACTGAGATAAAAAGTCAGAATTCTGAGTTATAAAGTCAGAATACTGAGATAAAAAGTCAGAATTCTGAGTTATAAAGTCCGAATTCTGAGTTAAAAAGTCAGAATACTGAGATAAAAAGTCAGAATTCTGAGATATAAAGTCAGAATACTGAGATAAAAAGTCAGAATTCTGAGTTATAAAGTCAGAGTTCTGAGTTATAAAGTCAGAGTTCTGAGATAAAAAGTCTGAATTCTGAAATATAAAGTCTGAATTCTGAGTTATAAAGTCTGAATTCTGAGTTATAAAGTCAGAATACTGAGATAAAAAGTCAGAATTCTGAGTTATAAAGTCAGAATACTGAGATAAAAAGTCAGAATTCTGAGTTATAAAGTCCGAATTCTGAGTTAAAAAGTCAGAATACAGAGATAAAAAGTCAGAATTCTGAGATATAAAGTCAGAATACTGAGATAAAAAGTCAGAATTCTGAGTTATAAAGTCAGAATACTGAGATAAAAAGTCAGAATTCTGAGTTATAAAGTCCGAATTCTGAGATAAAAAGTCAGAATTCTGAGTTATAAAGTCCAAATTCTGAGTTATAAAGTCAGAATATTGAGATAAAAAGTCAGAATTCTGAGTTATAAAGTCAGAATACTGAGATAAAAAGTCAGAATTCTGAGTTATAAAGTCAGAATACTGAGATAAAAAGTCAGAATTCTGAGATAAAAAGTCAGAATTCTGAGATATAAAGTCAGAATACTGAGATAAAAAGTCAGAATTCTGAGTTATAAAGTCAGAATACTGAGATAAAAAGTCAGAATTCTGAGTTATAAAGTCCAAATTCTGAGTTATAAAGTCAGAATACAGAGATAAAAAGTCAGAATTCTGAGATATAAAGTCAGAATACTGAGATAAAAAGTCAGAATTCTGAGTTATAAAGTCAGAATACTGAGATAAAAAGTCAGAATTCTGAGTTATAAAGTCCGAATTCTGAGATAAAAAGTCAGAATTCTGAGTTATAAAGTCCAAATTCTGAGTTATAAAGTCAGAATACTGAGATAAAAAGTCTGAATTCTGAGTTATAAAGTCCGAATTCTGAGTTATAAAGTCAGAATAGTGAGATAAAAAGTCAGAATTCTGAGTTATAAAGTCAGAATTCTGAGATAAAAAGTCTGAATTCTGAAATAAAAAGTCTGAATTCTGAGTTATAAAGTCCGAATTCTGAGTTATAAAGTCAGAATACTGAGATAAAAAGTCAGAATTCTGAGTTATAAAGTCAGAATACTGAGATAAAAAGTCAGAATTCTGAGTTATAAAGTCCGAATTCTGAGTTAAAAAGTCAGAATACTGAGATAAAAAGTCAGAATTCTGAGATATAAAGTCAGAATACTGAGATAAAAAGTCAGAATTCTGAGTTATAAAGTCAGAGTTCTGAGTTATAAAGTCAGAATTCTGAGATAAAAAGTCTGAATTCTGAAATATAAAGTCTGAATTCTGAGTTATAAAGTCTGAATTCTGAGTTATAAAGTCAGAATACTGAGATAAAAAGTCAGAATTCTGAGTTATAAAGTCAGAATACTGAGATAAAAAGTCAGAATTCTGAGTTATAAAGTCCGAATTCTGAGTTAAAAAGTCAGAATACAGAGATAAAAAGTCAGAATTCTGAGATATAAAGTCAGAATACTGAGATAAAAAGTCAGAATTCTGAGTTATAAAGTCAGAATACTGAGATAAAAAGTCAGAATTCTGAGTTATAAAGTCCGAATTCTGAGATAAAAAGTCAGAATTCTGAGTTATAAAGTCCAAATTCTGAGTTATAAAGTCAGAATACTGAGATAAAAAGTCAGAATTCTGAGTTATAAAGTCAGAATACTGAGATAAAAAGTCAGAATTCTGAGTTATAAAGTCAGAATACTGAGATAAAAAGTCAGAATTCTGAGATAAAAAGCCTGAATTCTGAGTTATAAAGTCAGAATTCTGAGATAAAAAGTCTGAATTCTGAGTTATAAAGTCCGAATTCTGAGTTATAAAGTCAGAATTCTGAGTTATAAAGTCAGAATTCTGAGATATAGTCAGAATTCTGAGATAAAAAGTCAGAATTCTGAGATATAAAGTCAGAATACTGAGATAAAAAGTCAGAATTCTGAGTTATAAAGTCAGAGTTCTGAGTTATAAAGTCAGAATTCTGAGATAAAAAGTCTGAATTCTGAAATATAAAGTCTGAATTCTGAGTTATAAAGTCTGAATTCTGAGTTATAAAGTCAGAATACTGAGATAAAAAGTCAGAATTCTGAGTTATAAAGTCAGAATACTGAGATAAAAAGTCAGAATTCTGAGTTATAAAGTCCGAATTCTGAGTTAAAAAGTCAGAATACAGAGATAAAAAGTCAGAATTCTGAGATATAAAGTCAGAATACTGAGATAAAAAGTCAGAATTCTGAGTTATAAAGTCAGAATACTGAGATAAAAAGTCAGAATTCTGAGTTATAAAGTCCAAATTCTGAGTTATAAAGTCAGAATACTGAGATAAAAAGTCAGAATTCTGAGTTATAAAGTCAGAATACTGAGATAAAAAGTCAGAATTCTGAGTTATAAAGTCAGAATACTGAGATAAAAAGTCAGAATTCTGAGATAAAAAGTCAGAATTCTGAGTTATAAAGTCCGAATTCTGAGATAAAAAGTCAGAATTCTGAGTTATAAAGTCCAAATTCTGAGTTATAAAGTCAGAATACTGAGATAAAAAGTCAGAATTCTGAGTTATAAAGTCAGAATACTGAGATAAAAAGTCAGAATTCTGAGTTATAAAGTCAGAATACTGAGATAAAAAGTCAGAATTCTGAGATAAAAAGTCAGAATTCTGAGATATAAAGTCAGAATACTGAGATAAAAAGTCAGAATTCTGAGTTATAAAGTCAGAATACTGAGATAAAAAGTCAGAATTCTGAGTTATAAAGTCCAAATTCTGAGTTATAAAGTCAGAATACAGAGATAAAAAGTCAGAATTCTGAGATATAAAGTCAGAATACTGAGATAAAAAGTCAGAATTCTGAGTTATAAAGTCAGAATACTGAGATAAAAAGTCAGAATTCTGAGTTATAAAGTCCGAATTCTGAGATAAAAAGTCAGAATTCTGAGTTATAAAGTCCAAATTCTGAGTTATAAAGTCAGAATACTGAGATAAAAAGTCTGAATTCTGAGTTATAAAGTCCGAATTCTGAGTTATAAAGTCAGAATAGTGAGATAAAAAGTCAGAATTCTGAGTTATAAAGTCAGAATTCTGAGATAAAAAGTCTGAATTCTGAAATAAAAAGTCTGAATTCTGAGTTATAAAGTCCGAATTCTGAGTTATAAAGTCAGAATACTGAGATAAAAAGTCAGAATTCTGAGTTATAAAGTCAGAATACTGAGATAAAAAGTCAGAATTCTGAGTTATAAAGTCCGAATTCTGAGTTAAAAAGTCAGAATACTGAGATAAAAAGTCAGAATTCTGAGATATAAAGTCAGAATACTGAGATAAAAAGTCAGAATTCTGAGTTATAAAGTCAGAGTTCTGAGTTATAAAGTCAGAATTCTGAGATAAAAAGTCTGAATTCTGAAATATAAAGTCTGAATTCTGAGTTATAAAGTCTGAATTCTGAGTTATAAAGTCAGAATACTGAGATAAAAAGTCAGAATTCTGAGTTATAAAGTCAGAATACTGAGATAAAAAGTCAGAATTCTGAGTTATAAAGTCCGAATTCTGAGTTAAAAAGTCAGAATACAGAGATAAAAAGTCAGAATTCTGAGATATAAAGTCAGAATACTGAGATAAAAAGTCAGAATACTGAGATAAAAAGTCAGAATTCTGAGTTATAAAGTCAGAATACTGAGATAAAAAGTCAGAATTCTGAGTTATAAAGTCCGAATTCTGAGATAAAAAGTCAGAATTCTGAGTTATAAAGTCCAAATTCTGAGTTATAAAGTCAGAATACTGAGATAAAAAGTCAGAATTCTGAGTTATAAAGTCAGAATACTGAGATAAAAAGTCAGAATTCTGAGTTATAAAGTCAGAATACTGAGATAAAAAGTCAGAATTCTGAGATAAAAAGCCTGAATTCTGAGTTATAAAGTCAGAATTCTGAGATAAAAAGTCTGAATTCTGAGTTATAAAGTCCGAATTCTGAGTTATAAAGTCAGAATTCTGAGTTATAAAGTCAGAATTCTGAGATAAAAAGTCTGAATTCTGAGTTATAAAGTCAGAATTCTGAGTTATAAAGTCAGAATTCTGAGATATAGTCAGAATTCTGAGATAAAAAGTCAGAATTCTGAGTTATAAAGTCCAAATTCTGAGATAAAGTCGCAATAATCTTTTTTTTTCATATTCACGTGCTTAATAAAAATACCCTGGAACTGTACTTTTGCTATACTAAACTGATATACTTAAAGTCTGCTAAATTGGAACAACTAATTGTGTACTTAATGCACTTTAATTGTGTGGAAATAGTGCTGAGATCTTGTTTGGCTTTTCATAGTTTCACCCAAAGCACAATAGTGCCCCCTGTCGGCCATTTGTTCGTTTCACAAATGACTGCTGCATTGAGATGGAGGAACAGGTTCACTTTGTGCAATAATAGAAACAATACCAGAGATTGATAAAAAGCGTCTTTTTATTTGAGCGTACCGTTGTTGTAGGACAAAGTAACACATCATCAAAATGACATTATATGAGGAAAAACTGACGTTCATGCACAATAGGCTACAAATACTCCTGAACTACTGTGACAAGAAAACAGCATCTTCATATCAAACCCCAGAAACTATTCGTTCAAGAACCCAATAGCAGACTTCAGCAGTTCAGCATCATCATGGCACATTCTGTGGGATGATGTGGTTTTGAAAGTTAAATTCATACTTTTTGGAGGGCAACAATGCAGACAAGAAGACATTACAAGATCATTTGATATTTGGATTAAGTCTCATCCTGTTCTGCCATATAATCTTTATCTTGAACACTGGATTGAAAACTTGCAATTGGTCTGACGCCACCAAACCACCTTCAGAAAAATCTCTACTCACATTGTGTAAAACTGCAGGATAGTGGCAGACATTTACATCTCAGGCATAGGTCTCTTATGATACAAACATCAATAAATTAATTAGTACAAAATATATACAATTGTCTTTGTAAAATAAATAAGTAAACTTCATGATGGATAAGAAAAAGAAATGCAACTTTTGTAACCAGTGTTAGTGACTGAACCGGCGAGGCGAGTTTGTCTGACATTTCATTAATAAGTTGCTGTAAATGAGACAAAAGCCGACAGCTGTTGGAAGAGAATAATTATACATTGTATAAAAAAATTGCATGCAATAAACAAGCATTTGCTCTCCTCTGAGATGGAAAGACTCGTGTGTTTCAGATGTTGTGTGTTAATCTGAAGAACCGTCCGGTTTGATGATCTGATACGTGATCAGATATTCTGGATAAGCCTTGGGATGCAAGATGACAAAAACACTGTTAGTTTCACATGACAGAATATACATATATTGTACTGTGCAAAAGTCTTAGGCCACCTTTAGACGGTGCTTTAGCAATGGTATAATGACCATATGAAATTTACACATCACCTGGAAGCTGATAAATAAGCTTTCCATTCAAGTATGGTTTGCTAGGATAGGACAATATTTGGAAATTCTGAAATCTGAGGGTGCAAAAAAATCTAAATATTGAGAAAATCACCTTTAAAGTTGTCCAAATGAAGTTCTTAGGAGTGCATATCCAATTTTTGATATATTTACGGTAGGAAATTTACAAAATATCTTCATGGAACATGATCTTTACTTAATATCCTAATAAAAGAAAAATGGATAAATTTGACACAATGTATTGTTGGCTATTGTAGCAAATATACTCGTGCTAATCATGACTGGTTTTGTGGTCCAGGGTAACATATATAATTATTTCTTAGTCTCTTTATTAGAACATAACCAGAAAATACAGGAAATTTGTATGCGGCATTAAAAAATACAGAAAAAACCTGCTCTCTTAAACCTAAATGGAATGGAAAAGGACTGGAAGCCAAAGAAAACTTTCAATTTCTGAAGAGAAGTTTCTCAGATTTCCTTCTTTGAGAAAATGGAAGTAGTCCATACACTGATTTTTGCTTAAAGAAGCCTCTTTTTTCCCCCAGATTTTTTAAACTTTTTATATTTTGTGTGCATATTTCCTGTATTTTCGGGTTGTATCTTAACAAACAACAAAAAATAAATATGGATGGTCATTATAACATTGCTAAAACAACAAAACTGGTGGTTGCCTAAAGACTTTTTCACAGTACTATATATATCAATCAATCAATCAATTGATATATATCTATATATATCTCTATCTCTCTCTCTCTCTCTTTCTCTCTCTCTCTCTCTATCTATATCTCTCTCTCTATATATATATATCTATATAGTAATAAAATAGCAATAGCAGTTAATCGTATTCAATTAGAAACCATTAAATTGATCAAAAGTGACATTTATAAAGAAACAAAGCATTTCTATTTAAAATAAATTCTGTTCATTTGAACTTTCTATTCACCAAAGAATCCTGAAAAATTGTATCATCATTTCCACAAAAATATTAAGCAGTAAAAACTGATTTCAACATTGATAATAATCATAAATGTTTCTTTAGTAGCAAATCAGCATATTAGAATGATTTCTTAGGGATCATGTGACACTGAAGAATAATGATGCTGAAAATTCTGCTTTGCATTAAAGGAATAAATTACATCACAATTTTTTATATATATATATATATATATATATATATATATATATATATACACACAGTATATATATATGGTATTTTAAATTGAAAATGTACACAGCACTATTACTGTTTTTACTGTATTTTTGATCAAATGAATGCAGTCTTCTTTCAAACACCAAAAAAATCTTACCAACCCAAACTTTCGAACGGAAGTGTGTATATATATAAATCGTTTAATTTTGTAGAAATATTTGCAATATTATTCGGAAAACTACACTTTTACATTTTAGAAAGAAATTGTGAATGATTCTTGCTTTCTTCTAATATGAAACGATCCGGTAAACCACAAAAAAGTGTATGGCCTACACTTTTTATCTCAGAATTAAAATGGGTTGAGAATGCCATTTCATGTTGACTATCGATGGACAATTCTGGAGCCTGTTGCTGTACTACCTGCTCTCCTCTGTAGATGACATACTCCGCCAGAGCAAGACCGTTGACACTGGGCCGGCCAGTGACTGAGTGGTGGCCTGGTGGCGAGTGGGCCATCTTCATAGCGCTGAACTGCAGGAAGGACTTTCCCAAAGTCACGCGGCAGAACAGAAGATGCCTGGGATGGGTAGACACAACAGAGTGAAAATCAAGAGCATGAGCACTTTAGAAAGGAAATAGGAAATCAATTTCTTCTCAAGGTTTTGGAATAGTACACCACAAAGCAACACTTTGCTGTAAAAACCCTTAGCTCTGCACATTGTGCTGAGAAACGTGAAGCCACTTAAATGAGAGCCCTGGCCTCCATGCACTGTAACGGGATCTCATCTCACCTCTGACACACGTAACATGACCTGTCCTTGTGAAGAGGGCACCCCGTTCCTCCTCCTATTCCGTAAACATACTGGTTGCTCTTGGACGAGTTTTCCGCAAAGTAGATCCCAGCCCCGAACATTCCCCCAATGTAGGCGTGCCTCTCATCGAAGCCCTTGTGAATGATGGCGTTTACGAACGGTGAACCTGGGAAAGCAGAAGCATTTTTTCAAGGTTCGATTAATCAGAATTTGGTTGGTCCGATTAATCTGTCGATTATTTCTTCAGTTAAATCGATTAATCAAATGCAAAAAATCACAAATCCAAAAATGATAATTTTAATTAAGAAATAAATATTTTATTACATTATTTAAAATATTAATTATATTATTTACAATAAATATCCTGCCCATTGAAGGCGATGAAAGTGAATGTATTTATGTGCAATTAAACATTAAGTGCAAAAAAAGGGGTTTTAAACTGAAACCGCTTACTACTTAAAAAGAAGAATTTAAAATTAAAATTAAATTAAATTATTATAATATTTAAATTATCACTAAAATAAAAAGCACAGACTAAATGTTAACTGGTAACATATTATATTTATACTTCATTACAATAGTCTCTACTGTTACTGCTCTCAAAAAAATACAATTACTTGTCTTAGATGTAGAATTTTAAACTTACATATTTACATACTTATACATATATATATATATATATATATATATATATATATATATATATATATACGCACAAAGAAAATTTTAGATTTTCGGCACTAGGTACTCAATCTGTTTGATGCAACCACACACACCGCCGCTCGTTCAGTGTAGTCTATGAAGTTTAATGGCGACTGTCAGGATGAGCCTTTATGCAAAATGGAAATTCTTGCAGGAACATTTACGGATAAGGATACAACCGTATTTAAGTTATGCAGTGAGAAATACGTGTCTCAAATGCATCAAACAGAACACATTTGTCAAGCCGAGTTAAAAAATATGCTTTTATTTGAAAATCTTTGGTCGTGCACTTTTCCTGCTGTTTTCTAGATGCTTTTTGTCTATGCATATGAGATTCACTGTTGTAAAGTCATGTGACTGGTGGATATTTTCAGTGCAAAGTAAGCAGATGAGATTAATCAATAATCAAATGTTTGATTATTTTAATTATCGATTCTATCCATTATTTGTTACAGCCCTAATGAGAATGACAGTGAATGAATGAGTCATGAGGCCTTGGCTCGATAGACAGATCACACACCGTGGAACAGCATGCGCTCATTGGAATGGTTGTGGTTCTCCTCAGAAACCTCCTTCCTGCGATGGGTGTATCTCTCCCACAGCTTCTTGTTGCATACCTTCTGGATCTGGGACCAAAAGGAAAAGATTTAAGTGGCACTTTTTAACTTGATAACATTAGTTAATGCATTAGACATGAACCACTTAACTAAACTCATGAACTAGCAACAATAAATCATATTCTACACATATATATTACATACAGATACACATATATCTATATATTAATCTAGTTAATGTTGATTTATAAATATACAATTGTTCATTTTTAAATCATGTTTGTTCATAATAATAACCAATACTAATTCATATAACTTGTGATGTTAAAAATGTATGTAGAAATTGACATTAATCTGGATTAATTAATGTAAAAGCATTATCTAATGTTAACAATATATTATAAAGTGTTTTCGGCAACACTTTACAATAAGGTTCATTAGTTAAACATTAGTTCATGTATTAACGTGAACATTTGTTACTGTATGTACTAATCTTCATTAACGTTAGTTAATGTAAATACAGTTGTTCGTTGTTTGTGCATGTCGGTTCACAGTGCATTAACTAATTTTTGCATTTTAATAATGTTTAAGTAAATGTTGAAATTAACATTAACACAGATTAATAAATGCTGTAGAAGTGCAGTTCATTATTAGTTCATGTTAACTAATGAACATTATTGTAAAGTGTTACCGTGTCATTTATTGTTGTTCTATCGTGACAACTCTCAGACTGTTTGGCATGGTAATGGATATGACAATATTAACATGTTTAGTCTTGTTGGAATAGATCTGCTATGCTGCTGCTGTTCATTATTACTGCTGTAGAGCAAGTACAGGACTTGTTACTGCCAACGCAGACATGACACGCTGCTGTGAACGAGTAAGACATACTGATGCTGTACAATAGCATATATGAAGATCTATACAGGTGGAGCTGGGGAAGGTGGAGGGTTTCTGAAAGCATGCTGCAAACTGTTAAAGTGGACTACTGATACAGCAGGAACCAATCAGCTGTGTTAAGGATCAGTCTGCGCCATCCAGAGTTTCATGACAGAACTTTGTGTTTCGACAAATTTTCGTGGGCAAAACTCAGCCATTTCAATAGGAATTCAGGCGATCTGGAATTTTGCATGGAGAAGAAAGATTTGAAGTTTTTCACAGATTTGCCATGCTGACCGACAGAAAGTCGCTTTATTTGATTTTCTGTGTGAATGTTGCTTCATGCCACACTATGTGAATGTGAAATGGACCTTTTTTTGCCTGTGAATTTCCCCCCAAATTTGTGATGTGACCACACCTTTCCTCTTTGAACTGTAGTAAGATGAGTATATGTTCAACGAACCAGAAAAAATGGGCGAGGGCATTTTGTAACGCCACAGTTTTTGGTATGGAACCAAACCTGTTAGACGCTGGAGTTCGATTAAAAGTATTTGAATCAATGTAATTTTCCTGAAGTGAACCGTTAGTGATGACATTCAACCAAATAAAAAAAAAAAAAAAGACTTTTTGACGAATAGGATTCACTCAAATGAAACGCTACTAGTTTTCACATTAAAAAAGAACAATTAAATATTTTAGAACAACACATGACAAGAAAAACTGATCAAAAATGTACATTTATTTGCATTTATCCAAAGGGATTTGCATTGCATTCAAGTTATATGAAATATTTATTCATTTACATGACTTTTCCAGTCAAGGAAAAACAATTCTCTTACATTTCTGGGTTTACCATGACTGTTGGAAACCTGGAAAGTAATCCAAATCTCTTACTTTCACAATGTTGTATCTGTTGAAAATTCCACCCGCATGGCCGCCATCCCTGTGTTCCCTTATTGTGCTTTGCATCTATTCAGAGACACAAGAGAACCAAAGTACATCCTTGATGTTTTAATAATTATTCCAGACATTCTGTCCAAGTCTACTTGTTTGTATGGCACATGTACATCCATTACTGGATTCTCCTAGTGCACTTATTTAACAGAATTGCAATTTTGTTATCCATATCTCTAAGGGAAGATGGGGAGAAATGATAAACAAATGAACAAAATCAGTACAAAACTTCATATAATTAGAAACTTTACCTCCTCCTCAACAGACTGAAACTCCTTGTCGTCTGGAGACAGATCTATCAGTATTGTTCCACTGTTGGCCGTGTTCAGGGTCAAGTAAGGGTTTAAACCTGTAATGGTAATATAAATATTTAATACAAATTAATCTGTAAAACAAAATCTTAAAAGGATCATATGAATAATCAAAGGGGGAAAAAATAATTACAAATATTTACTGTACAGTAAGTTTGTATTAGAGCTTTCATTCAAAATTGAAATATATGCCAATTAATTAATTGAACTAATCGCAATTAATCAACTAAAGTATATTAATATTTGTTAAAACATGAATGCAGAGCGAGAGTAAGAATCTTTAAACATGCAGCATCAAAAAACATCACGTTTAACTGTAATACGTATAATGTGAGTGAAAAATGAAATTAATGTTCTTGATAAAAACATTAAAAGTTGACTTCAGGATAAATAAACGTATGCATAACACGGCAATTAAAAAAGCAGTTTGTCCTGAGAAAAAGATCCAACATTAAGCAGAGTTCTTGGTGGAAACAGATCAAAGTGATCTTAAAACCCTATCTCTAATTAAGCATTCTCTCAAATGAACTGCTGTAGATGAAAGGAGAAAAGGCTCTTACTCTGAGGTCCACTCATAAGTCTCTCCACTCCTTTGATGATCTTGTGTCTGTGGCCGTAAGCGTTGATACCGATCTCCTTCAGCTCTTTGTGTCCCATTTCCACCAGGACGTCCAGAGTTATCTAACGGCACAAACCAGGCAAGTTACTAATGTACTATTCCACTGATCAGGGAGCACTCAACATTGATTCAGCTAAAACATGTATTTTAGGGGAAATTAAATAAAAATGAACAGATTACAAATATTTAAGTCTAAGCTTTTGTGACAGGTTGTACAGTAGTGAATCGATTCATCCTACAATGTTCTCTCTTACATAAGCCACTTTGGAAAGTCTGATTCATTCTGATGAATCCGTTCATCCTAAATGGTTCTCTATCACATATGTGGCATTGAAAAGTACAATTCTTTCTAGAGAATCAGTTTATCCTTAATAGTTCTCTCTCACATATGTCACTTTAGAAAGTCTGACTCTTTATAGTGAATCAGTTCATTCTAAATGGTTCTCTCTCACATATGTCACTTTAGAAAGTCTGATTCATTCTAGTAAACTGATTCATCTTAAAGAGTTCTCAATCACAGAGGTGGCATTGAAAAGTCAGCTTCTTCTACTGAATCAGTTAATCCTAAATGGTTCTCTCTCACATATATTGCTTTGAATAATCTGATTCATTCTAGTGAAATGATTCACCATATGTCACTTTGGAAAGTCTGATTCCTTCTAGTGAACTGATTCATCCTAAAGAGTTCTCAATCACATAAATGGCATTAAAAAGTGAGCTTCATTCTAATGAATCTGTTCATCCTAAACGGGTCTCTATCACATATGTGGCACTGAAAAGTACAATTCATTCTAGTGAATCAGTTCATCCTACATGGTTCTCTCTCACATATGTCACACAATTCTGATTCATTCCAGTAAACTGATTCGTTTTAGAGAGTTCTCTATCACACATATTGCTTTGAATAATCTGACTCATTTTAGTGAAATGTTTCATCAAACTGTTCACTCTCACATATGTAGCATTGAAAATTCAGCTTCATTCTAGTGAATTGGTTCATCATAAAATTTTCTCTCTTCCACACAGTATGTTGCACAGTAAAGGCCAATTAATTCTAGTGAACTGGTTCATGTTAAATGGTTCTCTCTCATTTATGTCACATTGGAAAGATTGATTCATTCTAGTAAATTGATTCATCCTAAAGAGTTTTCAATCACATAAATGGCATTGAAAAGTCAGCTTCATTCTAATGATCACATACGTGGCACTGAAAAGTACAATTCATTCTAGTGAATCAGTTCATCCTACATGGTTCTCTCTCACATATGTCACTTTGGAAAGTCTGATTCATTCCAGTAAACTGATTCATCTTAAAGAGTTCTCAATCACAGAGGTGGCATTGAAAAGTCAGCTTCTTCTACTGAATCAGTTAATCCTAAATGGTTCTCTCTCACATATACTGCTTTGAATAATCTGATTCATTCTAGTGAAATGATTCATCATATGTCACTTTTCGAAAGTCTGATTCATTCTAGTGAACTGATTCATCATATGTCACTTTGGAAAGTCTGATTCATTCTAGTGAACTGATTCATCATATGTCACTTTGGAAAGTCTGATTCATTCTAGTGAACTGATTCATCATATGACACTTTGGAAAGTCTGATTCATTCTAGTGAACTGATTCATCATATGTCACTTTGGAAAGTCTGATTCATTCTAGTGAACTGATTCATCATATGACACTTTGGAAAGTCTGATTCATTCTAGTGAACTGATTCATCATATGACACTTTGGAAAGTCTGATTCATTCTAGTGAACTGATTCATCATATGTCACTTTGGAAAGTCTGATTCATTCTAGTGAACTGATTCATCATATGTCACTTTGGAAAGTCTGATTCATTCTAGTGAAATGATTCATCATATGACACTTTGGAAAGTCTGATTCATTCTAGTGAACTGATTCATCATATGACACTTTGGAAAGTCTGATTCATTCTAGTGAACTGATTCATCATATGTCACTTTGGAAAGTCTGATTCATTCTAGTGAACTGATTCATCATATGTCACTTTGGAAAGTCTGATTCATTCTAGTGAAATGATTCATCATATGACACTTTGGAAAGTCTGATTCATTCTAGTGAACTGATTCATCATATGACACTTTGGAAAGTCTGATTCATTCTAGTGAACTGATTCATCATATGTCACTTTGGAAAGTCTGATTCATTCTAGTGAACTGATTCATCATATGACACTTTGGAAAGTCTGATTCATTCTAGTGAACTGATTCATCATATGTCACTTTGGAAAGTCTGATTCATTCTAGTGAACTGATTCATCATATGTCACTTTGGAAAGTCTGATTCATTCTAGTGAACTGATTCATCATATGTCACTTTGGAAAGTCTGATTCATTCTAGTGAACTGATTCATCATATGACACTTTGGAAAGTCTGATTCATTCTAGTGAACTGATTCATCATATGACACTTTGGAAAGTCTGATTCATTCTAGTGAACTGATTCATCATATGTCACTTTGGAAAGTCTGATTCATTCTAGTGAACTGATTCATCATATGTCACTTTGGAAAGTCTGATTCATTCTAGTGAACTGATTCATCATATGACACTTTGGAAAGTCTGATTCATTCTAGTGAACTGATTCATCATATGTCACTTTGGAAAGTCTGATTCATTCTAGTGAACTGATTCATCATATGTCACTTTGGAAAGTCTGATTCATTCTAGTGAAATGATTCATCATATGTCACTTTGGAAAGTCTGATTCATTCTAGTGAACTGATTCATCATATGACACTTTGGAAAGTCTGATTCATTCTAGTGAACTGATTCATCATATGACACTTTGGAAAGTCTGATTCATTCTAGTGAACTGATTCATCATATGTCACTTTGGAAAGCCTGATTCATTCTAGTGAACAATTTTATCCTGAACAGTTCTCTCTCACATTCGGAAAGTCAAATTCTTTCTAGTGAATTGTTTCTTTTGGATGGCCCGTTTAAATCAAAAGATTCACAAAAATTATTTAGATGGAGATAAATTAGGGTGCTATTGTTGAAATTAGTCAAATTTACTTGCTCATTTTTAATATAGTGATCTTGTTCATTCATTCAAACCAGTTTCATTGTTTTGCTTTTAGCTTTACAAGCTAAAGTTTGAAAGTAGCTTCCCCTGATTCCAAGTCTAAATCTCATGGTCTCGTTGTGAACTCTGTCTTGACTCTGACTCAAACTTCTCAGGTCTTGGCCTGGATTTGGACTCAAATGAGCTGGTTTTGACTACAACACTGTAATGAACTTTGAAACAGAATAAAGTACCTGCTCTCTGTCAAAGATCTCCAGCAAATGTTCCAAGCCCAGGTTATGAAGGAACTGGCTGATACTCAACTCTACAGCTAGACCTGAAAAACCAACGGGTTATTTAAAGAAAGATTTCAGAAGTCACCAAATGTTTGCTACAAGAAAGAATCTTGAAGAAACCCACCATCCTCTTTCGCCTCAATGCCTGCGGCCCCTTCGGTTCCAGAAGGCGGCAGAAGTGTGGTCATCTCGGGGAAGGTCCCGGACTGGCCGTCCATACTGGAGTTTGAAGAGAGCGAAGTGGGACTCGATGGCACGACTCCCACGGATGTCGAGACGCTGATAACCTGAGGCTTATAGCATGCCGGCAGCACAGAGGGGGGCATGGCTGCCGTGAGGAGTGCTCGGACATCGTCCGCCTAGAGAGAGAGGCAGCGCGACGTCAGAAAGCTCCGATGTAAGTAACAACCAATTTCGTGAGACAAGCAAGATTGCAGGTCTCCCAAACTGACTCGCATTTTAGTCACAAACTTGTGAGTGTCAGTCAGATCTCAAGCATGTAGACTGTGAGTTCAGGAACAAAAATGCAAATAAGAAAAAAAATTGGATACAAGACCAGTAAAAACGACTCATTTCAAATAAGCAAGCTGTTGGCATGCATCGGGATAGTTCACACAAAAATGAAGATTTTCTCATCATTTACTCACCCCAGCATTATTTTAGTATCACTGATATACAACTTACCCTTTTGTAACTATTCTCTCCTTTCTGCCTCAACCTAAAAACATTTCGAAACGTTTTGAAGTATGAAATAATTCCGTTACGCCCTTGTGATATGCATATCACAATTGATATATTTCAGAACATTGTGATATTTTGCTGTATTGTGCAGACCAACTCTTCACCATGCAACTCAAAGAGAAATATTAAAGTATAAATGTGTGTTCACAACTCAGTTTTATTTGAGTTTAATATTTGAAGTATAGCAATTAAATGTAATAGTTTAGTCTCTATTGCTAATTTTAACCTATACAGTAATATTATATTAATGTAGCAAATGAGAGGGTTCCTTGTATATTTCACAGCATTAGTCGAGGGATTTTTTTTCCTTAAAAAAATTGACATGTGCCTGAAATACTAAATGAATACAAAAAATAAACTGCATTTCCGATTGCAAAATTGCATCTAATAGCCAATGCCGGGCTGAATCTATTTTGGATTCATCGTCCACCATTTGTATTAATAATAAATGCATTTTAATTCTCGGCACTTTATATTTTTTGTTGGGATTTTTTTTTTTAAATAAAGTAAGTATTTTTATAAGAAAATAGACTTTTTATTCTAAGTTAATGGCGAAAGACACAGTTATAATTTTTTTGGTAAGTTAACCAAAGGATTAATTAACTAATCAGAAAAAAATTGATAGATTTATTGGTGGAAAAAATAATTATAAAGTTGATCAATTGAAAATTATGAAAAAAAAAAAAAATTAGTTGTAGCCTTAAAGGGTTAGTTCACAAAAAAGAATTTAAATTCTGTCATTAATTACCTTCGTTCAGCTTCAGAACACAAATAAAGACATTTTTGATGAATTCCGAGAGGTATACGAGACCTCTTCTGTGTCATTCTTATAGCGCTTCCAAGTTCTACGTCAGAACCTGGCCTCATTATTGGCCGGCCTCTGTGTCAGCATCACATGAATGCGTCGTGCTGCTGTGTTGTTGAACAAAGTCGCTTTTTGTTTTGTTTATGCGCACAAAAATATTCTCGTCACTTCATAAACTTTAGGTTGAACCACTGCAGTCACGTGGACTGTTTTAACGATGTCTTTAGTAACTTTCTGGACCTTGAAAGTGGTGGTTAAATTGCTGTCTATGGACGAGTCACATACCATTTCATCAGATTTGCTCGGAAGATAAGCCGATAAGCCAAGCGCAGAAGTATAAATCAGTTTGTGACAAAATTTCTTTTGTGTTCTACAGAAGAAAGGTTTGGAATGCCATGAGGGTGTACTAATGATGACAGAATTTTCATTTTTGGTTGATGTATCCCTTTAAATATCTTCCTCCAGGCATCAGACAGGCATATTTTTCCACTCCAGACATTACTGCTTGAGCAAATGTGGAGTATTTTCAGGCAATGTTGAATGGAATGATCAGTAAGCCTCCTCAAGCACTGAATAAACGTACCAGCCATATAAAACAGACAGATTTATGACATAAGAGCCCCTGCCCTGATTAAAAGAAGTTTGGCTTGAGAAGGCTTAACCATATCAGAGGTGCAGAAAATTAACAGAATGGTAGATAAGCGGATGGCGACAAGGAGAAAGAGCTTCTTTCCCCAATGTGGCTTGTCCAATAAGCACACGCAAAGAGTGAATACCGTCACGAGGTCCAGCGGCGACTGGCCTTCCTGGTTGCGGAGCGTGGGGTCGGCCCCGTGCGCTAGAAGCAGCGCGCACAACTGGGTCCTGCCTTTCTGCGCCGCCTCGTGCAAAGGGGTGAACGCCCACTTATCTGTGGCATTGACGCATGCGTTGTACTTGATGAGCAAAGCGGCCACATCCACATGCTGCAATGAAACACATGGAGTGGTCGTGCTCTTGGGTTGGTGTCTCTTTCACTTCCTGACGAAAGTCGCTGCATGAATATGACTATGCATGGCTGCCAAATGGCACCGCACCTTTTTGCCTTCCCCCAACAGGTTATTATGAAATATGAGGAGGTGAGGAACACCTGCACAACTAAAATAAAACCTGAAAAAAAAACTGTCATTCCAAACCTGTATGACTGACCGTTTTGTGGTGCCAAATCTGAAAATGCTGAAGCCCGAATGAGAAGATGAGAAGATTGTCAGGGAAATTTCTTCTATTGTGTGACTTGGAATGTAGCGCACAGGTCTTAAAGATGACTTTTTTGTCATTTTTGAAAACATTATTAAAAAAGTCCTTTTCTGAGTTCTATGGAGGAAAGAAAGTCATACAGGTTTGGGAAGACATAATGGTGAAAAATGGTGACAATGTTGATTTTTGAGCTATTCATTTAAGAAATGTGCAATTTAAGATCGCAGGTATCTGGGAAAAGGGAAAAGCTTGATTTTTACAGAAACAAAGCAAAAATGTTCAGTTGACTTTCACACTACAGACTTTTGTGATGCAGTGATGACATATTTTTGTAGGCCAACCCGGAAGTTCACATCACAATAGGATTACGGTACTTGCATGTTTTGTCCATCAAGATCATTTTCACAAATTAATACAACTTTTTGAAGTACAATTGCCAGGAATAAAAAGCTAACCCTAGGTCATAACCAAGCTACACCACGGTCTTGAATTTGAACAGTTTTGCAAGAGTGCGATTATAAACACAACTAGGCTGTGAAGTTCCCGATAACCTATTTTTACCTTTTTCAAGACACGTAAAAGCTTTAAAAAACACGAGTGGGGTATTATTGTGTGTTTTATGTCAAAGAATAAAAGGTGAAAATATCTTTAGCTTGTGTTCACCCCAGACCTTATTTTAAGTATTTAACCAAAAACACCATTGGCTTCAAGATGATGGAACAGGAACTTGTTTTGGCCTACAGAAATATGTCATCCCCTGCAGCACTCTATATAATGAAAGGAGTAACATGTATACAAATTTGTATTATCAAATGGACAAAAAAAAACAAAAAACTGTTAATAAACTCAGAAACCAGAGGGGCGTGTCAAAAGCTAGGAAAAAGACTATATTTCTATATGTATATGTATATTTTATTTATATATATATATATGATAAATGTATGTATAAAGCATTATACAACTTTATACTACAGGGCTGTTGAATAATTCTGATTGGTTGACGTTCTAAACTGTGAAATTATTTTCTATTTAATGCACTATGAAGTAGTTCCAGGTCTGTTCCACGTGTCTTGTTCTAAGTCCGTACAGCCTACAACAGCAAAAGAACCAAAACCCACAAAGTTTCTGACCGTCAAACAAATACGACAAATGTTGGAATAAAAATGACAAACAATTTCCAAGTTTGAACAATGTCTTGAGGTAACTGGTAGAAAAAATGAAAAATAAATGTAAAACTGAGGTGTAACTTGCTTTCCATAGTGGCCGCAATACTGAAATTTCAATGTTTTTTATTACTTTTTATTTTTTTGCTTTCAACTACAGCAAGAGATTGGATATGATGTACAAAAGCTAATGACTGAACACAGAGCTTCAAAATATCAACACTGCTAGAAAGTAGTAAGCAGAGTAGAACTTTTATTAAATACAGTAACAATGCCCAATTTTGCTTAAATTATTAACTATTTTTTTATTTAAAAAAAAAAAGAGAAAAAGGTTGTTTTTAGAAAAGAGCCACAATGAAATACAACACAAATCACTATGAAAGAAATACAATATTTGCATGAAATTTTGGCCATAAAAACAATTCATTTTTTGGGCGGGGGAAACACTAAGGTTCCACTTATTATTAATTAACATGAATTGACAATGAAAAATACTTCTAAAGCTTTTATTAATCTCAGACTCTCAGCTAATGTTAATGTTTTAATAATACATTATTAAAATCGAAAGTTGTATCTGTTAATATTATTAAATGGACCTGAGCTTACATGAAAAAACAATGAACGTTAACAAAGATTAATAAATACAGTAACAACGGCTCATTATTGTTATGTTAACTAATGGAACCTTATTGTGAACTATTACCTTTTTTGAGTATGGATACTGTATGTACAGTATGAAGCTGTGCTGGAGCAGTACTCACCCCGTAAGATGCAGCGTTGTGTAGGGGAATGAGACCACCTTTATCCTGAGAGTTCACCTCTGCTCCGTGTTGCAGCAGATATTCAGCCACCTCCAGATTATTATAGCCAGCTAACCATACGCAATAAAACAAACATGAAAATATACTTTGTCAATTGTTTCATATTTCAGATATTTTATTCATTCATTTGAACCCTAAGACGCAACATGTTTTGTAGAGTTTTGTGGTTGCACTTTATTTTACAGTATATACACTTACGTGTACTAAGAAAGTATTGGGTAATATAAGGCAATTACATGGGTTAAGGTTAGGTTTAAGGGTAATATCAGGGTTACTACCTAGTTATTACAATATTATAATAAGCACATTGTGTGTCCATGGTGAACAGGACTGTAAAATACAGTGCTACCAGTTTTATAGAGTTAGCAGCTGATAGCATCACTTCATTGCACTTAACTCAGTGATAAACTGATACCAAATGCAAATATAACAACTGTGCATCCTAGACTTCAATCCGTGGTGCGATGCATCTTACTAGCCGCTATGTGATGTTCAATATGTGCTGTATGCATAATAATAATAATGAGAAAATGGAATTCTGTCTAATTCTCGGTAAGACTGTGTTTATTCTTTTCATTATTTATGTTTTTAACATTTTGTTTGTGTATAAATCTGCATTTTAGTATACTGTATGTTCCTTTTTAAACAGATTACTTGTATATGAAATGGACAGTTCACCAAATTCTGTCATCATTTACCCTCGTTCCAAGACCTTCGTTCATCTTCGTGACACAAATTAAGATCTTTCCAGTGATTTCTGTCCCTCCATTGACATCCTACATAACTACTTTGACGCTTCAAGAAGTGCATAAAACGATCGTAAAACTGATCCATATGAATTGAGTGGTTTAGTCCAGATTTTCTGAAGAAACTCGATCACTTTATCTGATGAACATACTGAATTTAGGCTTTTATTCACATATAAACATTCATCAGCTCAAACATTAGTTGAGGCAAACGGAAGCTCAAGCATGTTCGCTCGACCTGTAAGAACCAATGAGGTTCATTCTCGTATTAAGCCTCGTGCACACCGGGAGGATTATCGCCAATGTTTTTCGAGACTTTTTGAGAGGCGTGTTTGTGTTCATACCCAAGCGATTTTCACTGGCGATGCGCCGAGTGAACGTGCAAATTCACTCCCTGACGATATATGGCACTTGTGCAAGTGAACGGTAGTGCAAACAAGCATATTTATGAAATAGGCATTCTCAACTATATTTCTTGAATGTAAAAATACGATAAAAATACAGAAATAAAATAGCAAATAATACACATCTGTTGGTGTGGCCAAGAACTGGCAGAGCACCCATAGCTTGTAGGGGTTTTCTTCGTCATAGTCTTCTTATCTATGTGTGCTCTGCGTTTTGTGCCCGAGTCGTGTTTTACTGTAACTTCAGCAGTTCCAGGCACGTGAACAAAAGCGTCGATCTCATTGGTAGGCCAGTTTTTAATGTGGCGCATCAAACCAAAAAAAAACTAACCTTTTTTTTTTTAAATTACGCTTTACACCTTGCATTTTGTGCGCCGGTGTGCACACTCATATTGGCGGGCTTTGTTTAGTCATGAGGCGTTAAACGTCGGTGATAATTGCACGCGATAATCGTCCCGGTGTGCACACAGCACGTTTGAGCTTTCCGCAAAAATTTGAACTAAGCGCTCAATTTATATGGATTAGTTTTACAATCTCTATGAACTCACAGTGGTAGATGAGTGGACTGTCAATGGAGGGACAGAAATGACTCAGATTTCATTAAAAAGATCTTCATTTGTGTTCCGAAGATGAACAAAAGTCTTACAGGTTTGTATCCACATGAGGCTGAGTAATTAATGACAAAATTTTCATTTTTGGGTGAACCATCACTTTAAGCAGACTTTTTTTAAATTGACACATTTATTTTACTAATAATTTTAAAATAATTTAGTAAAAATTATATATTAGTTGTATTATGCATGTTATTTATTTATCATTACAATAAATATATAATGTTTACATCAGCCACCCTGCTCTCTAAGATATCTGTATCAGCATCTGCCTTTATAAAAACACTTATTGGTTGAGCACTAGAAGAGACACGTTCATGCCAAGAGTGAAACTTATTATTATACAAAAAGTATTATCTGAAAGCATCATCTGACCCACACCTACCTGCAAGGTGCAGCGGGGTGGAGTGACGTCCCTGCGTGTCTCGACAATTCACGTTGTCTGGAGTGCAGAGCTTTTTGACGCGAGCTAAGCAGCCTTTCTTAGAGGCATCCAGCAGTGCTGCGTCACCTCTGAGCAGATCCTGTATGTCTGTATCTTCATCCTTCACCAAGTCCAGAGGGGTGTTTCCATCACGATTCTTTTTGGTCGGGTCGGCACCATGCTGTGTCAAGGAATTATTATGTTATACTACAGTGAACACAGCACTAAACAGTGCTTCCTTTACCACTTTGCTGACATTGATAGTAGAAATTATTTCAATTCAGAGACTGAGCAATTGATTTCAATCTGAGATCTTCAATACCTGAAGCAGCAGTTTGCAGATCTCATATTTGCCTTTGGCGGCCGCCTCATGCAGTGGGGTGAACTTCCACAGGTCAGCCACGTTCACCACAGCACCATGAATGACGAGGAGCTCAGCGACCTCGTAATGCCCATAGGAACAGGCGTTGTGCAAGGGGACCAGGCCACTACATAGCACAAAACAGAGAACCAATGGACCTTTTTTACATTTCACATAAGAGGAAGTCGTGATAGTTGGATAAACTTCTAGAGTGGTGAACAGGACATGACAACTAATATAATTTTTTTTATGCCTATTACCCAATAGCAAAAGAAAAAAAATGATGATAGCATTTTCAGAACTTTTCAAAAAAGGGAAAAATATTGAGATAACAGCTGTCAGAAGAGAGAATTATGTGAAATTTGTCATCACTTGTTTACTGTAAAGGTAATATAACACAAAGTATAGCTTTATGAATGTATATTACATTTTTAAAAAACGTCACTATATAAGTTAAGTTGATAACTGTGGAAACACATCATCAGTGTGAAAATCAAGTGTCATTTTGGCATTTGTTGCACTTGTGTTTCTTATAGAATTCAAGAATTTGAACAGCTTATTTTATTATTTAATTAACTGTAAAAAACTGTAGAAAAATTAAAAAATTTAAATAAATTTCATTTCTGTTTCATTGAGTTCATGTCTAACCAGAGAGAACATGTACATGTCTATTTCGAAACATTTCATGTGTGTTTATATTTTATGTATTTTTAAATCAATCTGTATAATGAGAAAAAGGTGTCTGACTTGACCTGATCTTTGATAAGTTACCTAAAAAAGTGAGTCAGACGTTAATTCATTCAGATGTAATTTTGACTGATTCATTACAGAGGATCTATTATGCCCTTTTTCAAAGTCTTGATTTTGTTTATGGGGTCTACTAGAATAGGTTTTCATGCTTGAATGTTCAAAAACCTTATTTTCACATATTTGACATATGATGCAGCTCCTCTCATCCTATTCTGTCAGTAATGCGCTGTTTAGTTCCTATCTCTATGAAGCCTCTCCTTCCGAAAAGCGCAATGTGATTGGTCGGCTGGATCAGTGTGTTGTGATTGGTCAACTGCTTGGTGCATGTTTCGGAAAAGTCACGCCCCTTACATTAACCTCATTAGTTACGGGGTGGAAAATACAGCATCTCTCGGACATGGTGACAACACGCTAACAACGCAACTCAACCAGGCCTCGCCCCGCCACCCCAGACCCCTTACGCAGGACTAATTTAGGGTGCGTTCACACTTGTCATGTTTGGTTCGATTAAAACGAACCCTTGTGCGATTGCTCAGTTAGTGCGGTTCGTTTGAACATATGTGAACGCTGCCATCTGAACCCTGGTGCGCACCAAACAAGCGGACCGAGACCGCTAAAAAGATGGGTCTCGGTCCGCTTCCAAACCAACTCTGGTGCGGTTCGATTGATTTATGAACGCAACCTGCACCAAAGACATGTAAACGAACCAAAAACAGGACGTGATGTCACAAGATGCGACGCTACAAGTCAGCTGATTTGACGACGCAGAAAGATCGGTGTATCCAAAATGAGTCGAGGGCAAACGTGGAGCAACGAGGAGGTGAAGTGCCTCATCAATATTTGTTTCTGCAAACAACGGAGGAAATCCTGCTGCTGTTTTGAATGTTTTGAACATTTTATGAGCTCTTCGTGAGTTCTCAGCTGGTAAAAATAAAGCATATGTACACGCATAAAATGATGGCGTTTAATCCAGCACAGCATTGTTTTGAATGTTCGGTAAGCAAGCTCCGTCGTGAAATATACGTCATAAAAGCCGACCAATCAGGTCGTGACCGTATCCCTATGCCTTTGGTTGGGTAACTTAAGGTTCGCTGTTAAAAATGCCAGTGTGAACGCTAAGTGGACCAAACGAACCAAACCAACCGAACTACAAGTGTGAACGCACCCTTAAATGAGCAATATTGTGACATGTTCGTTCCCGGGAAGAAAACTCAAGACTATAATCGTGGCGTGTCATTAACGGTACAGAAACAGTGAGCACTCACTGATATGGAATAATTTTTTAGTATAAATAGTTCGTAGTGACTTTGTGCTTTGCAACTTTGCAGATCTTTTTCATGCTCAAACGTCAACATGAAACACTAAAGAAAGCTAAAAATGAGAGCATAATAGGTCCTCTTTAAAATAGCCAAATGTAGAAAATGCAGCAAGTGAAATAGTTATTATTTCATAGTAAATGGACTTCTGTTGACTCCTCATTTACACATTTAAATCTGAAGTCTTTTGCCATCTCACCCCTTGTCTTTAGCGTGCACATCGGCTCCGTGCTGCAGCAGATACTCCACCACAGCTACACGGTTGTACCCCGCAGCAAAGTGCAGGGGTGTGGACTGCCTTCCCTCAACGTCTCTACAGTTCACGTTCTGAAGAGTACAGAGTTTCTACACAGGGAAGTTAAAAAAAAAAACAATATGTCAGTTCTAGCATGGGAATCTGATGTAATCAACTTCATTTTGATTTCACAGCTACATGGGGAAAACAAGTGATAATTTCACACTGATTGGTGTATTTTTTAGTCCTCACCTTCACCACTTCCAGATCTCCTGATTTGGAGGCTTCTAACAGCTGCCTGTCTGTATCCGAGTTGCCTGGAAATGCTCCCTCTAAGAATCAAAAAAATATTAAGGTTAAAAAAATAATGTTTTTTTATGTGCTTTGTGTTTATTTAAAAGCGCCCCGATTATGTTATTTTAAAGGTTTCTAAATTTGTTTTGGAGGTCTCCTACAATTAGTTTACATGCATTCAAGGTCAAAAAACACTTTCATTTTCTCATAATACACGTTGCAGCATCACCTCTTTTTTTGCAGTGTCTGAAACGGTTCAATGCAGAATTCAGTTTATCTAAATCCTCCTTTCCGTGAATCTACTCTGCTCTGATTGGTCAGATGGCCCAATCTGTGGTGATTGATCTACAGCACATGTCGGAAATTAAAGACCCATTACCATATATGAACGCCGTAGGCTTCCAAAGCACTTGTATACACAGTGATATGAACAGTAACGATGGCGTCAGTTTTTGTTTGAGGGCAGTTCGAAGTAGATGTTTTTGCGGGCAGCCAATAAAGATCAACTTAACTGTCCTGTCATGACCTGATGATCCATGACTGTTTTCATGTTTTGTGATAGTTGTTTGTGAGTCATTTTATAATGTAAAAAAGGTCACTGCAACTTTTTCTCAGAATTAGTTTCTTTCCCTCACAATTGTGAGTTTGCATTTCACAATTCTGTCTTCTTTTTCTCAGAATTGCAAGTTATAAAGTCAGAATTGGGAGATATAAACTTGCAGTACGGACTTTTTTTCTTTCAATTGTGAATTTAGTATGTAAGTTTATATCTCATATTTTTGACTTTTATCAATATTGAGTTTATATCATATTTTTGACTTTTCTCAATACGGTGAGTTTATATCTCATAATTCTGAGTTTACAACTCACAATTGCTACTTTATATCATGCAATTCTGAGGGAAAAATTCAGAATTGTGAGAATTACCCATTTTGTGTTTGTTCACACTTATTAGTATTCCAAAGTATTCTAAAGTATTTAGATTAAGTTACTAAACTTGAGTAATGTAACGAAATATGTTACAAATTACTTTTTAAAGCGTGTATTTTGTAATCTGTAGTGAAATACATTTTAAAAGTAACCTACCCAGCCCTGCTGACGACTCATTTCAGGCAGTTCAGAAACGGTTCTTTTTTGGGAGACATTAACCGCATTTGTTGTGCACTTTGATCTTTGCATTCACAAACAGCCATATTACACACTACATGAATGGTTATATCCCAAAAAGCATAATAGGGGTACTTTAAAGCAGAGGTCCCCAACCCCCGGGCCGCGGACCGGTACCGGTCCGTGGGTTATTTGGTACCGGGCCGCACAGAAAGAATAAATAACTTATTTAAAAAAAAAAAAAAAAACTGACTTATGTAATTAGTATGAAATGTGCATTTCTCTCTGGCGCGTTCACTACTGCGAAGATCGCGAGTCAGCATCTCAACTTCAAATTCTCTCCGTTACATCCGTCTATGACTCACTCTTGGCGCATAGCAACGCTTGTTTAGGTCACGTGATACGTTACCGCTAAAAATAAACACACAAGCTAGCAAAATGAGTAAAAAACAAACGTCTCTGGAAAGCTTCTTTGCGAAGGGGAAACGGCCCAGTGAGGAGACAGAAGAAGAGCCTACGATTTCCAAGAAAAAGAAAGCTGCATTTAACAGACAATACCAGGAGTCCTACTTGAAATATGGATTTATCGCAACAGGTGATTTACACGACCCAAGCCCGCCAGAGAGCGTTAGGGGGCAGAGAGGATGTTACTCATGTTATGTTGTTGGCGCGATGTTACGAGGACGCTGCTAATAAAGTTGCGAGTAAGCCTACACATTGGATTCACGTTTATTATAATATTGAAAAAATACCCCAGTTTTTATGCTGGTCGTATCATTTTATTTTGTTGTTTTTATCCGCCACACCTTAAAGGCCAGTCCGTGAAAATATTGTCTGATATTAAACCGGTCCGTGGCGCAAAAAAGGTTGGGGACCGCTGCTTTAAAGGATTATTTCATCCAAAAAAGAAAATTCATTCTCATTCCAATCCTGTATGACTTTGTATAGCATTGCAAACGAAACAGAAAATCATGCAGATCTTTTCCATACAACAAATGTATAATTAATCAGCATAAATATTCTGATACATTTCTTTTTTGTGTGTGTTCCACAGAAGAAAGTCATGAGTGTGAGTAAATAGTGAATTTGAACTAAAGTGTCACCTTGCAGTATCTCCTGAATGCTTTCATTGGCAAGCTGGGAGGGTGAGAAGCCCTGTAGGGAGGTGATGAGCGGGTCACATCCAGCACTCAGGAGCATACGACAGGTCTGCAGATGACCGCAGTGAGCTGCGCGGTGCAGCGCCGTCTGACCCAGGTTATCTACCGCATTCACCTGCACATCACAACAACATGTTGATGGGAAAAGTAGCATACACTACAAGTGCATTACTGTGAACACGACTTTTGTTTGTTTTTAAAAACTAAGGGGCATATCAAAATAATCTGATGCATTTCTGGTTGAAACAGGATATTCAACAAGACAAAACAAGCAGGTCGAGACTTGGGAAGTCACTGGATTGTGTTCTGATGAAATCTGTATCAAAAAAACATTTTGATTTCATGATCGATCACAACAAGTCAAGTCCAATGTATTTGTATTGCGCTTTTCACAAGACACATTTTCACAAAGCAGCTTTACCGAAAACCTGGATGTTGATGTTAATTTCTTCATGCTTTACAGTCTCATTTAGCAGATTAGAGTTGGGATAAAATATAGTTTACATTTTGCGACGATACAGGCAATCAAGCAGTTGAGATTTGTCTTATTTAATAATATATATATATATATATATATATATATATATATATATACCATATTATATGGTATATACATATACCATGTTCAATGGTATATGAAGAGCGGTGTGATAATATCGTTATAATATAAACAAAATAAGTCAAGCACTTGCAAAGTCTGCAAATATATATTTATAGACGATATAGATAATCACACAGTTGAGATTTGCTATATAGTATATATTGCTTTACGTGAACATACTGTATGAATACAGGTAAAGTAGGATGTAATGTATATATATAACAATTAAGGAGTTGCTATATAGTACAGTATAATGCTATATAGTATGATATAAATGTGAGTGTACTGGGTAGATATAGTAGTTAGAATTATTAATAGTTGAATCACAGATTCGTGTATTTTCATCCTGAAGGCATAACTCAAGGCTGTGATGCTAAAAAAAACATCTGCGGTGCCCATGTATAATTCTGTATGTTTAACTGCAGCTGTAAAATCTCACTTACTTTCGCCTCGTGTTTCACCAACACCTCGATGATGTCATTGTGGGACTTCTCAGCGGCAAGATGCAGAGGTGTGAGGAAGCTGTGTGAAAGACAGGTCCAGAAGCCATTACAGGATGATACACAATCATTAAGAAGCCCTCTGCGAACCGAAAAATGTGACTGACTCACTCTTTATTTTTCTCATTGACGTTGGCTCCTTTTCTGAGCAGCAATTCGCAGATCTGTTTCCTCTTGGGATAGGGAGACGTGCAGGCACAATGCTATCAAAGACAATCACAGAAACCTCTTTTATTCATAAAAATCTCATCCAAAATATTCTTTATATGGTTTGTGTGTAATTGTAGCATTCATAGATGTGTGCATATCAGCTATGACTTTTACTTCTTCAATCGTGACTCATCCAATAGGATTTAAGAGTTGAAAAATGTTTGAGTTTTTAAATAAATTGTGATTATAAATAAGAAAATATTTTTTGTTTAAATTTCTGAAAAAATACTGTTTGGGGTCAGTATGATTTTTTTTTTACTTTCATTACTTTTCCGATACTTTTATAATTTATAATTTTAAAGATCGATAGATAGACAGAATGAGAAATTGAGCCTTACTAGAGCTGTTTCTTGGGTTAGAGGGTGTTTGAAGTTGATGGTCTCAAGGGAGAGGTGTTTTTTAAAGCGGGCCATGTCCGCTTCACGTGCCGCCTGCAGCAAAGCATGACCTCTGAACTCATCTGGAACAGAGACCAACACCCCGTCAGTCAATTATGTACCAAATATAATGCTAGCTGATCTTAGTAGCCGTCACAAGCTTACACGCCAGACGCTCTTTCAGCAGGGTGGTCGGGGCCAGGTCCATCGCGCTCTTGTTGTGGCAGTTGAGGAAGGTGGGGTCTGCCCCGTAGCTGAGCAGGAGAGAACAGACCTCCACTCTGTTTTTTGAAGCTGCCTCGTGCAAAGGTGTGAACTGCCACAGGTCCATAGCGTTGACGCAGGCTCCATGCTGTGAACAAAAAATGAACAGATGGAGCGTATTTACCACTTCAACTAGAACTTGGGAAAAGAAAGCAGACAAGAAACATGTGAATACCTTCACGAGCAACTCAGCTACTTCATAGTGACCGTATGAACAGGCATTATGAAGAGGGACAAGATCACTGTAAATACAAGGCCAAGTGTAAGACAGTATAGATATAATACAATAATGAAAGAAGATTTGTTTTTCTAAGTGATTCTAAGTAAATAAATATGACATTCCTCAGATTGCAAGAACAAAAAAATTATTTGTTTGTTGTTCTGAAAGTATAGCCACAGTTATACATGTTAACATGAGACTAGTGTAATAGAATTAAGTATTAAAGGGTTCAAAAATGAAAATTCGGTCATCATTTACTTACACTCATGTTTTTCCAAACCTGTAAGACTTTCGTTCATCTTTAGAACACAAATGAAGATCTTTTTAATGAAATCTGAAAGATTTCTTTCCCTCCTTTGACAGCCAACTTTGATGCTTCAAAAATTTCATGAAGAGATTGTAAAACTAATCCATATGAATTGAGTGGTTTAGTCCAAATTTTCTGAAGAGACTCGATCACTTTATATGATGAGAATATTTAATTTAGGTTGTTATTTACATATAAACATTGATCAAACAGAAGCTCAACCGAACCTGCTTGACGCGCGAGAACAAACCTCTTCCGGAAGCTCAAACGTGCCGCGTAACACACGAGAATGAACCTCATTGTTTCTTGCACGCGTCAATCAAACATTCTTGAGCTTCCGTTTACCACACCTGTGTGAGTTGATCGATATTTATATGTGAATAAAAGCCTAAATTAAATCTGTTCATCAAATAAAGTGATCGAGTCTCTTCAGAAAATTTGGACTAAACCGCTCAATTCATATGGATTAGTTTTACGATCTCTTTATGAACTTGGATGGACAGAAATCTCTCAAATTTCATCAAAAAGATAAAAGTCTTACGGTTTGGAACTACTTGAGTGTGAGTAAATGACAGAATTTTGATTTTGGGGTGAACTATCGCTTTAAAGTTACATCCCATTTTTCAACTAGGGATGCACCAATAATACAATTCTGGATGATATTGGTAGGCTGATAATTATTTGCATGTTATGGCCAATTTCTAGATAAATTAATATATAATAATATTTTAATCATGACAGCTCATACTCTGAGCATGTAAAATATGCTGCTGCTGTATGAAAAGACATACATAAATAGCAGATCTAGGCAGGTGGAGCTGGGGGAGGTGGAGGGTCTCAGAGGAACTCTGATGGTGCGCAGCAGAACACTGAACAAGACTATTTAAATGTTGAACAAGCCATCTCATTGGCTGCACAATCAGCAGAGACCATTATGATATGCCTGTGGAGCGTCTTGACCCGCAGACGTCCATTTTAAGTGCATGGCTGTAAACCAAAGTTTTACTTGTTTGTTTTTTTTCCAAACTGAAGGGGATCTATTTCTGTGCTAACTGACAGCTCAGAGCTTAACTTGTCACACTAGAGACAGACATCGCACCCTTTGTCTTTAGCGTGCACGTCGGCTCCATGCTGCAACAACAGCTGCACTGTCTTCACACGATTATAACCCGCGGCCAGATGCAGAGGGGTGGACTGCAACCAACAAACAATCCATTCAGAAACACATATGCAAAGAAGAGCTGCACGATTCTGGATAAAATGAGAATCACGATTTTTTGGTTTCAAACAGAGATCATTCTCCCACGATTCTGAATATACAACAAAACCGAATGACGCAATTTACTGGAGGTTCTGACACAATATTACTTGCTGGAAAAATGTCCAATTAATTTGAATGGATTATTTAAAAAATGGTTTTGAATGAATTTAATGACTCAATAATAATGGGATGAATCTGTGTTTTTGAATTCAAATGACAAATACTTTTTTAGCAGTCACTTGTCGCCACCTAGAGGCATAAGATGTAATTGGAAACAACCGTTATTTGAGAGGTAATTTCAAATGTCGCTATTGTTCACATGCGTTTATATTCTAACTTTAAACTTTTATCTCAGTACTTTTGTGATAGTTTGAATATTTGTAACACAAAAATAACTGTGTAGTTCAAAACTGCTCTCTTGCTCAGCGCAGCAGCACGAACACGGATTTGAATGTTCCGTATTATTTTGTCAAAGGTTTAATAGAAACGGTCATTCATAAAATAAAATCCAGATCGCGATCTTTTTACGATTAATCGTGCAGCTCTAATGCAAAGTATTCATTTACATTAAGATGCATATAGAACCTATTGCACATGAAATGATTGAGTGGATCATTAATGTTGAGAATATTTGAGGATGGTTTTAACAATCTATAGCATATATAACAACATTAGCATATATAATTTAATAAATCACCTTCCTTCCATCACTAGCATGACAGTTCACATTTAATGGTGTGAGGAGGCTCATCAGTTTTTCTTCATTTCCACTTCTGTATAAAAGCATTGAGCGGCAAGTCAATTAAAAATAACAATGTGAGTCACGACAGCAATTTAGCTTAGCAATATTAGTCTCTCCTCAGGCCTCCTGAACAATATTGAGCTTAAATTGTTATTACCTTGCGCTCTCGAGGAGTTCATCCTTTTTGTATTCACCTAGATTTAAGAAAGAATGAAGTGTATTAACATAAATGGAAATCTCATTTGAGCACAAATGAAAAGTGAAGCCACCAGGAGAACATGCCAGCCTTGAGCAAATAGGCAATTACCAGACACAGTCTTATAAACAAATAGAGGAAAAACAAATGAGAATTGTGGGAATGATGCTGCCTTCACACGCAATTGGAATTATCGTAAATAAGAGTTTCCTAGTTAAAAATTGGACATGAACACGCTCTAAAGTCGTATTTACCACTGGGAAGCTTGGGGATAACGTTCATACCCAATTTCCCGAGTTGAGCGGACCATGTACTTTAAACAGGGCGGAGAGGAGAATGATTGCTGCTATGATTTATTAGTTTTTCTCCACAACAGCTACATCGCCTTGACTTGTAGTTGAAGTAGTACATACACTCACCTAAAGGATTAGTAGGAACACCACACTAATACTGTGTTTGACCCCCTTTCGCCTTCAGAACTGCCTTAATTCTACGTGGCATTGATTCAACAAGGTGCTGAAAGCATTCTTTAGAAATGTTGGCCCATATTGATAGGAGAGCATCTTACAGTTGATGGAGATTTGTGTGATGCACATCCACCACATCCCAAAGATGCTCTATTGGGTTGAGATCTGGTGACTGTGGGGGCCATTTTAGTACAGTGAACTCATTGTCATGTTCAAGAAAACAATTTGAAATGATTCGAGCTTTGTGACATGGTGCATTATCCTGCTGGAAGTAACTATCAGAGGATGGGTACATGGTGGTCATAAAGGGATGGACATGGTCAGAAACAATGCTCAGGTAGGCCGTGGCATTTAAACGATGCCCAATTGGCAGTAAGGGGCCTAAAGTGTGCCAAGAAAACATCCTCACACCATTACACCACCACCACCAGCCTGCACAGTGGTAACAAGACATGGATCCATGTTCTCATTCTGTTTACGCCAAATTCTGACTCTACCATCTGAATGTCTCAACAGAAATCGAGACTCATCAGAGCAGGCAACATTTTTCCAGTCTTCAACTGTCCAATTTTGGTGAGCTTGTGCAAACTGTAGCCTCTTTTTCCTATTTGTAGTGGAGATGAGTGGTACCCGGTGGGGTCTTCTGCTGTTGTAGCCCATCCGCCTCAAGGTTGTGCGTGTTGTGGCTTCACAAATGCTTTGCTGCATACCTCGGTTGTAACGAGTGGTTATTTCAGTCAAAGTTGCTCTTCTATCAGCTTGAATCAGTCGGCCCATTCTCCTCTGACCTCTAGCATCAACAAGGCATTTTCGCCCACAGGACTGCCGCATACTGGATGTTTTTCCCTTTTCACACCATTCTTTGTAAACCCTAGAAATGGTTGTGCGTGAAAATCCCAGTAACTGAGCAGATTGTGAAATACTCAGACCGGCCCGTCTAGCACCAACAACCATGCCATGCTCAAAATTGCTTAAATCACCTTTCTTTCCCATTCTGACATTCAGTTTGGAGTTCAGGAGATTGTCTTGGCCAGGACCACACCCCTAAATGCATTGAAGCAACTGCCATGTGATTGGTTGATTAGATAATTGCATTAATGAGAAATTGGACAGGTGTTCCTAATAATCCTTTAGGTGAGTGTATTTACTAGGTGTAACAGTATAAGTACGGACACCACAGTTCGGTCACACGACGAATACAGTCAGTCACAGGCGATCCACACTCCAATCCAGAAGGGGACAAAGGCAGTAGTGCAACGCTGTTTGCTACCAGTAAAAAGCACAGAAGAAGAGACGATCGATTGTAATGTTTACATGTAATGTGTTTCAACTGCGGAAAGATATCAATAAAACAGCTTGAGAATAATATCTCACGTAGCATTACATTTACCTCAGGCATTTAGTGTCGAAAGCTTGTTTGTTTACTAGAGAAATGAACTCACTTCGTATATTACACTATATTAGCATATATTTGTTCAAAAAAAAAAAAAAAAAGCAGTTTTATGTTTAGTTTTCTCCCCCTGCTGTACCAAACCCGTACTGAACCGTGACTTCAAAACCGAGGTACGTACCGAACCATCATGTTTGTGTACAGTTACCCCTAAAATTTACTGTACATATATGAATAATTTTTTGAAGAGTATTGTATGTTTTGTATACAGAAAAAATAGCCAGTATTTGACAAAAATTCCAAAATCGTTAACAAGCTGACTATACAGATAGCGCAGTGAATGCTTATCTGGTTGTCAATGAATGGTATGATAAATATCTTTAATTTATAATTTTGTTGCAAATAACAATTGTTTTGATAATTGATGAATCTGACAATTATTTATTCGAATAATTATTCAATCGGATAATTTTTTTTTTTTAATTTTAATCCATTATTTACAAAAATGTAATTCCACATTCTGCCCAATGTTGTCCTCCATACAACGTGCAATTTGAAGGAAATGACAACAAATACAATGAACGTGTCAATGTAGGCTAAACTATTATGCAACAATTTCTAATGAATCAAATTTAAAAATTAAATGAATTTTTACCCAGCTAGTTAAAATTTGTTCATAAATCGGACTACACTGTTTGCACTTTATATTTGTCGTGTTGTAAAACTCACAAAGATAATGAGGCATGTGTTTGTATGATTTCCAAGCAGCCAGTCTTCCTCTCTCATTACATTCAACTGCAGACTAGAGCTTCAAGAGCTCACTCACCGGTCAGTACAGCTTTGGTGGAGGCTTCAGCCAGGTCAATCGCGGTCCTTCCATCAGTGTTTCGGATCGTTGGCTCAGCACCATGTTGCAGTAAAACTACCAATGACAAACGGTTGTATTATACATTCGACATGCATGAGATCCATGTTTGATAAACGTTTGTCATCAAAACAAGTTATTATGAATGTACGGAAATCACACTGTAAACTACTAGAAGGCCCGAGAGGCATCATGTTTTACCAATGCAGACGTCGATCTTGCCCTTGATGGCAGCCTCGTGGAGCGGGGTGTAATTCCAGTTGTCTCTGGAGTTAGCATCCGCCCCGTGTCGCAGAAGCAGGTTGACGACCTCGGCGTGACCAAAAGAGCAGGCGTTGTGCAGCGAGATGAGACCACCGTCATCGCAGGCGTGAACGTTAGCACCGTTCTGAAGGAGGTAGTCCACCACATCTCTACGGCCAAAACCTGCCATAGAAATGCGAGCTGTCACATGTTTGTGGGCTTAAGAGACGGCCTGCTTCCATCAGGACCAACTTCAACAGAACTCCTTCAGGATCAATCAATATAAAAACCAATATAAAAACCAATACAATTTTTGACTGCCCTTTTAACAAATAATGACTATGGAAAAGACATATTTCTGTTGATAGCATGTCCAACGGAATAATTATAATTACAACAATTGCAATGATGACTCAACATTGTTTTCCTTTATAATCAACAAACCATTTTTCACGTTAGCCATCATAATATTACTGAAAACATAACATGTACACCTTTCTGTATAATAAAAGGGCCATAGTCCATTTTATTATTTTGATTTTAAATTAATCATTTTATTTATTTATTAAACAATTGTATTTATTTATTAATTAAATAATTAATAAAAAATGAAAAAAAGTTTATTCATTTTTATTAATTATTATGATACAATATTAACTTATTTTTATTATTAAAAGCCTTCACTACACTTAAAGGGGTCCTTGATTATGAATTCACTATTTTAACTTTAGTTAGTGTGTAATGTTGCTGTTTGAGCACAAACAACATCTGCAAAGTTACGACACTCAAAGTTCAATGCAAAGAGAGATATTTTCTTTTACAGAAATCGCTTTTTAAGGACTACAACAAACGGCTGGTAGGGACTACAACGAGCTTCTTGTGACATCACAAACCCCCAAAATATACATAAACCCTGCCACCGAGAATACGCAACAAAGGGGGTGAGGCCATGTTGGGCTGCTTTAGAGAAGAGGAAGAGTTGTTGTAGTAGAGAGTTGTTGATGCCGTCATTTTACACCGGACTGCTTCACAAATGAGGGTCAATTCAACGCTGGATTTGCACAAAAGATTAACATGACGACACATGCTAGTGATGAGTTGAATCAACTCCACAGCAACTACATACATTTATCCACTAACCGTCCAGAAACGTCCTAAAAGCTGTAACTTCTGAGTCTCTCCATCAGTGTCGACTCCGGTTTGAACAATGTAAAGCTATACAAGTTACTGACAATCCTCATTTTGGCTGCGTGAGATTCTCCAGCTTTGTTGTTGTTGAGCAACTGAAACACGAGCTGTTAAAACTCCGCCCTCTTCTGGAAAGGTTGCCGGGAGCAGCAGCTCATTTGCATTTAAAGGGACACACACAAATACGGCGTGTTTTTGCTCACACCCAAATTTAACAAGCCATAATAAATGATCTGTGGAGTATTTTGAGCTGAAGGTTCCATTATTAACGTCAGTCAACTACATTAGTTAACATAAATTAACAGTGAAAACTAACAATGAACTAATGTTAGCAAAGATAAATACTGTAACAAATGTTTTCCTCATTGTTAGTTAACGTTAACCAGTAATGCGACCTTATTGTAAAGTGTTACCCGTATTGGTAGTTTAGCGTAAATATTCTATAAAAGCCTCTATGCTGCATTTAAATGCGAATATAATTACTTTCAACCATGACAATATATGATTTCAAAGTGTTCCAGAAATAACAAAAGCACATGGTGTTCTTAGCAGCCACCTAAATTATACATTTACACTAACTTCAACAAAAAAATGTAATTCATTAATCTCAAAAACCCTATATATGATCCTAAATAGATTTTATCTTTTATAGTTCATTAATTATTAATGATATGCAAATCCAATTGTAATTGGATATAGAACAAATTGTACAGTAATAAAATATATTATTGACGATGATACAAATAGCATAGAATCACAGAGTAGAACAGAAATTAAATGCATAGAATATACTGTGAAACCGAATCTTGTTTTAGAAAGTAAATGAATAGAATCGAGCCGCAGTCGCGCTCACCCGCAGCGAAGTGCAGCGGGGTGGATTTCCTGCCCGCCGTGTCCCTGCTGTTCACGTTCACCGGGCGCACGAGCTTCTTCACGCGCTCCAGGTCTCCGCTCCTGCAGGCCTCGAACAACTCCCTGCTCGGCTCGGCAGACCCGGAGCTCTCCATGAGCCCCGAGAAGCGCCGGACCGACATGGACGAGCTAGAGGCAGAGAGTGGGAAATGTGGAATACACACAATCCCAAAGGATCGACATGAAGGCCGGAAAGAGGCGCAGATCTCCACCGTTAAAGCCTTTCTATAACATATATTAGATGAGAATAAATTATTCAGCTTGGGTGTCTTTGGTTGTAGAGCTGTCAATATACTGCTGTCTCAAAATCACAGAAATGAACGGGTAGAATGTCAATTCACGAGACCGTGAGGCTTAGAATAGGCGGGGCTTTGTGGTCCGAAAGTTGTCTCTAATTGGTCACGTATGACTCGGAATAATGAGAGAAAAAAATCTCCTATTAAGGTTTAAATCTTCATTAATGTATTAGAAACCATGAACTAGATGAGCTACAAACATTGATTTGAAACTAATTGTATTCGAAAATGAGACAAAAAAGTACAAGATGAAGAAAGAACTACAATCCCATGATGCATTGTTAAAGACAACCGAAATGCAAGTTACAGTTATAAAAAGAATTTAAAGTTTGAGAGCTTATAGAGACATTTTTTATTCTCTGTGCTTCAATGGAGTGAGTGGGCGATGAAGAGTTGTTTTATTTCCATTCAGATTGGTGGTGATTTTTGCAGAATTATGGGTAATGTAGTTTTTTCCTCCAGGAATCTGGTAGTTAAACGTAATTTTTAAAAATAAATAAATAAATTGGTAATGTGGGCTGTTGGCTTCAACTCAGTTATTACCTCCAGAACCTGATTGTTTATCTTCTGCTAACAGTATATTTTCAAATGAATTCCGCTTAAAGTTTGTCAGTGATATTATTTAGGCATAAAATGGTAGTCGAGAACGCTACTGAAAGAGCACAAAAACGGCCTTGTCACGTGGTGTTATTTTTCTCAGAGCTATTCTCGGGTATTTGATATCACTACATTTGTCTAAACACAAACTATGTTCAGATATTTTGATACAGCTCAATGTTGTTTGAGCCGACATGCGCCCCCTGGAGGAAACTGGAAATGGTGATGCCCAAAAATATGTCTAAAGGCAGCTCACTTGGTTTTAAAGTGTAGGTATCTCGTTACGCAATGACAAAACAATTATACTATAGATATCAGTAAACCCCATTTAGAACTATATAACGCAGTTAACTACGCGAACACTAAAAAAAAATATGATGTTGACTCATAAATAATAACTTCGATCGATGTGAAAATAATGCTCTACCTGCCGAGAACACTTCAGGTTTAAAAAGCCTCGGTGCTGCCACCTTCAGGGCAGTGCATGTTTTGTTTTGTTTCCATAAAATTGTTGCCTGTATGGATAACAGCAGCTTTGCAACTAAGCATAAATCCACTAAAGAATAATATTTTGAATATTATTCACAGAATAAAATAAATTAATGTGAGTATATCATAAAAAGAATGAGAAAAAGTCTAATATTACACACTTTAATATGCTTATACAAAACAACATTGCCTTTTATATTTATAACATTTATTGAATATATATTTATAATACTTATTTACGTATCACTTATAAAGAAAATGTCATATTATTTAATAATAATAAAAAAATCGAATCCCATCAAATGTTATATTCTTTTGCATAAAATTAACATTGAAATTCAACATTCAAAATGGAGGTGGTGCAGGAGGAGGTGGTGGAACAAATCTTCCTCCAGTATTAGGAGGAGGCGGAGGAGGTGGTGGCGGTGGTGGCATGGAGACATTTTGGGGAGGTGGAGGTGGTGGTGGAGGTAGTGAAGACCCACTGTAGGCAGAGCTAGGAGGAGGTGGAGGAGGAGGTGGAACATTCGTCTTGCCCTGAAGAGGAGGTGGAGGAGGTGGAATAGGCACATTGCCTGGAGGAGGAGGTGGTGGTGGAGGTGGAGCAGACATGTTACCTGGGGGAGGTGGAGGTGGTGGCGGAGGTGGAGCAGACATGTTACCTGGGGGAGGTGGAGGTGGTGGCGGAGGTGGAGCAGACATGTTACCTGGGGGAGGAGGAGGAGGTGGTGGCGGATTTGCTGATGTCATTGAGGTATTTAGGCATGGTGGAGGTGGGGGAGGGGGAACTAAAGAGCCTCCATACTCAGAATTAGGTGGAGGTGGAGAGGGAGGAGGGGGTGGGGGTGGAGCGTCTCCCATATCATCATCTGGTAGGGGTGGAGGAGGAAGCATGGACAGGTCAGGATAGGCATATGGAGGTAGAGACGGGGGGCGGTCAGACTTGAGTGACGGAGACGGTGAAGCTGGAGTGAGATCAGGACGAGCCGCGAAGCTCGAGCCCACCCAGTCCGGCACTGATGGAGGAGCAACTGCGATACCAGCAAAAGACCTGAAACCACAGCAAACACATCAGATTCTCTGAGGACAGTGGAAAAAAATAAGTTTTAAAAAGCCATTTTATTACATAGCCTACCAGTTGAAGGTGCTGGTCAGCTGTGAGCCAAGTTGTTGGAAAGAGTCCTCGTTGTCCGTTTCAGTTTTTGGCTCTTCCTTCGATGACACATAATAATATATATTATAATATATAAAATCAAATCATCAATAGGGGTTTTAGGCCAAAAATATTGTGTAAATGAATAAATAAAATATAATAGAAAATTCTATTACAAATAATTAATGATGAAAAACATTAAAAGGACATTCCCAAATAGTTTTGTTTCTACTTATTTTGGTTATCTCTTTAAAAAATAGAAATAATAAATCTAAATTCATTTTAAAGAGGTAAATGCATCATTCACATGTTGAAATATTATTTTAGAAATTTAAAATATATATATATATTTAAAATATAATATATATTTCATTCTCCGCCTTTCAAATGTTTGGGATCACGGATTTCTGTAATGTTACTGAAAGAAGTCTCTAATGCTCAACGAGGCTACATTTATTTGATTAAAAATACAGAAATATTATGAAATATTATTACAATTTAAAATGCCTGTTTTCTATTCGAATATATTTTAAAACACAATTTATTCCTGTGATGCAAAGCTGAATTTTCAGCATCATTACTCCAGTCTTCAGTGTCACATGATCCTTCTAACATGATGATATGGTTCTTAAAGGGATAGTTCACACAAAAATTAAAATTCTGAACACAAAGGAAGATATTTTGAAGAATGTTAGTAACCAATCAGATCTTCTTCCAGATTTATTTTTAATTTAATCAAGTAAATTAAGTATAATATTTGGACATTTATTTACTCACAATTTTGCTGCCTTCCCAGTGGCTGTGGCCCAGTTTGTCCAGGCGGGTGTAGGATATGGGAACACGTCTGTACACACGAAACGGCTCCAGTCCTCCAGCTGGAGGAACCATCTTCTGAGTCCGGGGGACTTTCGACTGTTTGGTCAGCACTCCGATCTCTCTCCGGGAAATTTTCTCCTTGTATATGTTAACTGTCTGAATGTGAATCCTGACATTAAGAGGCTATTTTGACAAGATCATTATATAAGTCTATTAATCAGGAGCAAACACTAGTGTTTAATATTTCTAGCACTGTCCTGACTTGCCCTTAGTAATGACTGGCATTGTATTTCATGAGATTCTGGTTCTTTCCGTTAAGTGATAACCGGAGCTCACCAGAGTCAGCATGTTGACGGAGGACTCCATCTGTTTTAGCTGAACCGTCTGCGCATCTAAAAGCTTCAGCAAAGACGTGGCCAGATTGTTTATCTGGTATGTGACACTGGCCAGGGCCTGCGTGGTGAGAGCTTTGGACTCTTCAATGACACTTCTGCTGTCCTGCACCTAAAGGCAAATAATCATTTTCAATATTCAAACTCTTCCAAGTTTTTTTTTTTTTTTTTAATAAATAACAGCAGATTGAAAGAACTCCAGACTCAGTCCTGGCCTGTAAATCTACCACATCTAAACCAGGTAATCAAGGTCTCAAATTTATAGTTTGAATGAATAGTACAGAAAAGTGTGTTGTGTCTGAAAATGGTACCTTTGCAGACAGAATATAGAGGAGTAACGTATCAAAGCATGTCTAAATATTATATAATGAATATACACCATACTGTTCAAAAGTTTGGAGTCTGTAAGATTTTTTAAATGTTTTGAAAGAATCTTGGTAACACCTTATTTTAAGGCAGCAGCTATTTTGCAATAGATGATATTTACACTAAGTGAAAATAGCAATATATTCTATTTACACTAAGTTAATATAGAAGCATTTTCTTAGCAACAGATGATATTTACACTAAGTGAACATAGCAATATATTCTATTTACACTTAGTGAATATAGAAGCATTTTCTTAGCAACAGATGCTATTTACACTAAGTGAATATAGAAGCATGATATTGATATTTACACTAAGTGAAAATAGCAATATATTCTATTTACACTTAGTGAATATAGAAGCATTTTCTTAGCAACAGATGTTATTTACACTAAGTGAAAATAGCAATATATTCTATTTACACTAAGTTAATATAGAAGCATTTTCTTAGCAACAGATTTTATTTACACTAAGTGAAAATAGCAATATATTCTATTTACACTTAGTGAATATAGAAGCATTTTCTTAGCAATAGATGATATTTACACTAAGTGAATATAGAAGCATTTTCTTAGCAATAGATGATATTTACACTAAGTGAATATAGAAGCATTTTCTTAGCAATAGATGATATTTACACTAAGTGAAAATATCAATATATTCTATTTACACTAAGTGAATATAGAAGCATTTTCTTAGCAATAGATGCTATATACACTAAGTGAATATAGAAGCATTTTCTTAGCAATAGATGCTATATACACTAAGTGAATATAGAAGCATTTTCTTAGCAACAGATGCTATATACACTAAGTGAATATAGAAGCATTTTCTTAGCAATAGATGCTATATACACTAAGTGAATATAGAAGCATTTTCTTAGCAACAGATGCTATATACACTAAGTGAATATAGAAGCATTTTCTTAGCAACAGATGCTATTTACACTAAGTGAATATAGAAGCATGATATTGATATTTACACTAAGTGAAAATAGCAATATATTCTATTTACACTTAGTGAATATAGAAGCATTTTCTTAGCAACAGATGATATTTACACTAAGTGAATATAGAAGCATTTTCTTAGCAATAGATGATATTTACACTAAGTGAATATAGAAGCATTTTCTTAGCAATAGATGATATTTACACTAAGTGAAAATAGCAATATATTCTATTTACACTAAGTGAATATAGAAGCATTTTCTTAGCAATAGATGATATTTACACTAAGTGAATATAGAAGCATTTTCTTAGCAATAGATGATATTTACACTAAGTGAATATAGAAGCATTTTCTTAGCAATAGATGCTATTTACACTAAGTGAATATAGAAGCATTTTCTTAGCAATAGATGATATTTACACTAAGTGAATATAGAAGCATTTTCTTAGCAATAGATGATATTTACACTAAGTGAAAATAGCAATATATTCCATTTACACTAAATGACAATAGCAGCATTTTCTTAGCGATAGATGATATTTACACTATGTGAATATAGAAGCATTTTCTTAGCAATAGATGATATTTACACTAAGTGAATATAGAAGCATTTTCTTAGCAATAGATGATATTTACACTAAGTGAAAATAGCAATATATTCTATTTACACTAAGTGAATATAGAAGCATTTTCTTAGCAATAGATGATATTTACACTAAGTGAATATAGAAGCATTTTCTTAGCAATAGATGCTATTTACACTAAGTGAATATAGAAGCATTTTCTTAGCAATAGATGATATTTACACTAAGTGAATATAGAAGCATTTTCTTAGCAATAGATGATATTTACACTAAGTGAAAATAGCAATATATTCCATTTACACTAAATGACAATAGCAGCATTTTCTTAGCGATAGATGATATTTACACTAGGAAATAAGAATAAATAGTAGCCTAATTAGATGCTATCTGTATTTTATATTGGCAGATACTATTTGCACCTCAGTATTTTTGTACATTATTGTACATTACACAATAATATTATACAGTGTAAATGATATATTTATTAAAATTATTAAATGAAGATGAAATCTGAGAGCTTTCTGTCCCTCCAGCTACTCAACTGACACTTTGATACATCAAAAAGTTCATAAAGAGATCGTAAAATGAATCCATATGAATAGAGCGGTTTAGTCCAAATTTTACAGATTGAATTTAGGCTTTTATTTACAGATAAGTGTAGTTATATAGTTGCATAGCTGTTGATGGAGGGACAAAAGGCTCTCAGATTTCATCAAAAAGCTGCATTTGTGTTTCGAAGTGTTACAGGTTTGGAACGACATGAGGGTGAGTAAATGATGACAGGATTTTCATTTTGAGTAAACTATCCTTTTAATATTAGACCTGCAAATGATATTAGGTGAATATGAAAGGCTTTTGGAAACATGTTGCAGTCAATATAACAGACCTCCAGGATACAGAGATGGATTCCTAGATAAACATGTTAAGAACAGTTTTCGTGGGGTTCTAGGAATACATACCACAGCCTTGTTTAGGCATGTATGCCCTCAATACAAACAGCACAAAGACTGGAAAAGAGTCCAGCCTGAAGAAAGATGTTTTCAGGAATCCATGTGTGTAATTAATAGAAATGGAGCTTTGAAATGAATTTCACTTTTTGTTCCATAATTGTATATTTTGCAAATAATAATAAAATCCAGTTATTAAATCTATTAAATCACTTATTAAATCTAATCTAAACCCTTACAAGGAGCATCATTCACATGGATTATAAAAATACTAGATTACTTACCAGTGAGAGTAGTATAAATAGACCTATTATAGTGTTGACCAGCATTTTTAGATCAGTACATAGTATATATTCTTAGGCCTAATGTAAAGATAAGATCATATAATATCAAGTAAAATCTCTAAAATACTCTCTTTATGAGAATCTAGATTGAAAAAACAAACAAAAAAACACATAAAATCTTATTAATGCAAAGTTGATGTATAGAAAAACAATAAAATAATTGGCTCACGTTGAGGTATTTGCTCTGACAGTAGTCGGCCACCCTGTGTAGATTGCTGTGGTTGTCTAGAAGAGCTTTTCTTGCCGTCGGAGCCTCTTGAAGGATTTTGTCTATGCATTCTTTACAGTTGTTGTCTCTCATTGTGCAGAGCTGAGGTATAATGTTTGCTGCTGGTTGTGGCTCCTCTCCGCTCACTCTGGTAAGACAAAACTAAGGTGTACTAGTGAGCAACTGAAGTGAAGATGACAGGCACAAACATGTTGGGAGAGTGGGTGTGTTTGTGAAGCAGTTCCTCACACACTTTCAGATCTCATAAAAATCTTATCTATCTATCTATCTATCTATCTATCTATCTATCTATCTATCTATCTATCTATCTATCTATCTATCTATCTATCTATCTATCTATCTATCTATCTATCTATCTATCTATCTATCTATCTATCTATCTATCTATCTATCTATCTGTCTGTCTACACCGATCAGGAGCACTGACAGGTGAAATGAACAACACTGATGATCTCTTCATCACGGCGCCTGGATATATTCGGCAGCAAGTGAGCATTTTGTCCGCAAAGTTGATGTGTTAGAAGCAGGAAAAATGGGCAAGCGTAAGGATTTGAATGTGAGGGCTGCACGACTGGGTGAGAGCATCTCCAAATCTGCAGCTCTTGTGGGGTGTTCCTGGTCTGCAGTGGTCAGTATCTGTCAAAAGTGGTGAACCGGCGACAGGGTCATGGGCGGCCGAAGCTCATTGATGCACCCGGGGAGCGAAGGTTGGCTCTTGTGGCCCAATCCAACAGACGAGCTACTGTGGCTCAAATTGCTCAAGAAGTTCATGCTGGTTCTGATAGAAAGGTGTCAGAATGCATAAGCTTGTTGTGTAGGGAGCAGCATAGATGAGACCAGTCAGGGTGCCCATGCTGACCCCTGTCCACCGCTGAAAGAGCCAACAGTGGGACGTGAGCATCAGAACTGGACCACGGAGCAATGGAAGAAGGTGGCCTGGTCTGATGAATCACGTTTTCTTTTACATCACGTGGATGGCCGGGTGCGTGTTTGTTGCTTATGGGGAACACATGAGACCAGGATGCACTATGGGAAGAAGGAAAGCCGGCGGAGGCAGTGTGATGGTTTGGGTAACGTTCTTGTGTCCTGCCATCCATGTGGACGTTACTTTGACACGTACCACCGAAGCGTTGTTGCCGACTGTGTTCACCATTTCATGGAAACGGTATTCCCTGGTGTCTGTGGCTCTTTCAGCATGATAATGCTCCTGATACAAAGCAAAAATGGTTCAGGAATGGTTTGAGGAGCACAACAATGAGTTTGAGGTGTTGACTTGATCTCTGAATTCCCCAGATCTCAATCCAATCGAGCATCTGTGGGATGTGCTGAACAAACAAGTCCGATCCTATCTGTCTATCTATCTATCTATCTATCTATCCATCCATCCATCCATCCATCCATCCATCCATCCAAAATCACAATTATGTGCAATGCTTTGGTCCTTTTACTATGCTGTTTTTCCTGTCCTTTTCAGATCTTGGCAGCCCCTGGTAACTGGTTTTTACACCATCACTTAAAAGAGAGAGAGAACAATATAATGAATGTCTTGGTGTGGCCACAAGAGGCCACAATACAGCTATCAAAGTTTATTAGATCCTTTATTTAAGTTCAGTTATTGTGGAACTCACTATTACCCTTCTTTCACAAGAGAGAGTTATAATGCATTTGCGTCTGTTAATAGCTCATTTAACAATGCTCTAATGAGTCTTACATCAAAGTTTGTTCAGAAAACCAAATATTAAATATTTAACCATGCTATTAAACAGTGACCTATTCCATTACCATAAAACTGGTAATTCTTCAGTAAACAGACCTTTCTCGCTGATACGACACAGATAAACAACTGTCAATCCGACACTTTAATGTTATTATATTGCTGTTAATGCTCTGTCATTGTGAGCAGTGCGTTTTAATGATGCCTCTGATAGGAACGGATATTGTTATGAACTGAGGTCTAATAGATTACCCACCATATTTTGCCCCAGTGATTGATACTTCATGAGCAAAGTCTGTGTGCCGCTGGGGTTATATGATCATTGGTTATCATTAACGCTTATCTGCATGCCAGTTACGTGCATCACGTTTTTACCACAAAGGCAAATATTGTCATTTTCTATTGTGCATGCAAAGCACTTTCATGCTGTATAAAGAGCATATCAGCCTCCTGTCTGCATATTCAGTATATAAAAAATTATATATTTCTAATATGTTACAATAATGCCAAAACATTAAGGCTGAAATGTTTCATTTGGTTAACTTAGTGTACTAATATCATTAGTGTCGTTATTTCCAGGAGAGGGAAATCTTTTCCATGTCCAGCATATAGAGTCATTGTGAGAATTCAATGAAAAAAACAAATCCATCCTGAAACAATATTGCCTTTGTTCGGGAAAGGCCCTTCAAGGATTCAGGAAAATGATCCGTCTGACCTTTAAATGTAATTACTTTAAGTCCTTTTTGGTCCAATTTTGATCTTTCTTCGGTGAAAATGAATTCTAACACCACTTTTTACAAGCGACATAAAATTGTAAATATGTCATCCTAATATTAAATTGAATATTAAAGATTTTTTTGGAGGCTCTTACAAGCTTCTTGTTCTCTTGCTGCTCAGGATAGTCACTAGTGAAGTCAGACAATCACTGTCATCATTATTTTAATTTTCCAGTTGATTAGTCACATGGTATTTACAGCTCAGGTGATTGGCTCAAAAAGGTTTCAAATCACATATTTTCAGTGAGACCTCTCCAAGCAGAGCAACTGCAATTGTGATGAATGGGAATGCAAAAGGATAGCTCTCTCTGTTTTTTTTACAGAGCCCTGAAAATTGGTCACGCTCTGTTCTGATATGGTCATATCAGCTTTTAAAGGGGAGAAGAAAACATTTCCCATATCTTTTGCTGTTGACGTCAAAGGCGTTGACCAAACAAGGGTATTTTGGATAAAATTCATCTGTCATTTGGTTATATGGCTAATACTAATACAATATTCTTTCAACGAACACTCTTTCAAAGTTATCTGGTATTCAATAATGTTCTCAAAACATTATCACAAAAATTGACTTCATCTATGGACTGATTTTTCCTGAAACGTTTCAGATGCTATAGTTCAAGAAAAAATGTTTGTTTTAAAGGAGACTTACTATGCAAAATTAATTTTACATGGTGTTTGAATGTGTGTCAGCAGTGTGTGCACACAACCACCTCTATAATGGAGAAAATTCACCCATGCCTTTTTTATACTCCCCATAAATTATAAACAGTCTCTCAAAATGAGTCAATTGCGTTTTCTATACATTGTGACATCACAATGTAACAGGCCCCGCCCCTTGACTGCTGACTGAATCTGTCCTGTTAGCTTAGCTCCTCCCCTGAGTGGGCTGTACACAGTCCGCCAAGATTATCTCCTCGCTAGAGCAGCTAGTGGAAACACAAGAATATCTCAGCTACGTGATAAACAATCTAAATGTTCTGTTGTTATTGTAGATGGACATGCTTGACCGTTATGATCGGGTGAACGTAATTTCACTAAGTACAACATGTTCCTGGATCAAAATTCCTATCAGCCAATCAGATTTGAGGGACAAGTTTACAGTTTATGTCAAGTTTAGGCTTACAACTAGAGTTAGTTGTACATCAATGCTATTCACCTATTTCCCTCTGATTTTAGGGATAAGTTATCAGTAAGTTTTAGGAGTCGAGATATGGTTAATGTTCCAGGATCAGCAAAATATGTTGAGGAATTTCAAACTCTGCAAAATCACGGAAACTGTTGTGCTCGGGTCTTGAGTCTTGAATCGCTTAGGAGACTGCGTTATAAAAACACAGCGCTCAAGTTAAAAGAAGTTTAACTTATAAAAAAACGCATCTTGACACCTTGCGTTTTCCACTGCGTGCATCTTTGCGTCTAAAAATGCGAGACATGGGCAGTGGAAAACGAGAAAAAAAGCAAGGTCCGTTTAGCACGTGTTTACATTGAAAGTAATGGAAAAGCAGCGCAGAATGTCACTCACTCACTGTCACGAACTCACGCACACCTGCGCACTACATTTCCCAGAAGCCCTGTACCCTGTCACTGATCACCCCAGCCAGCTGTAGCCTATCATCCGGACTATTTAAGCTCCACACACACACACACACACACAGTTGCGAAGTCTTGAAATGTCCTTGCGTTTTCAGTTCTGAGCGATTATCGCCCTTCATTACATATACGATAATTACGACATGGCGTGAACGCTCCTAAAGCACAGCTCCCGTCTGGATGGGGGGGCGGGGATCAGCAGCTCATTTGCATTTAAAGATACACACGAAAACAGTGTGTTTTTGCTTCCACCCAAAAAGGGGCATTTTGGGGAAGGTATAATGAGCTGTGGGGTATTTTTAGCTGAAACTTCACAGACAAATTCTGGCGACACCTGAGACTTATATTATATTATAATTATATCTTGTAAAAAGGGACCAAATAGGCACTCTTTTTTGAGAACATTCAAAAGTAATGTTTTTATAACTTGATCCCTGGGCATACTTCATATTGTATGTGCACAGTCGAACCCACAGCCTTGCAAAGTATATAATGCGAAGTATACATTCGTTTGACTTGATGTTCAACACATGCAGTTTTCGAGCAATTTTTTGCCACGAGTTACAACCCATGTAAATATTTTTGTATTCTTTCATGCTACTGTACAAATGAAGGTACTTTCTAATCTCTTCGCACAATCTGTTCCAGTCTGTTTTTGCAGGTTTTCTTTGGCTACCTTATGAATTGACGCCCCCAGGGCCCGGTTGCCACCTTGTGGATAAACTAATTACTGCAAAAAAAAAAAAAATGCTTACAAAGAATGCACGGCTACAAAAATCCAGCTGTACAGTACAGTACAGTATGCACATACTCTTCTGATGACGAAATTCACGTCACGTGCACTGTACGCTGTACACTTCACAAAAAGTGAAGTACTTTGGGCGTCAATGGTTGGCAAAACACTCTTAGAACATATTTTTGTTATGTTAGTGGGATTTCTATACAACTGAAACTAGTTGAGAACCGCTCTTATAAATAGGTTTGTAGTTACATGTTGATTGATCCAAATGAGAAACAGGGTTGCACATTAAAAACATATCATTGCAGTCCCTCCTACTGGCTTAATATACATTTGGTAGATATACTGAATCACATTTTTCGTAATTTCAGTGAGAACCCTGCTGTTTAATGAGTTTAACATACTAGAAAACACTGGTGCACAGAGCCAACAATTGCTCTGAGATGACTTCACTTAACAGGAATATGTACAGCATGAATTCGTGCCAACCGCAGGGTTTCCAAAAACACCGTGGGAAGAAGAAATGAGCATTTATGTTTTCACTCAAGAGAGCTGTACGGGAGTCTGAACAAGCAGTTACTGCAGTTTTCATATGGCCAGTTCACTAAAAATCAATGTAATACATCCTAAACAAACCTCAGCCTTCCCTCTATACCTGGATTCACATGGATATACACATTCCTGATTGTTAGTAATTATTTACATAACCAGAAGACTCCCATGCAAGACAAAAAAATCATATCTTGTTCTCTACATTGTTTGTCCAGACAATAACAAGATTAAATGGAGAGCAGTCTGAGACTTTTGATACGGTATGTATCCTGCTTCTCAAATGTTTTTGCTTAAAAAAAAACCCTAATCCCCCATAAAAACTCATTTCCACCAAGGAAATAATAAATAAAAAGGTAATTGTGACTTTTTATCTCACAATACAAAAATTGCTTTCCTCACAATTGCAGTTTATATCTCACAATTCTGACTTTTTTCTTGCAATTGCCAGTTTATATCTCGCAATTTTGACTTTATTTCACACAATTTCGAGTTTATAACTGCCAATTTTGAATTTTTACTCTAAATCGCAAATACGTAAAAAGGTAATTGTGACTTTTTATCTCACAATTCTCTTGCTATTGCTAGTTTATACTTTACAATTCTGAGTTTATAACTCGCAATTCTGATACGAGAAAGAAAGTTAGAATTGTGAAATAAAAAGCCGCAATTACCTTTTTATTTTTAATTCTGTGGTGGAAACAAGCTTCTATATGTATCTCCACATGTATCAAAGAGTTATCTTTACTCAAAGACTGTATGACAAAAATTGTCTCATTTTGGTCTAGTTTTAATGTCTTAGTCTCAGGAAGAAGACACTTAACTGAGATCATGAAGTCTCGGGTTATGAAAATGCACTTTGAGCGATAAAATCATCTGGGCTGTGCCAAAAAGAACTAAAGAGCATCAAGGAGACCTTTGAAGAAGACACAAATTGAAGAAATCAGTCAGAGACGTTCTCCATGTTGGAGCAGGTTTTTATAAAGCCGATCAGATGAACCCTGCGTGGGTTTTCCCCGACTCAGTCAAAGCTAGCTCTTCCCTTATCTCTGCAGATTGGATGTTGTGAGCAATCACAGCTCTGACACACTCCACAGAGTTCCATTACAGCAACAGAATTGAATTACCAGCAGAAGACAATGTGAGCTGGAGACTGAGCAGTGGATGTGTTTGTGTAAAGTTCATTCATTTCATGAGCTTAGGTACTGTACCTGCAACTTTAGCTTTATTTCAAAGTAAGCCAGATGATTTATTGCATATTATTTACATAAAAACATAAAGGATTGGTTAGCCCAAGCTTTACTCACCCTCAAACCATCCTATGTGTGTATGACTTTATTCTTTCTGATGAACACAATTAGAGTTATATTAATAAATATCCTGACGCGGCAGTGAACAGATGTCACGAGTGCATCCATCCACATCCATCCATCATAAACATGTACTCCACGCGGTTCTAGGGGTTAATAAAGGCCTTCTGAAGCGAATGCGCAGGCTTGGGGAGTAGCGAAATACAAGTAACTTAGTTTTCAAAATTTGAGTAACTGTATTTCATTACAGTTACATTTTAATGGGTGGTAATCAGATTACAGTTACATCTGAAAAGTATTTTAGATTACCAAAGTGATTACTTTGAATTTTAATGTCATTTAAACAGCAATTGGTGATTCTCTGACTCTGACAGTCTGAAAAAGTGAAGGTTCATCAACATTTTAATACTTTTAAGAGGGATCATAAAAATGTTCTAATTTTTATTTAGTACTGTCCTGAACAAGACAAAATGGCTGAATTTATAAAAAAAATGTCAACTATTAACTTAACTGTCCTGTCATGACCTGATGATCCACGACTGTTCTCATGTTTTGTGATAGTTGTTTGTGAGTCATTTTATAATTCACTCGTCACTGCAACTTTTTCTCACAATTTGTTTTTTCCTTCACAATTGTGAGTTTGTGTTTCTCAGAATTGCAAGATTTAAAACCACAGTTGCAAGTTATAAAGTCAGAATTGGGAGATATAAACTTGCAATACTGACTTTTTTTCTTGCAATTGTGAATTTAGTATGTGAGTTTATAACTCATAATTCTGACTTTTCTCAATATTGTGAGTTTATATCTCATAATTCTGACTTCTCAATATTGCGAGTTTATAACTCATAATTCTGACTTTATAACTCACAATTGCAACTTTATATCACGCAATTCCGAGGGAAAAAGTCAGAATTGTGAGATAAAAACTTGCAATTTCATTTTTGTGTTTGTTCCACACTTATTAGTATTCCAAAGTATTCTAAAGTATTTAGATTAAGTTACTAAACTTGAGTAATGTAACAAAATACGTTACAAATTACTTTTTAAAGCATGTATTTTGTAATCTGTAGTGAAATACATTTTAAAAGTAACCTACCCAGCCCTGGCAATGTGTTTGTGTAAAAAAGTTATGAAGTAAAATATCTAGCTTCCGCCAGACCGCCTTCCGTATTCACTGTACAAATAAAGTGTAAACTGGCAGTTACACCTTTCCCGTAAGTTGAATAGAGAATGCATAGGAAAAGCGTAAGCTTTTTGAACTGCGAGATTTACACTTTCTTCATACGTTGAATACAGAATTACTTCCTTAAAAGGATAGTGCGTCCAAAAATGAAAATACCGTCATGTTGTTCCAAACCCATTAGACATTTGTTAAAAGTCACAATAGGACTTTTCTTGTTGGTTGTTGCCACTGCTGGATTGTGTGGCAGCAGAGGCTAAAAAAACATGACAGAAAACTCATGACAAAAACAGAAAGAACATTTCCAATGAATATATGGTGTGAATAGGCCTATACCCCCAGTAATGCATGTTAAATAGAGCATTATGGGAATAACAATGGGGAAAAAACCTGACAATTGTGTACCGTGCTGCTCCCATTGAGCTATAAAAAACATATCAATGTACAACAAGGATGTTTTTGTACAAGAACTTGGGAGGAAATCCCTGCTTCCCTAATGAGGTTTAAATTGCAGGGTTGTGGTGTTTTTCTGCAACAATGTTGTTCGTTTGTGCTGTGTATTTTACTGCTTTACAATAATAACAGTAGATATTGCTTACCAGAACCATGTTTTAATCTCCATGGCTTTTTTTAGTTTGGTTACAAGCTTACGTCATGTTCCAGTTTGTACATGCGACAGCAGACTCCAAACAACCATATCAAATGGATAACAGAACGGCAACTGTAACTCCTCTTAGAGATATACAAGGCCAGACTGAGTTTTATAATCTTTTGAGAGAGACTTGTGTTGTTGTGTGTGTTTGTACGGAGCTGTTAAAATAATTTTAATTGAATAAATGATACACGATCACAGTTATCTGCATGTATAAATATCTGCCCCAATATAGAGCATTCAAAGATGTTTCATTTGTAGTGGCAGATGAACTCATGGAATAGACATTACAAAATTATCAAAAATTAAAAAACACTATTATGTCATTTACTTACATTATTTTTATTATCATTCCCACTAAATAATAAACACCTTAAACTGACAGCTGTTAATATGTAATCTGTGTTTTTGCTTCTAAGATTATTAACTTTCTGATTTTTGACACATGTCAGATACTTTATTCATTTTATCACCGTCAGTGGCGACCTTCTACCCTTCAGTGAGATGATAAATTCATTTATAATCTATTACTACAGTAAATCAAATTGAGATCTTGAGATATACAGCAAGTATACGAGGGTGTCAGGGGTCATTTAACTATATCAGTCTCACCTTTGAATTTGATAGTTTATCAGCAGTTGTTTTTGGCCAATAAGACACCCACAGTTCTCAGAAACACCTGCTGTCAGCATGTCATGAGCAATTTATGTCCTGTATTTGTAGATAATATGAAGGCCATTTCAGCACATTCATGAAGAGTTATTTTCCTATAGACTGTGTTAGGCAGAAACACATGTTTAGAATGTATCCTGAGAAACCATTCACAGAAAACACTCTTGTGCTGTTTAGATTGGACATTTTTTTTGCTTAATGGCAACTTTTTACCCTGAAACTTCCTCCAAAACCAATGTTAATTAATTTAAACAAAATGAATGCAGTTCAAATGTTACAGTCAGATATGTGTAATGGTTGGTTACAGATGTAAGATCAGTTATTGGTAGAAAAAGGGCAGATCAAGCTGTGATTTGTCATGAATAAATATTAAAAATGAGAAGAAATAGTGATAGCAATATAAATTAGAGGAAATATAGACTTTTTAATAAGAATCTCTGTATATATATAAAAATATATAAAAACACAAATAAACGATTGACTTAAATTCAACATTCACATTGAATCCAATTCAAAGCATGCTTGGAACTACAGTTTCAGTTATGTCAAAATCAAAAAATCATTTCTGAGGACTTGATTTGGTTCACATTTGCCTTACATACAGTCTTAAAAATAAAGGTTCTATCTATGATTCCATGAAGAATCCATGGAATCTTTCCATTCCACAAAAGGTTCCTTATTGTCTAAAAAGGTTTAGATTATTAAAATGTTCTTCACACTAAGAAAAAAAATGGTTCTTTTAATAACCGTTGACTGAAAAGGTTCTTTGGGGAACCAAAAGTGGTTCTTCTATGTCATCTCTGCGAAAAAAAAAAAAAAAGAAAAAAAAAACCTTTTGGAACCTCTATTTTTAGGAGAGTAATTTAAGTATGGAAGTAAAACAATGACAAATGTCTTTGACACACACAAAAAAAAATGCATTGCATTATCAGAGCTTGCATTTTAATGTATTGAATTTTTAGTTCTTGCATTCTGGAGGCTGAAATTCAACATGGTTGTATATTTAAGCTGTAAAATTTCAAATGAAAACATTTCACACACATTTCGGTCTGTTTAAAAATACTACCTATAATATTGTACAGATCATTTTCCGTCCATTTTATTTTCACTTTACAAATTCACTTCCACAAATTCAGCAGAATATTCAACATTAAACATACAGAAACTGCAGGAATAGAGTAAACGTTTACCATTATTTTAATTCCATAAATCTAGTAGATTGTACATTTTAGAGAATTACATCATTCATTAAAAGCAAAGAAATCTTTAGTTTAGAGAAGAAACACTTTTTTGTGTAGATCCCAAATAATTCTAAATCAGACTGTTCTAATTCTTTAAGTCTACCATGCAGAAGCGGACTATATAAACATATGCATCCTGATTTAAAAAATCTACAAAAAGAATGATTTTTCCAGATTGAGAATACTTTGCCATTTTTCTCTTCAACCTCTACTTTTCTTTTTTGTAATGTCTCTCAGCCATCTCTCTTTCTACAGTCTCTCTTTAAATCTCCCTCTTGTTCACTCGCGCTCCTCCATCATGAATCGACACGCCCCCTACTGCTGATTGGCTACAGGTGTGTTGTGCTACTCTTTCAACAGGGTTTCTTCAAAGTTGCTTACTGCACCTTTAAATGTTCACTTTGTTCTAATACGTTACTTGCCATTTCTTTTAATTATTTGTGAAATCATTTTTTGCTACAAAGTTTTTGTTTGCAGGGCAGTTTGAGTAAATCAGCGAACCACCTTTTTGTGACTGAAAGGATTAGAAAACACTAAAAGCTCAAAAAGGCAACTTTGTTGTTTTCCACCTAAACAAGCTGATAGAACAGAATGAGTGTGTAATAGGAAGGCTTGGATTCGCCGTCTGTAATGAAGTTTAACTTGCCAAGGGCCAGATTTACTAAATGTTGAAAATTGGCGTGGGAGCGAAATTCCACAAATACGTCAAATAAGGGAGTGGCAAGCTTTGCACGTGATCTACTTCTGACACAAAAATTAAAGAACACAGACAAAGTCAAATATTTACATAATGACAACGCAATCTAACAAGAGCAGCGCAAATTAGCAGAGCTGTTGTGGGTCGACTCAGGCGCAATTCGTTACATGCATAAACCGAAAAACACATACACACACACTTATATAGCAGTGAATTCAGGTTGATTGGGACACTTTTTCCAATTCATCTCAAAAAGTATCTCAATCACCGAGTCTTCCTATGGCACTCCAAAGAAATTAAAATGAGAGGAAAATATTTACTCCCAATCTCCTCCTAGCAGCAACAGTTTCAGCCATGTTGCAAAATGGGTTAAGACATGCTTTTTTGGGCGTTAAATAATGGCGTAAATACCAGTAAATTGTCAAGCGCAAATATTAGTAAATCACGTTGCGTGATTCATTTAAATACTCTCCCATAAATTTTGCGTCTGAAAGGGAAACTCCTTCAAATGCATATGCAATAAGGTCAACAGCAAAAAAAAAAAAAAGCCTAATTTTGCACTGCGTGTCGACAGTTGTTTTTTATAGAGGATTTGTGCTGGAGCAAACTGTTAGTAAATCTGGCCCCAAGTGACCTTGGCACAAGATATTTCGGACTTGCAAAAGGACCATGCTGTTTTCTTCATTTTTCACAGTTTTTGATTTCCTGGACCAAAAAGAAAAAAATGCATCGGAGGTCATGCAGTGCAGATTTTTAGGAGCGGACAGTCATTAGCTCAGTCAGTGAAGAACCTTGGACATGGTCATGACACTATAAGCTGTCCTAAGCCGCCCTCTCAAAATAAGCGCACAGCACATAAATTCCAGGAGGATGACATCGTTTGCTCAAGGATTACAGACAGATTCTTCAGTGTGCTCAGCTGAACGTGCGAATATGGTACCTCTCCTTTCACAACACATGGAGATTTGCTTTCCAAGTCACATGCAGGAATGACCCCCAAACTGCACAGTACAATCTTCGCATCTTACCCCAAGTGTTATCCGTGCATTGCCAAGTTCAGACCAATATTGAAAATGCAAAATGCAACACTGTTATTTCCTTAACAATGGTATGCAATGTCACAACTTCCATTCCAATGATGAGAGACAGTTTCCTACAGTCAGAGACAGTATAAAGAGGAGTGAGTTCTATGACTGATATAATTCCCAGCAATCAATATGGCGACTGCAGGAATGAAAGTCCAGCCTTTTGTGAAAGAAAGACCATGCCTGTATGACCTTTCCTGTTCCGGTCTAAGCAAGACTCGATCCCAGGTCTGCCGGCAAGGGAGTCGGAGGCTCTAAAAAGGAGGCTAAAGACTGCAGTCTCTAGCATCAATGTCTAGAGTGCCTCTTGAGATCAGGGGAGTGAGGTTTACACACACAGCTCTTACCTGCACACAAACACATTATTTTACAGAACACTCGCGCCACATGCGCAAGCCTATACACACTCACCTAAAGGATTATTAGGAACACCATACTAATACTGTGTTTGACCCCCTTTCGCATTCAGAACTGCCTTAATTCTACGTGGCATTGATTCAACAAGGTGCTGAAAGCATTCTTTAGAAATGTTGGCCCATATTGATAGGAGAGCATCTTACAGTTGATGGAGATTTGTGGGATGCACATCCAGGGCACGAAGCTCCCGTTCCACCACATCCCAAAGATGCTCTATTGGTTTGAGATCTGGTGACTGTGGGGGCCATTTTAGTACAGTGAACTCATTGTCATGTTCAAGAAACCAATATGAAATGATTCAAGCTTTGTGACATGGTGCATTATCCTGCTGGAAGTAGCCATCAGAGGATGGGTACATGTTGGTCATAAAGGGATGGACATGGTCAGAAACAATGCTCAGGTAGGCCGTGGCATTTAAACGATGCCCAATTGGCACTAAGGGGCCTAAAGTGTGCCAAGAAAACAACCCCCACACCATTACACCACCACCACCAGCCTGCACAGTGGTAACAAGACATGGATCCATGTTCTCATTCGGTTTACGCCAAATTCTGACTCTACCATCTGAATGTCTCAACAGAAATCGAGACTCATCAGAGCAGTCTTCAACTGTCCAATTTTGGTGAGCTCGTGCAAACCGTAGCCTCTTTTTCCCCATCCGCCTCAAGGTTGTGCGTGTTGTGGCTTCACAAATGCTTTGCTGCATACTTCGGTTGTAACGAGGGGTTAGTTCAGTCAAAGTTGCTCTTCTATCAGCTTGAATCAGTTGGCCCATTCTCCTCTGACCTCTAGCATCAACAAGGCATTTTCGCCCACAGGACTGCCGCATACTGGATGTTTTTCCCTTTTCACACCATTCTTTGTAAACCCTAGAAATGGTTGTGCGTGAAAATCCCAGTAACTGAGCAGATTGTGAAATACTCAGACCGGCCCGTCTAGCACCAACAACCATGCCACGCTCAAAATTGCTTAAATCACCTTTCTTTCCCATTCTGACATTCAGTTTGGAGTTCAGGAGATTGTCTTGACCAGGACCACACCCCTAAATGCATTGAAGCAACTGCCATGTGATTGGTTGATTAGATAATTGCATTAATGAGAAATTGAACAGGTGTTCCTAATAATCCTTTAGGTGAGTGTATTTTACACAGAGATGATGATGATATCGTTTTCAAAAGCTTACACTTTGAAACCCGTTTTCAAACGTTTGTGTTTTCACATCCCCAAAACGCAGTTGTCATGTAAATGAATGGCCAAAGTACACTATAAAGTCCTCATGATACTCTCTGGCACTTAACCACACCTGTCACTCATCAACCCTCATCACAAGCACAATAAAGCGCAGACACAAACACACCGCCAGTCACTGTCTGGCCTCATCATGATAATACAGACTTTTTTACCTGGAAAATGACCTGAGAATTTCCTGTGATCTTCTAAAAAAGTTGCACTCAAGTCATGCAAGTCCTTGTGTGTGTGTGTGTGTGTGTGTGTGTGTGGGCCTGGACTCCCTGTAAGACAAACCCAGTTATCATTTGCATATTCATTCAACGACACTATTGATATTGATTGTCCTGCTCTTCATTATTCAACTTCCCTCGACTGTGTTCCAGCTGCTTCTAACAATAAATGTACCTGTTCATTGTTCATCTGACTCTCCTGCCATTGTGTCCAAGCCCTGTTGTGACAGAACCTTCTTTAGCATTTCACTAGTGATTATCAAGATTACCAAGAAACATCCATCCTAAAATATAATCAAATATTTTTTGTTGCTCACAAAAATGTTATTTTGTCAGAATACTGTACACTGCTCATTAAGAATTCAAAGGAGATAAATAACAGATTTAATGTAGAAACAATTATCAATTGCTAGTAAATTTCACAAATTATTACAGAGAATTGGCAAGTAACACCAAATTTTGAAGTAAAAAGGTTGGGAAAAGGTTGTAAAACACTCATTCTTGTAATAATCAGAGTTTTATTTTTTTTTGTTTTTTTTGTTTTTCAACTGGCCTGTCCTAACTAACTAAACCCTGACCCTTTGGCTTAGACAGAAACCTTGCCAAGATGGCTTCCAAGACGACTGACTTGCCTTATAGGGACTTTGCTATAGTGGACCAAAAGAACAGGTTTCAGTTTGTATAAATATTAAAGTACCTGGCATTCTCAGAGCTATTCATGCAATATTGAAAATGTATTAATCACGGGTATTTGTAGTGCAAGAAGCTTTTTAACATGCATCCACCTGTTTCTTTTATCTATCATTTTAAGATTTACCTCCTTAGTGAACAGAAAGCAATTTTCTCCTTCTCTCCAAAGAATCACTGATTGAACGGTGATTGAGCCAGAGCCTGGCAGCTGTGCTACATATTGCTTCAGTCTGCCAGATTGTTCGGAACAGAAACAGAAGCAGTACAGTAATGTTGAAGTCTTCAACATAAAGAATAAGCATTATAACATTAGAGGAAACCCTTGTGAAAAAGAAGTACTCTTTATCAACCTATTAAAAAGAGAACTTATGATAAAAACTATATACTTTAAAATAATATAAGTGTGAATGTTTTTAGACACTTAATTGCATTTCATTTCCAATTAAATTAAAAAATGTTTTATAGTTTAAATTTATAGTAAACAAATTTAACCGGTTCACCTTGGTGGTCATTGGATCCACTTTGGTCTCTCGCACAGCCTTGTTTCCCATCATCGCCGGCTCCGCCGTAGTCTCCAGCTTCCTGCTCCGCCTTGGTTCCCTGCTTATCAATCTCCTGTTTATTCAGCTATAGCAATATGATGCGTTATCTTCTTCTGCTGCAAGGTTTATTTGGAGTTTCTGCGCAAGAGCGCCCTCTGGCTTTCAGATGGAGAAGCATTTACTACTGATCACAGAGCCATACAGCTCCGACAAGCTGCGCATTAAATAATCGCAGGCTTTGTCAAATCGAGCGTGATTTAAACACTATAAATCGTGTATCCCTATAACATTGATAATGTTAATACATTTAAAATAACATGAAATTTTAACTACAGCCAGTAGATGGCTTCAATGCATTACTCAATGGCTCATTTACCATTTCCTTATGGGTATACATCTTTTCACAAGTTTTTATTTAGATTTATGTTCAGACAAAACTGAACTTTTTCAAAGTTTTGCTTTGTTTTTGTACAAAAGTATCTCTTTTTTTTCCAATTATGACATTATTACAGTCAAACCTGAACAATATATGCGTTTTATGTGTTATATGTGTGTGTTTGCATTTGTTCTCCATCGTGGATCTGTTGTGGTGTCATTCCATCATTTCTGTCTTTGTTCTGCATTGTAGCTGATTTATTTTTGACATTATGTAACAGAGAGGATGTCTTTGTCTGTTTTCTGCATTGTAACTGATTTTTTTGTTTTTTTTTGGACAAATTTTCATCTCCCATGGATGATTTTTGGGAGGTGGAGCAGTGAATGTGTGTGTGAGCATGAGCGTTCCACATTGCTTGCCACTTCACTTCTGTGTATTTGTCTTCTGTGTTGTGGCTGATTTAGTTTTTTTTATTTGACAAATAGTATCGATTTTTCTCATCTCCCTATTCATTTCAATGTGGAGTCTCAGGAGACGAACTTCCTGCGAGAAACTTTTTTTTCCCCCGCTAACATACGACCAGATATCATTCCAATGAATTTTTTTGTTTTGTTTGTAGAGCTAGCAAGTGTCAACCACAATATCAAGTCTCAGCAATTGACGTTTCGCCGGCAGTTTGATTGACAGGTGATCTGACCAATCATAACCCCGAATCCGCCATTTTGTCTGACAAAGCAGTCAGGGGAGTTAGTAGATTAATGTTGGTGAACTTGATAAATTGTGTGTACTCACGTCTTTCTGCACTTGAAACAACATTCCTTCTGATGTTCATTCATGTTTATTTGATGCTATAAATGAACTAGTATGAAGAGATGATCGGTTCACGAGCCGCTTGAAGGAGCTACAGCGATCTGTCACGACACATTAAAGACACACTAGACGCTATTTATTGTTTGTCGGACAAAGCAGCAGTAACTAAAGGGGGCGGGTCTTTGCGAAGGGTCAATTGTCATTTGGGGTCAAAAAATCCCAGAATAGCTTTAAAATGTACTTAAAAGTAAAAACTTCAATTTGACATTATTACATTATAAGTGTTCTCTCCAAGCACACTTTAGTGGCCTTTTACTTCAATAATAAAATTATATATATATATATATATATATATATATATATATATATATATATATATATATATATATATATATATATAAAATTAAGATTTAAAGTACACTACAAGTGTAACGTGACTGTTCCGAAGACGAGCAGACACCAGGTTTACAAATAACATGAAGGGTTTAATCTTAACACAATGAAGAGAGCAAAGGTAACACACAGTCCATACATAAACAATAACCGACAAATGAAAAGGGTAGAAACAGGAACTTAAATACAGGAAGTGATGATAGGAACACAGGTGAAGGGAATAATTACAAAACACAGCTGAGCATAATTAGAACAAACGAGTGGCGGGAACAAATAAAAACAAAGAACACGTGAAACACAAGACCTGACAGAATGTAACAACAAGTGCAGATTTAATTCAATTAAGCACACTTCTTTTTCACAAGTAAAAATGAAAATTGTTGTCATCATTTACTCACCCTCACATTTTTTGCCAATACTTTAATAAAAAAGAGACACATGAGAAGAAATAACACGGCTGACATACTTTAAGAAAACAAGCCATAAAACGAACGATCATTGTTCTTAGACAGAATCAGTTTGTATTAAGAATTTTGATCGCAGACTTTAGGATCTTAAGAAACTTCAACATATTTTGAAGACGCTGTTTGAAAAGCATGCAAAATGACTAGGGTCTGAGAATCTCATTGCTGTCCTGGAGAAACATCTTAAGAAATGATTTTTCTTTCCATCAGAACCAGGTGTCCAGTGGAAGTTAGGAGAGACAGGTAGAGTGAGAGCCTGGGAGAGAGGAGGAAGGGGAAAGGAGCAAGTAGGAGGGACAGAAAGAGAGAATGCGAGGAACTGTGTGTATCCTCCAAGAGAGAGGGTGGGTTGGGTTAAACTGGCACTTAAAAGAGCCGACTGTGATTGTTCCGTGGCTGATTAACAGGGGGAAGGGGGAGAGAAGGACGGAGACAGGAAACATCCACTTGACAGGAGCATCCAGCAGTGAGCGTGTGAAGACGGCTCCTCCGGGAACTTTGATTCCTGCACTTTTCCCATTCCTCACGTCGCAGCTGTAGTCCATTATGCACCGGGCAGTGGTGCTGCTGACTCTCATCAGCACGAGCGCAGCTCTGAAACCCGAGTGGCTCCCGGAGGATTATCCTATGACAGAGGAAGGGGCTGAGAGGTTCGTCAGCGACTACAACTCAACCGCCGAGGAGGTCTTTTACTTCAGCACTGAGGCCAGCTGGAACTACAACACCAACCTGACTGAACACAATTCCCAGCTCCAGGTAAAAGTCAATGTGTTTTACAGACATCTTCCTCACAGTCTGACAGGGAGCCACTGCCAAAACTTGATGCAATGTCATTCACGACTGACTTCCATGTGGTACTGTTGGTGCAATTCTAATGGAAGTCCTGTTTTGCATATGGGACTGATGAATCAGCCGTTTCAACGGCTCGTTGGACAGCCTGTAATCATTTAACAACTCATGACAGGGCATCACACATTGTATGCCTTCCAGTGGTTGTTATATTATTATTTATAGTTTTACAGGACTCTTGTAAAGCTTCACTAAAGGGAAGGACCAAGACCTGTGAGATTACTGAGTAACAGTTGAGTTAAATGACATGACTAATCATTACAACACTCCCATCATCTTTCCCACTCTTTCAGAGCTTAGGAATGAGCAACTTTGTCTCAGAACACAGATAAAAATGACCATTATTATGAGAATGGAGTTGAATTAAAATGAGGTTTTTTATGAAGAATTTGATGAGAAACATTTGAGTTGGTGTTGAGATCTCTGACATCTGATTGGAGAGCATGGAGAGAGTTTCTTCTGAAACTGTAAAAGCAAATTGGCAATAACTTTCTCAAAGCAAGACTCTGAGAAGACGTATGCAAAAGTCTCCATTTGCTCTCTGTTCAATGTCAATGCTGTCAAAGAGAAGCAAGTGAGATGCTAAAATCCCATTTGGGATTTTCTTTCCTGTGGGATGTCAAGTGTTGCGCATTCCATGGTGTAAAAAAGTCCCACTCATGTTATGAAATGCTAACAGATCATATTTCTGATTCATGACTGGACAGTGTTACGTCTAATAACCAATAAATTGTTGATTTGAAACAAGAATCAAATGTAAATGCTACACTAAAAAATGCCGGGTTAAAAACAACCCAAGTTGGGTTGAAAATGGACAAACCCAGCGATTGTGTTGTTTTAACCCCAGCGGTTGGGTTAAATGTTTGCCCAACATGCTGGGCAGTTTTATTTAACCCAACTATTGTTTAAAAATGACTATATAGCTGACTTAAAATGAACCCAAAATACATTAAATGAGATTTCCTTTCGATAATTTTACAAATACTTATCACGAATACATAAACAATGGCATGGAGAGGAATATTATATGATGGTAATTTTTTATTCTCCACTTATTTTTAAATTTTATCTCTTCCTCCGTCAGCGTTTTTTTTTTAAAAAAAAAGTTGCCTGTCGTTTTTGATCCTTTTCACAAATCTTTAAAGGGTTAGTTCACCCAAAAATGAAATTTGTCATCATTTACTCACCTTCATGTCGTTCCAAACCCGTAAGACCTTCGTTCATTTTTGGAACACAAATTAAGATATTTAAAACAATTTTTTTTTTTTAATCTCCCTTAGAAAGCAACGAAATAAATGCTACACTCTAAAAAAAAAATGCTGGGTTAAAAATGGACAAACCCAGCAATTATTGTTTTAACCCAGCAGTTGGGTTAAATGTTTGCCAAACATGCTGGGCAGTTTTATTTAACCCAACTATTGTTTAAAAATTACTATATAGCTGGTTTAAAATGAACCCAAAATAGGTTGGAAATGAAAAATCAGACACATAATTACAAGAGGCAACAATAATCATCAAAAGGTGAACATTTATTAATATGCAATTTAATAAATATTTATTGTTTAAACTTATTAATAAATGTTTGTTAATAAAAAATAATTGCCAACAAAATTTGGTTCATTTTAAGCAAGCAATACAGTCATTTTTAAATAATAATTGAGTTAAATAAAACTACCCAACAGGTTGGGCAAACATTTAACCCACTGGGTTTGTCCATTTTCAACCCAGCATTTTTTTAGAGTGTTGAAATAAGTAAATATTGACAATAAGGTTCCATTTGGTTCCATCCATCCAGTTAACATGAACCAACACTGAAAAATAAAGCATTTAGCAAACTTAAAAAATGTTTATATTTAAAAGTTGAGTCTCTTAAGATGATTTAATGGAACTGAGATGACATGAACGAACAATGAATGCCAGTGTGATCAATGCAGAGGCGAGGTGGTCAGCATTGCTCTTCCCACACATACACACGCCTCCTTCAGACAGCTGTCTCAACACTATTTCACAGCTGTCTCAACACTCGCTCACAGTTTTTCAAATGGATGCTGGCACCGCACTCGCTGCTCTACATCTGAACGAAACCTCAACAAAAAAGGCCATGAAAAAAAGTTGATAGAAAGCTGGGCAGAACCTGAGCAATGCCTGGTGTGATGTCTATTATTTCAAACACATCAAACGAGGCGATCAAAGAGCCTCCGTTTCGGGCACCTCTATTGGAGGCGGCAGGCCAGGTTGTTGCTGTGAGCGAGGCTCGCTCTGACTGCGTATGAAGATAAAGCAGCATTGTGTGAAAGCAACACGCCCGTCGCACTCATTCCACAGAGAGCGTGATCACAGGACGCCCGGTCATGGTTGCCGGAGCAGGTATTTTCGGTTTCGCAGTCATCATGACCGTAGGCATCGTGGTGGTGTGTATTCTACAGATGCTTGATGGAGGTTATGCTAATGTTGCATATGCTGATGTTGAGGACTGCAGTGATTTAGTATAAAGCAGCTGATGTGTGCTATTTTAGAGGAGAAAGTTCCAACTTCCAAGCAACTTGTAAAAGTGCTACATTATGTCACTTGAAGTTTGTAATTGGAAACTCATGCTGAAAGCCACAACTCCAAATAGACCATGATGCAGTGCATGACATCATGCAAATATGGCAGCACCCAAGATAATAGTGATAAAGAATAGTTTTAACCCTTATGCGCTGTTTGATTTCTGTGAACACTCGTTATGAAGCGCGTCAAATTGACCCTTTTAGGATTCAATACAATTCCTCAAAAATCACATGATGAAAAACAACAAAGATTCAGGTACAAACTGTCAACTTTTAATATCAACATTTGTCAAATATTCCAAAAATATATATATCTGAAGATGTGATTTAATGAAAATGTTTTTTAACCATTTTTTTTAAACTGTTTTGTTTTGACAAAATTTGAAAATAAACAGTAGATTTTTAAATAGAATAAATACATTTTTTTTTCTTAGAACATCATAACTGAACAATTAAATGTAGCTGTATAATGAAAATTTACTTTTTTTTAATAAACTCATTTCATAAAGTCAAGAAGTTTCTTCTGACATGATGAGCAAGTGTGTGTTTTCTACATATGAACTTCACACAAATGCTGCTGGTTGAAACATTTTTCTGTATTGAAATAAGTGTGGAAAACCTATTTTTTAGCTTCATAAGGTAGTAAAAAAATAAAATGACAAAATATAACCAAGAAATGTTATTATTTTGGGTCAGTACAGTTGCCTTAGAGCGTTTAAATATGCGGGTCAAATTGACCTGGCGAACATCACGAACGTAACAGTAATTTTGTTTGTATATGTCAAAAAACACCAGCATGTTGAAACTTTGCATGAATGTTCATGATGATAAATGACAAAGTCACAAAATATCAAGAAAAAAAACATAGGTTAACCAGTATTTCCAACAACTAGAAAATCTAAACGGGTCAAATTGACCCGCAACATAACATCAGGGTTAAGCAAATAAAATATATACGAGTCCTTGTTTTTTTGGCAGATTTAGGTGTGTAAACATTTCAAATGAGATTTTCTTTTCATAATTTTACAAATACTTCACACGAATGCATAAACAATGGCATGGAGAGGAATACTATGTGATGGTAATTTTTTTATTCTCCCCTTATTTTTAAATTTTAACTCTTCCTCGGTCAGCGTTTTTAAAAAAAGTTGTCTGCCAGTGGCAGCATTTTTGATCATTTTCACGAATCTGTAAAGGGTTAGTTCACCCAAAAATGAAATTTCTGTCATTAATTCCTCACCCTCATGTCGTTCGAAACCCGTAAGACCTTCGTTCATTTTCGGAACACAAATTAAGATATTTTTGATGAAATCTGAGTGTTTTTATTGTTATCTCCCTTAGAAAGCAACGGAATCACCACATTCAAGGTCCAGAGAAGTAGTAAAGACATCGTTAAAATAGTCCACAAAACTACAGTGATTCAACCTTAATGTTATGAAGTGGCGAGAACTTTTTGCGCGCAAAAAACGAAACAAAAATAATGACTTTGTTCAACAATTTTTCCTCTTCCCGGTTATTCAGTTGGCGCAGCGGAGCGATTCCTTGTTCTACATCAGAACGCTGACTCATTATTGGCTCCTGCGTCAGCATCGCACACATATGTTGTGCTGCTCACGTAAACAACGTTGGCCAATCCTGAGCCGGTGTTCGGACGTAAACACGCAAGCACTGCAATGTGTTCGTCAAATGCGCATGACAACAGTTCAAATTGTTAAAGTTGTTATTTTTGTTTTGTTTTTCCACACAAAAAGTATTCTCATCACTTCATAACATTAAGGTTGAACCACTTTAGTCATGTTGACTATTTTAACGATGTCTTTACTACTTCTCTGGACCTTGAATGTGGTAATTTCATTGCTTTCTATGGGAGATAAAAAAAAAAAACCTTTTTGATTTAATCAAAAATACCTTAATTTGTGTTCAGAAGATGAACGAAGGTCTTACGAGTGTGGAATGACATGAGGGTGAGGAATTAATGACAGAAATTTCTTTTTTGGGTGAATTAAGTCTTTAATGGTTTAATGGTCTTCGCCTGTGTTTTGATCAGGAGATTCTATACTCTTTCAGAACATGCGTAACAGCGCCCCCTACTGTATAAGAGCTTTGAACAAGGTCTGAAAATTCCAACAATGGCTGGGAAAGAGTTAATAGAAAGCAACATGCAGTTTATAGAGTATTAATTTCTCTTAGCTTGTCCTCAACCAAACCACAAACGAAAACAACAAATTTACATTAAACACCAATATATCGCCTCCTATATTAATCTTGTTCAAAAACATACAAATGAATAGTTAATTTTAACATTTAAGCTCCTTGTATATTATCTATAAAAAAAGCAGAAAAAAGCAGATTTCACTCTTTTTGCATGTCATTGTTAATTGTGTGATAATTGTTTTTAAATATAATAATATAATAATAATATAAAATGAGTAATTGTAGTTCTTGAAACTGATCATTATAATTTCTCCTTGCTAAAATATGTTGATTGAAATTTAACAAATCTTAAAGGCATAGTTCACTCAAAAATGAAAATTCTGTCATCATTTACTCTCCGTCAGGTCGTTCCAAACCTGCAAGACTTTCGTTCATCTTCAGAACACAAATGAAGATCTTTGTGATGAAATCTGAGAATTTTTTGTCCCTCCATAGATACTAGCTACACAACTAGCACTTTAACGCTTCATAAAAGTTCATAAAGCGATCATAATACTAATCCATATGAATTAAGAGACACGATCGCGTTATATGATGAACAGATTATCGGTTGAGGTAAACGGAAGCTCAAGCGTGTTTTCTTGACGTGCGAGAACCAATGAGATTTATTCTCGTGTTACGCATCACGCTTGAGCTTCCACAACAGGTTCGGTTGAGATTCCGTTTATGTTCATTATAAATTAAATCTGTTTTCATCATATAAAGCGATCAAGTCTCTTCAGAAAATCTGGACTAAATTCATATGGATTAGTTTTACGATCTCTTTATAAACTTTTTGAAGCGTCAGAGTGTCAGTTGCGTAGCTGTCTATGGAGGGACAGAATGCTCTCAGATTTCTTCAAAAAGATCTTCCTTTGTGTTTCCGAAGATGAACAAAAGTCTTACGGGTTCGGAACAACATGAGAGTGAGTAAATGATGACAGAATTGTCATTTTTAGGTGAACTAACCCTTTAAGTATAGCTTAAAATATCATTTGAAAGTCAAAATACTAATTTCTTTTTGTGAAATAAATTAACTGTTGGATTTTTAGGCATTAATTTTGGTAATCTAACACAATCAATCACTTTTCTGGGATTTTATATATTTTGTAAAGTAGTAAAGATATTTATTTTTGTGATTTTCCACTGAATTATTTTTAAAGCGTGCAACAGTAGAACCACATTTAAAATGGATTAAATCGGATGCCAAATATCTGATTTGTGCCAGATGTCTGTGAAAAAAAAAAAAACTGAATTGTTTATGTAAATGCATCCCTTGAGTCTGATTTTTTTATGCAGCGAATTCCACAATCTGCTTTACTGCCATGCCACTCCCATACATTAGAAGCACTCGCTCTCTCAGCTCGCATTCTGTGGCAAAGTGGGCATGTGTAGCCCGTAATTTTATTTCTGTACTGAGTGAGGTCAGTCAGTGCATCAGATCAAACAGGATCAGTCTTTTAACTAGCCTCTAAAAATAAATCTCTCAGAAAGTGCACACGCAGGCACCTTTAAAAACTGTTTGGATCCTTCAATGACACAATGAGGTACAAAACGGGTGCAATCTGCTCTGAAAACTCACATTCCATACCCATCAAACTCTGCCGATTAGACAGAGTGTTTAGGGAAAGTGTGTAGGGAGGTTTGCATAGACGATTCAGAGCCAAGTGCACATGCTTGAGCTCGAAAGCTCGTCACCCTTTTGATGATTTCAAGTTATTATTTGACTTTTTTATGTCAAGCCTTGAACCTTGCGCCCTATTACGACTTATCATCACGTTCTTGCATAAACATGACAGAACAAATGGGACCTTGGAAGAAGAGGTGGAAAAACAAGAAGCTAGCTGTCTTTATCTCTGAGGAAAACAGAGTGTGAACAGCAAGTGAAGGATGAGCGATAATAGAAATAAATGCACATGTCACCAGCTTGCTAATCAGTGATTGAGGGGGGAAAAAAAAGCTGTGGAAGGGAGCTCATCTCCACTCAGGTCAGCAAAGGCATCACCCCATGAACTAATGAGTGCAGCCGCTGTGACGGGGCCAATGCGCCCTGCGGTCATCATAACAGAGAAGGGATGCTGGGGTCAAACGGTCCACAGCAGGATACGGTAAAACATCAAAAAAGCATGACGCACCCAAGACGAGGAAACAATAAACCTTTAAGAAGAATGCACACCAAAAATTGTGAGGAATTTTAACAGAAAAAGAATGTAAAAATGATTAAATCCTGTTAATTTGTTAACTGTAAGTTACCGTAGGGTTTCTCGACCCGCGGCCGGTCGCGAATGCCACGGATTCCAGTTTTGTTTTTAAATGAAATTAAAATGGATTAAATGAATATAAGTTTGAACTATAATGTTTTTTTATCATATAAAATCATTTTGGTGATGATCATATATTATTTTCAGACATGTGTAGACCTACTATATAGCCTACTAGTAGCCTACTCAGTTAATGAACACTTACAAGCATGCGCTTTGGCTGAATTCCAGTAGTAGCCATTATTTTTTTGTAAATTTAGGGATCAAAATAAACAAATTTGTTATTCGAGGAGAAAATCCAATGAAGGAACACGTTGCAAACAGCCTCAGCAGAGAAGGTAAGAAGAATGGAAGAATCGGTTTGCTGTCAATGAGCGAGATGGGCAGCCTTTGTTTGCTTGTAGTAAAGTACTTTGCATATGGAAAACCTACAATGTCAAAAGACATGTGAATTCGATGGTGTACTTTATATTTTAAATCAATAATCATCTGCATGAGGGATTGCGACTTGACAGAATGCTTGGTATCGTCAGATTGTAACAATGCGCTCAATGTTGTGTAACGTGTCTTTTTTGAACCGAAGTGTTTCACTTTGAACTGCCACGAAAATGAATTTCTTACTGTATTTGTTGCCAGTAGCCTAGTATTTGTTGATTTTGCAGTGTGACAGAAATAAAATACCGTATGTGCCACCAGAAAACACCGCCTGCACCATCTAGGTATAATAATGATATTATCTGCTAATACCATAACACTAAATCTGATTGGTTTTCATTGATGATGTCATATGTAAATGATATGCGGCCCGTGAGACTTGCGCTTGGACCATAGTGCGGCCGACTGGGAAAAAAGGTTGACAACCACTGCCTTAGTATATAAAAATATTTTTGAAAAGTATTTACTGATATATTTTTCTGGAGACTGAAAAAAGCCTTACATTTTAAAGCAAAATAAGAACTTATATAATATATATAATATATATTATATTTTTTTTTTTATTAAAATATTTATATTTTTATTTTTTTGTTTTTTGCAGGTAAAGTTTCTGGTGCAAACTTTTTGTCATGATGCATCATATCTTATTATATTCTATTCAAATAGCTGTTAATCATTTTTGTTATAACTTATATGAATATTGTTGGATGTTGCACTGATGTTATTTAGTTCATGTATATTGCATTATTTCAGTACACATATAGACATCACTAAAAGAAATGAGAACTCGCAGTTCAGCAACTGAATCAGGTCCCTGAGTTCATTCAGTGGATTCAGCTGACTTGTTCAAACCGGTAACTCTTGAGCTTTTGAGTCATTTGAATCACTTGTATGTGAATCGACTAACCTACTCTGGTATGCATGAGAACAATGGCTCATGGTTCATGGAAAGTCTTGTAACGAACTTCAGTAAGTTCCCCTTAAAATATGTAACGATTATTTGTCTTACAGGGATAGCTGACCCGAAATTGTTGATAGACTTCATTGTTCTAAAACTTTATGAATTATTATAATTATTATTGGCCTATATGGAAGTCATTGGTTACTAAAACCGTTTAGTTACCAACATTCTTCAAAATATCTTTTGTGTTCCACAGAAAAAAGCAGTGGATAGGTTTGGATGGACATGAAGATTTTTGGGTGAACAAGGGTGAAACATAGAAATCCTGTTGAGAAGGTCACTGCTTGGACAAACATCCAACTTTATAGCTTTATATCCTCACCCTGCACCCTACTTCAGTATCTTAAAATGCACACAGTGTTGGCGAAGTCATTGTCACCGATATGCTAGCAGGTGCTTTATACCCTCTGCCTGAATTGTTTCAGGTGCTTTCACAAAAGAAATGAGTTCCTGTCAGGATTCAAAGGATAAATTGATGGATGATGCTAACTCAGCCACCCCAATTCTATCCCTTGTCGCTGCAAAAGCAATCCAAGCTCTTATTGAAAGCATTACAAGACAGAAAGAATCTCAAGACTGTTCTAGGATTGAGCAAGAGCCAGAAATGATTATTAACAGAGATTGCACCGAGAGAACAGAAAATCATGGGGAGGGAGTGAAATATGGGAACACGACACAATTCTACCACAAGACCATCACACGTTACTATTACAAGACTATTATTTACTGATATAGACAGAATGAGTCAGCAAATTGCACTCGCTTTGTAATCTTTCTTGATTTGCTTGCTTGATTTTATCTATCAGGATTGATTATCATGAAGAGTGAGGTATTGGTACCGTACTCTCCCACTTTGTCTTCTGATTTCTGAATAGATTAATCTTATGATTCGGTTCTTTATAGTGAATACAAAACATGCAGTACAATGCGACCGATTCATGCAGCATGAAAACATGAACTGCGAATTTCGATTCATGAATAAATTTCTATTATAAGCTGGTTCTTTTTAGTGAAGCAAAAACATTCAGTGTGCCTGATTTCCGAACATATGAGTCGGATCTTTCTAGTGAATAGATTCACAAACAAATGACTCTTATGTGCCGCTTCTCTTTAAACAAAAAAATACAGTGTGACTGGGGTAGTCAGATTCCCAAATAAATTACTTTTTTGAGCCTCTTCATTTAATTACTAATTCAATCAATAGTTCAACTTACCGGTTTAAATCAGTCTGACATCCTGAACCGAATCAATTACAGAATCGGTTTCTAAATCAATATCTGCTGACTCACTGAGCTGCAAGTTGGCATTGTTTTCAGAAAAGTTTTATGTTGGTAATGAAGATTGTCTAATGAATACACACACACACACACACACACACACACACACAGTTTTCTTTTGCTATCAAAGTGAGGACATTCTATAGGTGTAACGGTTTTTATACTGTACATTCTGTCCCCCTACACGAACCCTACTCCTAAACCTACCCATCTCAGAAAACTTTCTGCATTTTTACATTTTTAATAAAACATTGTTCAGTATGTTTTTAAAGCTATATTTAAAAATGAGGACTCATGAAATGTCCTCGTATTTCATGTTTACATCATAATACCAGTGTCATACCCATGTCTTTATACAAATTTGTGTCCTCATTAATCACAAACACACACACACACACACACACACAAATGCATACGTTGGGATTTCATGTTTTATGAGGACGTTTTAAAAATAATGATTTTTATACTGCATATTCTATTCCCTAATCCTAAACCATTCTGCATTCGGATATTTCCATCTTTTTGGGGACACTTTGTGGGATAATATATGTAAAAATAAAATGAATATGATCAGTTTTCATTTCATTAAATCATGAAAATGAGAAATATTTATTATATTTCTGTGAAAAATAATAGATTTTTTAATAAGAGTCAGTCTCATTAGCAATGATTGGACCCATTTTGCATGGAATAATCAGGCTCTCTTCACTGTTCCTCCAGGTGTCTGCGTCTTTGGAGGAGCAAGCATTCACAGAGGCATGGGGTCAAAAAGCAAAGGCTACATTCCCTGAATCTCTCTTGGAGACCTTCGCTAACCCAGACCTGAAGAAAATCATCACTAAGATCAAAGTTCTGGGACCCGCCAATCTCCCAACCACAGAAAGAGAGAGGGTGAATTGACATATACCACTGAAGCTATGGAGGAAAGAGCTGTTGGTGACACATCCAGATCATGTTTTGATCGCTCTCTTTGTTTTCTCAGTACAATACCATTCTGAGCCAGATGGACAGCATCTACTCAACTGCAAAGGTGTGTCCCACTCCAGGGGAATGCTGGTCTTTGGAGCCTGGTGAGAAACGCTCCCAACACTTTGTTGATGTGTGTCAGTAAGGGTCAAAGTGAATGTTAAAATCCTGTATACACAAAAAGACATTCAAGTGCTTGTAATGCAGCAAAAGAATGATGTTTTATATAAGCTTGAGGCTTGATGCGTGAGCATTAAGTTAAAGATGGTTAAAGAGAGGAAACAAAGAAAACTAATCACAACCTAGTATGCAAAAGTGGCATTGTTAACATTAACATTGTTAATATGTTAGACAAAGGGCAATTTTGCAGCTCAATTTATAACTAAAGTTGCTGTTCAGCCTAAACCAAAGTCTCTTTAAGACAAGTCATTTCACTCGTCGGGCATCTTTGAAACGCCTCAGGCATGCAAGTGCAGCTACTATCTCTTTGAATGGGGAAACATCAAATTCTCTGTTCTGTTTGCCAAACTTACGATTAAATTTCATATTTGAAATCACTAATGAAATCTGACAACAACTGTCTCATAAATTTTGTTTCTAAACACTCAAATCATGCAAAAAACTACATTTTTTCAGGCTGGACCAAGCTAATAAAAAACCCTATCCTTCCCTTTTCCCTTCCTACTCTAGCTTATGGTACTGAGCAATGTATGAAACTTGTATTGTATTGTGAGCACTTCCTGTGTCTATTTGCCAATTCATGAAGAATCGCTTGTTTGTTTCCCTCACTTGTAAGTCGCTTTAGATAAAAGCGTCTGCTAAATGACTAAATGCAAATGTATAAAATAGAAGTTCAAAAAAATATCAATGTTTGGAACAAATTGGGGTCACATTTACTGTTGTTCAGGAAAATTTTTATGGGGGAATGCAAGAATTTCAATAGGTATCTGCACAATTGGGAATTTCTCATGAGGGTAAAATATTTTCCCATGCATATTTCACAATGGGTTCAAGTTGGTAAACCAAATTTGCAGCATTGAACAGCAAGAATGTTGCTTGGAATAAAAGTGACTTCATTGTGAGCTGTACTTCATACATCTCTACACCATTGACAATGGAGTTTTTTTGCCTACCTAAAGTTGCCAAAATATTAATCCATTCTGTTAATATTAATCATAAAAAATATTAATCATCTATTAATCTAATTCCCATCTGTTCGCCCAGGTGCGTGCTGGTCTGAAAATGAGGTGTGCTCAGGAGCATTGTTGGCGTATTGCTATTTTGAGGAAACTGAAAATGACTGCTCAACAAAAACCTAGTCTAAAGTCAATGATACAGTTTTTTTTTTTTTTTTTTTTGTTATTTAAAGGAAGCGTTAGTAATATGCGTCTATAGGCGGCTGCACTCTGCTTGTTACACACATACAGGGATGCGCATTTTTTTTCCATCGTTAAACTAGCAAAAGTGGATTCGGACATGAGTTAAGTGCACTTGCGCCTTGTGCTTCAGATCATGCGCTTAGATCGTTAAAATGGGGCCCTGTGTCTTTAAGATTCAATGATTCGCTCATAATAGTTGTTGCACCTACTGGCATAAAGATGCAATCTACAGAAATAATCGCTGATAAATCCCCACCTCTTTACATCACTTGCATTATTCTCAGCATTTAACTTTACAACATGTTAAGTTTACATGAGCAGTGTTAGGTTTGTTTTTTGCCTAATGAACAGACCTTTGCATTTTAATTATTTAGCATAACTTAAAAGGTTGCTTTTATTTGAAAAGTGCACCATTACATCCATCTCACATGCAACACAACAACACAGTTTTGCATTTGCTAATACCATCATTCATCTCTATGGTAAATATACAAAATCTAAAAATATCTGTTGATGACAGATGTTTGTCATTAGTTATAACAGAGTTTCAATCATTTGACCACACTTGTATATGCAACTGCAACGGATGTGTGCTGTTTCCCATCTCACAATGCACGTACACCAAAAAGCCACAAATACGCAATATTTTCTGATGTCTATCAACTCTTACCCACTGCATCTTATATCCATATAATGGATCCTGGTAATAGAGCCAAAGCTAAAGTCAACATGTTTTGTGTACTTTGCTCCTAAAAGCTTCCTTTCAAAGCGTTTTCCTGAGAAACTGCACTGATTCAGCTACTGTGAGTCACAAAAATCTGGAACACTGTTTACACTTATTCATTTGTCAGACGCTTTTATCCAAAGCGACTTACAAGTGAGAGGTTGCCCTTGGTGGGGATTGAACTCGGGTTTCTGATGTGTTAGGATGTGAGTGCTTACTCACTGAGCTAACTTTATAAGACTCAAGAATTGTTTTACTGTTCACTTAGCATTAATTATTATATATTTATGTTATTGTGTCTTTTAGAGCTCTCAGAAATCATGGCTACGTCAAGAAGCTATAAGAGGCTTCTGTATGCCTGGGAGGGCTGGCACAACTCCTCAGGGGTCCCGCTCAGATCCCTCTACTCTGAGTTTGTGGAGCTCAGCAACAAGGCATCTCAGATGGATGGTGAGTGACTAATTCTTTTGGATGAAATGGGGGGCGGTAGTCTGAAAGATCTGACACCCTGTTTGTCTTATCTGCTCTTCTCAGACTTTAATGATACAGGAGAATATTGGCGTTCCTGGTACGACTCTCCAACCTTCGAGCAAGACCTAGAGAATCTGTTTAAACAGCTGGAACCTCTTTACCAAAACCTGCACGCCTTTGTCCGTCGAAAGCTCTACGACTTCTACGGTCCTAAATACATCAACCTCAAGGGTCCCATCCCCGCCCACCTTCTGGGTGAGTTCGAATGATTGTGAAAAATACACATTTTTAATCCCTTGTGAAAAAGAAGTGCACTTTAGCATACTTTTTTTTTTTTTAAGGGACTTATTACAGAAATAATTTACCTTTAAAAGAATATACTTGAACTGAATGTAATGTTTTTGGATGCTTAATTGCATGCTAATTACAATGAATAAAAATGTATTATACCTTAAATGTATATTGAATGCAATTAGTTTAACTTTAAGGGTGCTTTTTTGACCCACATAATTAGGACTTGTATATCTTTAGATTTATATATAATTTCATTATTACTTGAAATGTGTCATTCATTCATTCATTCTTTTATTTAAATATATTTTAAATTACACATTTGTAATGAAGTTGCAGTTAAGTATATTTAAAAAGATTAACTTCAAATCTAACATCAAATAACACACTACAGTTAGAAATTGTAATGATCAAGTGCATTAGATGTGTTTATGTATACTAGTCAGCACATCAAAATAGTATATAAAGCATAACAAAAGTCTTTAAAGTAAAACTTTTAATTTGACATTATTAGAAAGTATAAAAAGTGTACTTAGGTGGTCATGAAAGTGTGCTATCTTTAATTACACTTAACTGGCATTTTATTTCAATATTATATTACATGCAAGTACATCATTTTTTTTAAGTATATACTAAAAGGTTTGAAGTACACTACAAGTGCACATTTAATACAGTTAAGCACACCTTTTTCCCACAAGGGTAAAGATGGTTTATTATTACTGTAATTATGCAACTAATTTCACAAAGACAGACTTTTGACATACACATTTGAGCTTCTTCTGGCCATAAATCGCCTAGTTTGACAGAAAAAAACATTCAGACTGATCTGTAAAACATCTTTTTCATCATATATAAAAATAGGTGTTTTAGAAACTTGAGGTGATGTTCTCATTGTGTTTGGTTTCTGTTAGGCAACATGTGGTCACAAACGTGGAACAACATCTACAACATGATGGTCCCTTTTCCTGACAAACCCAATGTAGATGTGACAGACACCATGATTGCTAAAGTAAGCTAACAGAACTATATCCCAATGACTAGATAATATCCTGAGCCCTCCAGAGAGTGATAAAATGATTCGTACCCATAGGGTTATAATGCCACTCACATGTTCCGGGTTGCTGAGGAGTTCTTCACCTCTCTGGGTTTGATCGAAATGCCTCCCGAGTTTTGGGACAAGGCCATGCTGGAGAAACCAACTGATGGAAGGGAGGTGGTTTGCCATGCCTCTGCGTGGGACTTTTACAACCGCAAAGACTTCAGGTACATCACAGCACAGGAAAGTGGTTCATATTGCAGCACAATGGCAGATTTCTATCAAAAAGAACAGATTTCATCTTTTGTTATTCACTATGAAGACCCCATTAAAACAGTCTTCCAAACTTTCTATTACCCTGATTAATTATTTTTGCTACTTTTAAAATGCCTTTACAGATTTTGTTTTTTACTCCCAGACCCAGACTTTCAATCTTGAATCCATCATAAAAATGTGAATTATTACATGTTTAAAACTACGATATTCTGAGCAAAGAGTGAAATAAAAAAAAGAAAATCCCAATCAAGATGTATTTTCATCAAACAATGCAAAAATACAATGAATAAAGTGCACAATTAGGTTCCATTTGTTAACTTCAGTTAACTACATTTAACATGAAATACATAGTTAAGTCATGAAACTCTTCAGAGCAGCTGGTTCTCTTAAAGTTGGCTGCTTTGGCTAATCGATCTGATCTGAGAATTTTCATACCCTACACCTTCCCCAGCACCACCTGCCTAAATCTGCAAGGCAGTTTTCTGTACTTTCCTTGCAGCAGCTCATATCCTATTCACTGTATTTATGTGAATGTTTCACTAGTAGCCTTCACTCATGCCAGCAGCAGCAGCGAATCAGATCTAGTCTGCCAAGACAAAGCCTACACTCTAAAAAAATGGGTTGTTTCAATCCAAAATTGGGTCAAATAAGGACAAAGCCAACCTATGGATTAATTACTTCAATTAATAAATAAGGTTGGGTTTGTCCATTTCTGACCCAAATTTGATGCAAAAATAGCACGACCTTCAGGTTATAAGTCTGAGTCTGTATATACAAACTAGTTAGTGTGTTATATTTTTGAAATGGGGAAAAAAATGCAAATGTTTCAAACACTCCTCCCGTCTTGCCTATCGTTTGGCAAGAACTCAAACCCAAAATCACTCTCTCCATTGTTTGAGGCAATGTCAAGCCCAGTAAAGCCAATCAAACAAACATACTGTAATTCTGTTTGGTGCTGCAAAAATATTGTTTGTTTCCCAAACTCATGATGTTGGTTGAGTCAACGCTGCTGTTTCTGATTGGTCAGAATGATGAAGTAAACAGAACATTTTGAGCTTTCACATTGTTTAGCCTTTCAGGGAAAGCAACCTACGAATGGGTTGTTTAGTTTCAAAAGATTAGGCAGGGATTACAGAATTATTTTAATATAAAAATGACAAAAGAAATATTTTATTCAGTAATAAACAAGTAAATGTTTGTTTAGAATCAAACAGTGCACCACTGTGACAATGGAGCAGCTTTTCACCGTGCATCATGAGATGGGCCACGTCGAGTATTACCTCCAGTATAAAGACCAGCCGGTCAGCTTCAGGGGAGGAGCCAATCCTGGCTTCCATGAGGCCGTAGGGGATGTGCTGTCTCTTTCTGTGTCCACACCTAAACATCTCCACACCATTGGCCTTCTGGATCAACTGACCGATGATGCTGGTAGGAGCTAGATGTTCAGAATGACACTTACAGTATAGTGTAAACCTCTGATAAACTGATGAAGTATTTGAAATTCCATAGAGAGTGATATCAACTACCTGCTGAAGATGGCTTTGGAAAAGATCGCCTTCCTTCCTTTTGGATACCTTATTGATCAGTGGCGCTGGGGTGTGTTTAGTGGACGAACACCGCCTGAACGTTACAATGCAGAATGGTGGTACCTCAGGTAAAATGGATCATTGTGGTCTGCAATCGGTCATTTGTGCTGTTATCTCATGAACAGTTCATGAAGATATTGATAGGCACACGACGAGGCACAATATTTTTTCCTTCCATCTCATATTTTTTCCACTTCCTGAACTAACCGTCTAGATTCCTCCTCTTCTTCTTCTTCTTCTTCTTTTTTTTTTGAGACATCAAATTGTCAACAACTTTGATAGCAATGTCTAATCAATTTATGATTAGAAATAAATTGTGCAAAATTAAATTGTCAAAAACATATTTTTCTTACTTCTCTATATACACTACCATTCAAAAGTTTGGGGTCAGTAAGATTTTTTTTTTAATATTACTTTTATTCAGCATGAATGCATAAAATTAATCAAAAGTGACATTCATAATGTTACAAAAGATTTCTATTCCAACTAAATGCTGTTCTTTTGAACTTTCTATTCAAAGAATCCTGAAAAAATGTATCATGGTTCCTAAAAAAAAAACTGATTTCAACATAATAAGAAATGTTTCTTGAGCTGCATTTTAGCGTATTAGAATGATTTCTGAAGGATCATGTGACACTGAAAAACTGAAAAGAAATAGGAATTTATTTACAGGAATAAATTACATTTTAAAATATATTACAATAGAACACAGTTATATTGTAATAACATTTCACAATATGACTGTTTAACTGTATTTTTGATCAAATAAATGCAGCCTTGGTGAGCATAAGAGACTTCTTTCAAAACTTTGACCAGTGTTTTTTAATGGAAATCAACAGTCCTTCCTTGAATTGATTGACATTTTATTTCTTTTATTAGGACAAAATACCAAGGCATCTGTCCACCAACCAGACGTACAGAAGAACATTTTGATGCTGGAGCAAAATATCACATTCCTGGAAACACACCGTACATCAGGTTGGGTTCTTATCACGAGCTTCCCGTGGTGAATACGCAATCGATAATCAACTATTATTTACACTATTATTTTTTCTCATTTAGATACTTTGTGAGCTTTATTCTTCAGTTCCAGTTCCATGAGAAACTATGTAAAGAGGCTGGGCATACTGGACCTCTGCACAAATGTGACATTTACAGATCGGAAGAGGCTGGAGCTGTTTTACAGTAAGTATTGACTATACAGATCGACTGTTTTGGATGAAACCGCTGTATCATCACAATGAATGGAAAGTCTGTAGATTGCAACTGAGTGTTATTTTATTGCTTTTGGAAGGAAAGTCTTAAAGGCTGGCTCTTCAAAGCCTTGGACAGATGTGCTTCAAGAGGCTCTGGGCACTAACAAAATGGATGCCAGCTCCTTGATGAGCTATTTTGAGCCAGTTACTACCTGGCTACGGGAACAGAATGCGAAAACAGGAGAGACGCTGGGCTGGCCTGATTTTAATTGGGTGCCACCAGTTCCAGAAGGCTACCCTGAGGACATTGGTGAGATCACGTGCAGACTATCTTTATTAAAGTCTGCATGAAACGGAAGTTGCAATAGGCTTTTTTCCCCTATTGTGATGTATATCCAAATGAAATGGCTTCTCGAACAAGAAAAAATGTTGAATGGGATGTGATTTTGTCCCATTGGGAATTGATTGGATGGTGGTTTCGCGAGAGGGAAATCATTCATTATAAATACTGCAATAGCGAACATTATTATTGACGACAGTTATTATCATTTACATTTAGTAGATGCTTTTATCCAAAGCAACTTTCAAGTCAAGTCAAGTCACCTTTATTTATATAACGCTTTTTACAATGCAAATTGTGGCAAAGCAGTTTACATTAATAATTGGCAAATAATTTTGGATGCACAGCAGCTCCAAAAGAAAATGGTGTCACAAGTGAAGCAATTAGGGGTTAGGTGTCTTGCTCAAGGACAACTTAGTCATGGTATCGAATGTGGAGAGAGTGCCTTTTATTCACAATCCCCACTCTCAATTCCTGTCAGCGTGGGAATCGAACCAGCAACCTTCAGGTTAAAAGCCCGACTCCCTCACCATTAGGCCACAACTACCCACTTATCATTTAATCAAGCTTCTTGACCAGTAGGAAGTGGAAACACTAATGTGGTTTCTCCACATAATTGGGCTACTTTTTAAACCATTGATTTGACTTAAGTTCAATCTTTTAAGTTTTATAGTATAGGCCTACAAAGCCTCCTCAGAAAAAGAGCAAAACTCAAATCCGCATGTTTTTTCTTGCAAGCCTCAGGTAAAATAACAGATGAGTTGCTGGCCAAACAGTTCTTGGATGAATACAACCGCACAGCCGAGGAGGTCTGGAACGCTTATACCGAGGCCTCCTGGACCTACAACACTGACATCACTGAAGCCCACAAGGAGATCATGGTGAGGCCCAGACTGCTCTCTTTACTACAACAACATTCACTCGCAGAGTCTCATGCTGCAGTTTTTGGCTTTAGCTGCAAAAAAACTTGGAGATGGCCAATCACACAAAGATCTATGGACTAGAGGCCCATAAGTTCGACACCAGTGACTTCCAGGACGAGTCGGTGAAGAGAATCCTCACGAAACTGAGTGACCTTGAGAGAGCTGTACTTCCTGAAGAAGATCTCAAGGAGGTAAGGATGGATGGATGTGTTTTTTATTGGATTTTACAAATGGAAGCATTGAAAAGACTGAACTTGTGCTTTTTGAAAGACTAAAATATGAATATGTTCACAGTACAATAATTTGCTAGCGTCCATGGAGACCCTGTATAGTGTAGCGACAGTCTGCAAGGATGAATCAAATTGTCTTTCTTTGGATCCAGGTGAGTTAACTTTTACTAGATCTACTATACTGTTTAGAAGTTGTTTTTTAGACAATATTTTTATTTAGCAACGACACGTCAAACTAATCAAAAAGGACAGTAAAGACATTTATAATTTAAATCTTATTTACAATTACAATTTCAAGTAAATGCTGTTTTTTGGAACATTCAATTCATCAAAGAATTCTTAAAAAAAACCAGATCTTATAAAAATATTAAGCAACACATTGATAATAATAAGAAATGTTTCTTGAGCAGAAAATCAGCATATTAGAGTGATTTCTGAAGGATCATGTGACACTGAAGACTGGAGTGATGATGCTGAAAATTGCATCACAGAAATAAATTATTTATTTATTTTATTTATTTTTTACAATTTGTTCAAATAGAAAACAGGTATTTTAAATTGTAATAATTTTCATAATATTACTGTTTTTCTGTATTTTTGATCAAATAAATGCAGCCTTGGTGAGCATAAAAGACTTTTTTCAAAAACATTGAAAAATCTTGGTAGACAAGTTTACAACTGATCCTGTATTACAGGATGCTATGTAGGAAGTCAGCACATAATGACAAGTTCCTTTTATACACGATTTTATTTGATGTTTTAAAAGTTATGTACATGCTGTCCAAAAACCCACTGTGTTTTTGTTAGTTACACTAACTGCAAACCGTGCATAGTGGAACAGTGAACAATGAAAGTGCTTATAGAGTCTGTTTTTCATATCACAGCCTGCCAAATTGATTGCTCCAACCCCCCTTATGCTCTGTTTTTGATGTGTTTGTGTTTTGTTTTCCAGATCTGAATAAGATCATGGCCGAGTCCAGAGATTATGATGAGCTGCTGTTCGCCTGGCAGGGTTGGCGCAATGCCTCGGGCAGAGAGCTCCGCAGCAGCTACAAGAGATACGTGGAGCTTGCCAACTTAGCTGCAAAGAGCAACGGTAAATGCCTGGAAATAAAGCACTTCTTGTATGAAGCTCTCCTGCAGCACAGGACTGCTGGAGACAGATATTATGTTTTTGAGGAGGACAGTGAATTTAGTTTTCAGGTTGCATTTAGAAAGTGTACAAACTTTTTCTGACTCACAATAAAAATGGTTCGAGAGATATTTGAATGACGCTCTAAATGTTGATGGTTTGTCCAATGTCAGGACACGCGGATAACGGGGCATTCTGGCGTTCCCTGTATGAGACCCCCACCTTTGAGCAGGATCTGGAGGCCTTGTGGAAAGATCTAGAACCTCTCTACCTCAACGTTCATGCTTATGTGCGCAGGGCCCTTTTCAAGAAATATGGATCGGAACGCATCAACCTTAAAGGACCAATTCCAGCTCATCTGCTAGGTGAGAGATGAAATATTCACAGTGACGTGATTTGTACTTTTTATCGCAATATGCTTCGGTTAAATGTTATCTAAACTCTCTGGCCCAGTAATGTCTACCGATTAGGGGTGCGCTTGCCGTACAATGAAGTAACTTCGCTGCTTAAAGGCACAATATATAGGATTTTTGGATTCGAATTTCGAATTTTTTGTTGACTTGTGTACTTGCACTATCCCAGATGTTTCCACGAATGTTTAAATCCAGAGGATAAGTAATTTTAACCGTGGGTCGCCTATCAGTGATGTCATACTTGCGTTACATTCGATCTCTGGTTTTATTTTGTAGAAACTATGGAAACACCAAAGACACTTTAATATATTATATGTTTTATTAGACAAGGGAACAACTGTTTGGATACATTTATATAAAAACTAATCATTGTTATATAGCACAAAATGTTTAGTCTTATTGTTTGAATCTTGGTTTTTTTTTTTTTTTGATTATATTAATATTACATTGTAATGTCGCTGAGCGAACGCTCAGAGTAACTTTTTAAAAAACATCAGTTTCAACATACTCAAATGTATCTAATATGATAAACAGCGCTGCGTTACCCCACATAAGCTTGACTGGAAGAAGTTGAAGCGGCGTCTGTGTCATAATAAAAGTCCCGCTGCTCTCGAGGCGTGTCGCGTTCGTCTCTCATTAACAAGTTCATCTCCACAACACTCGCTCCAGCTCTGCTTCATACTACAGTAACCTTAATAATCTGAACCATGAACGTGATTTCTGCCCGAGTGGCTGTGTGGTGAAGACGACATCTCCCATGATTCCATGCTCAATCTCGGCGTCATCAAGCTACGCCTTTGTTTTGAATATGCAACCTATAGCGCCGAAACATTACATATTGTGCCTTTAACTACTACCATTGAACAATGCATAGTTGAAGACATCGGTAACACTTTATTTTGCAGTCTTTGTTACACATAAGTAGCAAGTAGTTTCTACTACTATAGTATAGTAATATACTATAGTACAGGGGTGGCCAACGTCGGTCCTGGAGAGCCACAATCCTGCAAATTTTTGCTCCAACCCTAATCAAACACACCTGAACAAGCTAATCAAGGTCTTAAGGGTTACTAGAAAGCTACAGGAAGGTGAGTTTTTATCAGGGTTGGAGCTAAACTCTGCAGGATTGTGGCTCTCCAGGACCGACGTTGGCCACCCCTGCTATAGTAGGTACTATAAATTGTGCTTATTTACATGAAACTAATTTAAATCACCCTAATCATAACCCTAACCCTATAGTGGGTACATGTAGTTACTTAAATGTACAAGTACACTGTAACACATACCCCTCATATGAAGTGTAACCGAGAAATCTTGAAAGTTTTGACAAATTAAAGGCGTAAATTAAAGTTGTATATATTTGAAATTAAAGATATTGATTTTACTGAATGTCAACTTGATTATTTTGCTCAAGATAAGGATTTAAAAAAAAAAAAAAAAGTAAGCATGAAAGCCCACCCCTTAACATAACAGTCACTGGGGCGTAGCAGATCGTACAAAAATTTACAAATGCGATTGAATGAATTCAAATGTATTAGCCACCAATTGAACAAAACATAGTCTCAAACTGCCACAAGACTGTGTTGGACAAAACACAAATTCGTACTTAATTGATTTTGACTAATAATGCCCATTTATTCCTAATTGATATACAGTAACTAACTAACTACTTACTACTTGTATTTTTTGGCTCCATTTAGAAGACTAGAGCATTTTTGGTGTATTGTTATTCCACCATCATCCATATAAAAATAGAAATAGAATATATTGCTTGACAGTTGCAGTTGACCTTCATTTTCATTATTTGAAAAACTAGATAAGATTCAGTAACTTTCGGAAATCTCCTTTTTTCTTGATGGTTTACATTGATATTCTGTAGCTGTTTGCGGCAACTCCAAAAGAATCGACAGGATTTAATGTGCATTCAAAATCATCAAGCGTGACTGTGTGTGTGTGTGTGTGTGTGTGTGTGTGAGGACATATTAGTGCCTGCATTTGGGAATGCACGTTTGGGAAATTGTGTGTACTTGTGTTTGTGTGTATGCAATGGTTCCACATGACTGGAGATTAAATGACTTGGAATTCCAAGCCCAGTGGTTTCCTCCAGTGCCAGTGGTCAGATACATTACACCATCTCTCACATCCTGCCGTTCAGTTGGCTGAACGTAGTTTTTCTCTGCTCGGTTTTTCTCAGGAAACATGTGGGCCCAAACATGGTCTGGTATCATGGACCTTGCCATCCCGTACCCTGATGCCACACAAGTGGATGCCACCCCAGCTATGATTGCCCAAGTAAGATCAAAATTGAAAACCCATTCTTTAATCCATTCCCAGATCACACAGTCAGAACTCTTGGGAAAAAGTTCCATGTGTGTCATTCTCTGAAGGCAGTATCCTTTACATGTAAGTGTTAAAAAGGTAGACACTGCTTGCACTAAGCGTAAACGCTAACAAATAGCATCTGGCTTACATGGAGTGCAAATAGCTAAGATAGATGCCTCCTTGTGCATACAAAATTTCATTGGATCATTGAAATTCAGAATTCAGTATATTTCCTAGACTAAAAATGAATTTTTTTTTTGGTTAAGAATCTTTTGGTAAAGACTTTATACAGTACTGTGCAAAGGCAACACACAAACTGCTCTTTGGTTCTTCAGGGTTGGACCCCCAAGCAGATGTTTGAGGAATCGGACCGTTTCTTCACTTCTTTGGATCTTCTGCCCATGCCTCCTGAGTTTTGGAACAAGTCCATGCTGGAAAAGCCAACTGATGGGCGTGAAGTGGTCTGCCATGCTTCTGCTTGGGACTTCTACAACCGCAAAGACTTCAGGTACATGCCTCTTATCACAGCAAGATGGTCAAACTCGGGCATGGTGGCAGGAGAAGTGTAATAAATTCAATAACAAATGCTGTGCTACCACATGTAAAAACATTTTTTGAAGTGAAGTTTGGTCTAAAAATATCCAAAAATTCACCCAAGATGGCAAAAATTGTACAATATAATTAAAATTGACTACATATACAAAGCTTGTTGCGTTCACACTTGTAGTTCGGTTGGTTTGGTTCGTTTGGTCCGGGCCACAAAACAAAAACAAAACATATAGTCCTGGTCCGCTTAGCGTTCACACTGGCATTTTTAACAGCGAACCTTAAGTTACCCAACCAAAGGCATAGGGATACGGTCACGACCTGATTGGTCGGCTTTTATGATGTATATTTCGCGACGGAGCTCGCTTACCGAACACTCAAAACAATGCTGTGTTCTGGATTAAACGCCATCATTTTATGCGTGTACATATGCTTTATTTTTACCAGCTGAGAACTCACGAAGAGCTCATAAAATGTTCAAAACATTCAAAACAGCAGCAGGATTTCCTCCGTTGTATGCAGAAACAGAAACTTTACCTCCTCGTTGCTCCACGTTTGTCCTCGACTCATTTTGGATACACCGATCTTTCCCCGTCGTCAAATCAGCTGACTTGTAGCGTCGCATCTTGTGACATCACGTCCTGTTTTTGGTTCGTTTACATGTCTTTGGTCCGTGTTGTGTTCATATATCAATCGAACCACACCAGAGTTTGTTTGGAAGCAGACTGAGACCCATCTTTTTAGCGGTCTCGGTCCGCTTGTGTGGTGCGCACCAGATGGGAGCGTTCACATATGTTCAAACGAACCGCAGTAACTTAGCAATCGTACCAGGGTTCGTTTTAATCGAACCAAACATGACAAGTGTGAACGCACCCTTAAGTGTACTTAAAGAGACACACTTACGTACACTTTTAAAAAGTGCACTGTTTTACTTTAAAGCATATTTATCATTATTTTTTTAAATAATATTTTGTCTTAAAGAAATACACTTATTTTGATGCGTTGGCTAACATACTAAAACACGTGAAGTGTTTGATTATAATTTGAACTGCTATTTGATATTACATTTAAAGTGTTTTAAAATGATTAAATTACAACTTCATCATTACAAATGTGTAATTATAAATATATTTAAAGGTGCAGTAAGTGATTTCTGGGAAACAATGTTGATGTTTTAAATCGACACCCAAACAAACACACTCCTTCCTTCATTGATTCGCCCCCAAAATAATGAACACGCTATGCAACATAAGCAACAACTGACAGCTGGTGCATCAGACAGCTCATGTATGTGTGGATGAATACGCTGTGAATCATCATCATCAACAACAGCATACAACAGCATCTTGGTTCTATAAAACATAGCAAAAACTAATGTTACTCATGTATCGAAGAGAAAACAGAAACAAAAGTGTCCATAAGGATGCACAAGGGTTAACTTTTCAATAGCGTTTCTCAGAAATTGCTTACTGCACCTTTAAATACTTGACATACAAGTTTCAATAGAAATGAAAGTATATTTTAAGTGTACCGTAAATGCTTGTCAATAAATTCAACAGTGCACTTCAAACATATTTCAAATACAATAGAAATAATTAAATTACATTTAAGATAGACTTAAGTGGGTAAAAAAGCACTAACTGCATTTAATATAAATTTAAACTATTATTAATTAATTGTAAATATCATGCAGTTAAGTGTTTGGTAACATTACATTTAATTCACACTTGAGTACATTCATCTAAAGTACATTATGTCCTTAAGTACTTTTTTTTTTTTGGTATTTTAAGTATGCTAAAGTGTACTTCGTCAAAAGCGTTGTGTTTTTAGCTTAGAAACAAACTCAACTGGATTCAATTTCGATTTCACCAACTCCTCTTGTTCATTTGATAAGGGATGTTAGAGCTTAAATAACATCTGAAACAACAGTTTTCTAGCCTTTTCCTTCCCATGTGTTATCTTGTGAACCTCACTGTGAACCTTTTCCCCCATTTCTCTCACCATCTCTAGGATCAAACAGTGCACGGTGGTGACCATGGATGACCTCATCACTGTGCACCATGAGATGGGCCACGTTCAGTACTTCCTGCAGTATAAGGATCAACCCATCTCTTTCCGCGACGGCGCCAACCCTGGATTCCACGAGGCCATCGGTGACGTATTGGCCCTGTCAGTCTCCACACCTAAACATCTTCAGAGCATTGGCCTGCTGGACAAGGTGGAGGAAAATAAAGGTACATCCGCAATGAAGATTGAAACAAAACAAACACGTTAAATGCCAATCCAAACTCTAAGTGTTTTTTTACTGGTCTGTAGAGAGCACCATTAACTTCCTGATGAGTATTGCCTTGGACAAGATTGCTTTCCTTCCTTTCGGCTACCTGATGGACCAGTGGAGGTGGAAAGTATTTGATGGAAGGACCTCAAGCTCAGAGTACAACAAAGAGTGGTGGAACCTGAGGTGAGTTTTCTTCTACTAATCCACAACGTTAAAGGGGTAGAGCCCTATGGCCCCGTTTACACTAGTGCATTTTCATTTTAATACGGTGTTATAAAATGAAAACGGTCCTCGTCTACACTGGCATTTCCACACCGTTTCAGAAACAATCTCTGTCAACACTACACGACCAAATACGCATGTCATGTGACTGTTCATGCACACTGGGCATGTGCGTACAAGTGTAAACAGTTGCCTCTTGCACATCTAGTTAGCTGCAGTATTAAAAAAATGCAGAGTTTTAGCACAATGGCTGCTAACAATGATAACAAAGCCAGCAAAAAAGGCAGTTCAGTCTCCATGTTAGTGTTTACAAGGTCGACATGGATACGCAGAGTGAACGTGGGCAGCCACGCCATCGTTTTCAGAAGTCTCTGTTTTGGTCCGTTTATACTGAAACGCAACCCTGTTTTCAAAAATCTGTTTTTCGAGGTTCTAAAACGCTGGCGTAGTGTAAACGACAGGTGCAACCGTAGCAAAACTTGTGTGTTTTAAAACGAAAACACTAGTGTAAACGGCGCAAATGATTTCCATGAAGCGGAATCTAGTCATAAAAATGGAATTAACTGCACACCACGGAATGTCACAGAATTTGGCAAATTTAGATGAATAAATCAAATGCACACTGACGACAAACACCGTATTCAAACACTGACGAAAACTGAGAGCTTATAAACACAAGAATGATAGTCAACAGAACAGGGAACAGGTGTGAAACTAATTAGAAACCATGGTAACAAACAAAAACAGTGACAAAGAATGAAACTAAGGGCACGTTCACACGACAATGTTGTACTAAAAACGGAAAACTAAAATGTTTTTTCTTTGAGTTTTTCGCATACAGACGACAATGTTGTCAAAACGATCCCTGTTCACACGAAAACGTTTAAAATGTTGTATTATTCATGCCAAGCCAGTAGTTGATGTCACTTTGTAAAGAAAAACTATGCGTCGATATACTGAACACGTAATGCGCATGTACATGGCACCGTTTTCTCAAAATGCGTTTTTGTTGTTTACACAGAAACTATAATGGTATCGTTTTTAAAAACGTTTTCAAAAGTTTGCATTGATCCATTGTCGTGCAAATGAACAACCAAAACACACAAAGTTTTTAGTTGAAAACAGTGATGTGTAAATGGCCCCTAAACAAGACATGATCATGTCAGCAACTTATGGTTTTGATATTATACATATTGTCAGATACACACAGAAACTCAAAGGTCTTCACCACAACCTGGCAAAATAAAAGTTTTAAATTTGTATTAAATCACTATAAAAATTCATAGGGCACTATTATTGTTTATTGATCTTAATAAATTACTACGTTCAAATATTTGTATAAATTCAATTGATAAGACATCCTTGTTCATATGATCTGGCATCTTAGTCAGCGATATGATATGCCTGTAACTCAAAACTTGCCGCAATATGATTATGATTCGATCAGATTCATGGGCCTGTGATTGGTATATCCATATTACAATATTATGTGCTTATTTTACACAACCAGTTACATTTTTATTAACTCACAAATGCAACCAAAATATAAACATTTAATTTAATTCTGTGAAATTGCAAATCCTGTATCATCATTTACACAGACAAATAAAATAAATTTTAAATTAAATAATTTTTTTTTTTTTAAATTGTTAAAATGTAAAATATTTCAAAAACACTTGTTGTCAGCTCAGTAACAATGCAGATGTGGCTAAAACAAGGGTGCATCTTAAATGCATTTTTTACATGTGCATCGATATATCAAAAAGTTTTATTTTATATATTTTATATATGTAAAGTTTTCACCAGAGCTGAATTTGTGTGTTTTATTGTAACAGAATGAAGTACCAGGGATTGTGTCCACCTGTACCGCGCACTGAGGAGGACTTCGACCCTGGTGCAAAGTTCCACATTCCAGCTAATGTGCCCTATGTCAGGTAGATGATAAAATAAATCACCAATGTGAAAATATCTCGCATCTATCATGTTACACAACACATAAGCCTTTGGATTGACTGTTTATTTGGTTCGGCTCCAATAGGTACTTTGTGAGTTTTGTAATCCAGTTCCAGTTCCACAAGGCCCTGTGTGAAGCCGCCGGTCAGCCAGCACCGCTCCACAACTGTGACATCTACCAGTCCAAAGCAGCGGGGAAACTCCTGGGGTCAGTAAATCACTGAGTGATTTTCCAGTTTTTACAAGCACTAAGAGTAATAAAGTAGTGAAATTTGATAGATTTTCAACATTGAAAATGCTGTGAATTAAAGCTCTCTACTCTTTCCTCAGCGATGTGATGAAGATGGGCTTCAGTAAACCCTGGCCTGAAGCCATGGCTCTGATTACTGGCCAGCAGAAAATGTCAGTCCAGCCTCTGATGGAGTATTTTCAACCGCTCATCGAGTGGCTGGAGGAGGAAAACAAAAAAAATGGTGACATCCTGGGATGGCCAGAGTACGACTGGACACCGTACAAAAGTAAGCGTGGAGTTCATGAATCGGCATCCAAATGTTGTTTTTACTACTCAAGTTCAAATAAACGTGCTTCCTCTGAATGAATTAGAACAGAATAAAAATGTACTTATTTCTTGATCATCAGATGTTAGTTCGCCAATCCAAACAACTTTCCAACATAATTTTAAAGCACTGGATTTGGGTGGTTTTTCTAATAGAGAAACTTTTTCTAATTCTATGAATGATAAAAAGGCACAATAAATATCTGTAATATTTTTGTGTTTTTTATTGCTCTCTTTTAATCTATTTAAATATTGAGTGCTAAAAAGTGAAAATGTGCTAAACTTTCTCCATTGTGGACTAGTCCACTACCCAGACCTTTACTTCCTTTCTATAATACATTTACAAAATACGTTTATAAAAAGCTGTTTATCAAAACATGAAAAACTTTAGTCTTTCTCTGTGATACCTGGAAAAGAAATTCACGTTTATTTATTAACATTGATGGCCCCAGGGCTTTCATGAGAACTTTTTGTCTCCCCTCCCACAGTCGTATCAGCAGAGGGTTATTAACAGAGCAGTTATTGTAAGAGTAGGTTTATTAGTGAAAATTATATTGTACTCTTTAAACAGCATTATGGTAAAAACGGAATAGCGTTCTTACCTGCACACAACAGCGTTTTGTGAGGCGGAACTGACAGAATGGCAGTTTCTTTCAGTGTGTTCATTGTTCCTTGTCTCCCAGTTTGAAATGCTGACAACCAACACTGCGCTTTTTTTTTTTCCCGTCACGGCGTTCTCTCCATATTTACGATTCTTTGCCTTTAGCCGCTGCCTACAACTTGCTGGATCCTTGAATGGAAATTGAAAGTAACTCACTTAACTCTCTAAATCTTCACGCTTTGAAATCTAGCAAACTGGAACAATAAAAGTCGACACAATTACAACTAAAAGTTTGCGAAGAAGTATTTCCTACTAAATCAAGGCGGTATTTGACTCTGAGTGGCTTTGGACAGCAACATGCCCAGTGCATTATGGGTGTTGAAGTTTTCCTACCTATTTGGCAAAAAGGAAGAACTTTTTGTCTGTTTTCTCTAGTCAGGTAGCAACTATTTAAAAATCTTTGATTTTAAAGTCATTTGAGGTTTGTTGTAGTATTTGAGAATTTGAAACCAGAAGCAATCAATTTCCTTTTATTTTTCTCAGTTCAGTGTTACTACTTGTTACGATTCTATCATTAGAATCGCAACAAAGTTTAGGGAGACGCCACACACAACCGCTGTATAACAATAATATTTATTAAACTAAAGAAATCAACATAAAATGACAAAGGATCAGTGTAAATGTTAGTGTAAGTGTCAGTGTCTGGTTGTAAGAAAAACATAATCAACGAAGTGTCCAGATCGACATAGGGGAAGATGGGTCAACAAGAACTCCGTTGCGGCTGGTGTCTCCCGTAAACATCACATCCTGTAAGTTCTCTGGTAGCCTCACAACGAGTAACCAACAAGCAAAGAGATCTCCATCTTGGTTTGATCCCGTCACTTTTAAAGTGCCATAATCTGATTCAGGTGTGGAACCACACCCTCCAGCAGCCAATCACCTGTAACTCAGGGACAAAAACTCACGGAGCCGTCACACTACTTGACTACTAGCCATCTTCATGTGTTAGCAAGTCCCAAACTTTTTTTCAAAAATGTAAACACTTCTCACCTATTCATTTCAGTCACTTCCGTGTCAGAAGAGAAGCCGAAAGCAGTCAGCTTCCTGGGATTGAGTGTGGATGAGGCAGGCGCTGCCGCGGGCCAATGGATACTGCTGGTTCTGAGCATCGTCTTCCTGCTCGGCATCGTCTTCTTAGTCTACAGATACAGGAAGACTAAACGCTTACAGGACAAATCAATGTCTCAGATGGAGCTCAAGTAAAATTCTTCAAAAAGAAAACTTCTATTCTTACCATGCAGTCATTACTTTTTGACAAGATTCGCCTCTTTTTGAATGTAATGTATATTTATTATTTTTGGTCAAATTTGTTTGACTATGCAATGAAAAGTGATTTGTAATTTATTTGTAAAAAAAAAAATGTCAATGTTTGACTGCTGTTTTCAATTATTTGTATAGTCTTAACTGTGTGTATTTCTGATTTTACTGGTAAACCTTTATAGAATATAAAGAATTATACAGACATTCTGGGTTTGTTTTTTATCTGAGTGGAGAGACATTTCATTAAAACAGCAACCTTCAGTTTTTAAAAATATTTTAATATCAGTACAATATATATAAAAAAAGCCTTTAAAGACCGTCATTCTTTTTCTGTGAACATAGAGTATATTTTCTCATCCCATTACCCTGGTTTGAGGAATACGAGCACTCTGTGTCATTTTATTTGCTCAGATTGTAATGAACTTTAGTGGTTTACCCAATCTGCTCTAGTATCCAACTCTATACCTTGTAATAACAACCAAACAAGCCAACCAATGTAGGCTTCTCTCTGACAATGCACTCTAATCCACCATTTGATCGTATCAAATTCCACTAGAATATGAAACTTATCCCATAAAAACAATTAAGAATCTTATACCATCTTATACAGTATACTCATCATTGAAAGGGGACTGATCTAAGCTGTTTTTGAAATGAAACCTGCAATCCATGAGGCTTGACAGTATATGGGCAGTACATCTTTTTATAGAAATTATAGCATTTGTTCAAGCATAAAATCTACATTCTTCACTTGTAAAATGAATCGCACCAATATGACAGTAGTTCTCTTGTAGTTGTTCCTCTGCAAAAAAAGGGTCAACACAATACAAATTGACACAGTAGATACAAAGATAACAGTAAAACAAAAAGACATTAAACTAATGAATAAACAAGAAATGAACAGCTCAAAAAAAAAAACTGACAGCAATTTTTACTCATATTACACCACAAAATCAAAAGAAAAATAAACATTGGTTCAATAGTTTGGGGCAGGACTGTATATTTTATTGACCAATTACACGTCAGTTTTGATTTCACCTCATATTATACGACTGTTTTTTTTTTCGCATTGCAGTAAATTTAATTGTGCTTGTCATAAAAAACTGAATCACAATGCAAAAACAAAATATCATAATATACATATTTTAGTCATGAACCTACAACCGAGCGTTGATTGGTTCCTCTAATGCTGTGGCATCAGCCAACCAGATGTACATCCTCATCCATGTAACCATATATTTCGTACCCTAGCCTGTGCGATTGTGAAAATTCTGTTTACTCCTCCTCCTCCCCAGCACCACTTGTAGAGATCTACTACTGTGGATTTATTATATTCTTACAACAGCATGTCCTTTATGTATATTATTTTAACTAAGCTGAACAAATTGAAGATCTGCTGAACAGATCTAGTCTGCCAAAATCAAGCATATTTACATTCCATGCTCCATGCCGATGAATGTAAATAATTCACTGAGAGTTATCATGACTGAAATATATTTGATTTTTTCTTTTTCCATTTAAGATTCACCCAACATAAGCCCAAAGTATACTTCACTTTTTATGCGTACGTGAGCGTCAGCGTATAGTGCGTGTGATGCAAATTTTGTCATCAAAAGAGTACATGCATACTGTATGTGCACCACCAGATTTTTGTAACAGGCTGCACATGCTCATTTAACTTTTAAATTAGTTTATCCATAAGGTGGCAACTGTGCCCTGAGGGCGTCGATTCACAAGGCAGTCAAAGAAAACCTGCATAAACAGAACAGACCGGAACGCATGCAAGCTACAGTGACACCAGAGCCCTCCAGAGACGAGAGATTGTGCGAAGAGGTTAGAAAGTACCTTCATTTGTACAACTCTAGCATGAAAGAATACAAAAATATTTACATGGGTTGTAACTTGTGGTGAGAGATTGCTCAAAACTGTTTTGAACGCCTGTGTAAGCGTACGAGTCAAGTGAAGTATACTTTGCAAGGCTGTGTGTTCAACTGTGCACATACAGTATGCTGGAGTACACGTAAAAAAAAAACGAAGTATACCCAAGACTTAATGATGATAGGAACATGGTGATTTGGGTAAACATTTTACACTCTTAAAAATAAAGGTTCCACAAGCAGGTTTACAAGGCGATGACATAGAAGAACCATTTGTGGTTCCCCAAAGAACCATTTTAATATTCTAAAGAACCTTTTTCCACTGTAAAGAACCTTTTGTGCATTGGAAAGGTTCAGTGGATGTTAAAGGTTCTTCATGGGACCACTGATGGCAAGAAAGAACCTTTATTTTTAAGAGTCTTCCTCCATGGGAGGAAGTAGCTGGAAAAATGGAGCAGTTCTTAAACTTACAGTGTTGCAAAATGAGTATCCAAACAAATGCAACTGAATTCAGCATAACCGGAAATCATGTCTATTTCCTCAGTGCTGTTTGATGAGAACTGATCTCAGATCAGTTGTAGCATGATGTAAAATGTCAATGAGTAAAAATGACCCACTGCTTTGGCAAGTAAACTATATCAGGTACCTTTTGACCTCAACGTAAGGGGAAAAAGTAAGTTTATCACTTTGATTACTATTATAGTGGAATGAAATTTAAAAACAATAAAGCACACGCTTGAAACCAAAACATATTTACATGTTCATGAAGATTTAAAAATCATCAAATAAATCAATAAATCAATCATTGCTAGTTCAGAGATGTCCCAGACAATGCTGGCAATCTGGCTTTGCTGAAAGTGGTTTAATGGTCTATACAACATGATATTGCACACAGACCAACAAGCATGTCAAAACATGTTCTCAATAGCTCACTGCGTGTGAATGACGGCTTCAAACGCCTGTGTCCAGTGTCCGTTGAGTTGTCTACGGTTAATAGAAGACATCCTCCAGTCATCACGCTCCCCTGGCTCTGGACGGTGAGAGGTGAAGAGGTCAGTAGTAATATTCATGCATTTCTGTCCAGTTGGTGACCCAGAGTTTCTTGCTCAGTTCTTGTTCGGGTTGAAAGGCCAAGTTACACTTATAGCGTTCTTCTTTGCATACTTTCACACCGTGGTACTTTGGCATTATCCTGTAGTAAACAGCCCTCTTGAAGAAACCACACTGCTCAAGACAGACAGAGAATGAAGGAAACATTTCAGGTAAGAGTGATGGATATGTTTCTTAATAAAACTTTAATAGGAATAATACACCCTCAAATTTAAATTTTTATCATTTACTCACACTCATTCCAACCCTGTATTATTTTCTTGGTGTTTTCCACAAGAAAGTAGATAGTGATTTATGCAGCAAAGCTCAGAAAAAGCTTCAAAAAAAGCAGTCCACATAACTCGTGCACTATATTATAGATCGTATGAAGTCATTTGATACATTTGTGAGAAACAGACTAAAATTCAAGCTGTTATTCACTGAAAATGTACAGCTTTGTTTCTCATTTGCTTTGTTCAAATTTGCTGTGCTATAATTGTTGAAAAAAAGAAAATTCTGGCATTAAATCAATGTTACATAAATGTCATATATATTATGCTTTATGATGCTTTTTGTCAGTTTTGGAGCTTTGCAGTAAAAATCTGAATCTACTGATAAATCCCTGATAAAAAAAAAAAAAAAAAATAGCAACCTGGATATTGTGCATCTCATTTTGAGATTCACAGAAGAAAATGAATAATATGTGGTCAGAATGACGAGGGTGAGTAATTGATGACAACATATTAGTTTTGGGGTGAATTATTCCTTTAAGTAAATAAGTAACACTGTATAAATGTTTATGACATGACATTTATGACAATGGTTAAAGATCATAGAAAAAAAACAAAAACAAAAACAATGAATCTTTATGCTTCAACAGAATGCAACAGTCGGGTTCCAGAAGTAAAAACTCCATTCATTTTCTCCATATGGAAATTGATTTTTAAGGATAAATTATAAACCTTTAAAGACAGACATACTGTGAGCTCCGAGGTTATTATTCACTTATATTTGCTTGAAGCCGTCAGCCCGCATTATTAACTTACTTTTTAGAATAATCGTGTTTAACAACAGAATTTGTGGTGAAAAACTACATTACCCATGATGATGTACAGAAAATTCCACCAATCAGAGAATGGAAAAAAATACTTCTGGAACCAAAGCCACTAAAAACGTGGGCAGACACGAATGCACTCTATTGAGATTGAAAGGTTGAGGTTGAAATTACAGTGGACAAAAGAACGTAGTGAAATGTAAAATTCATTAATGGAAAACACAGCATTGAGATTCCCAGGTGAGCTCCATTTTACTTGTGAAATTTAAGGGTTAGGTTATTGAGCAAAATAGAAAGAGTAGGAAAAAAAGAGATTGTTATTTGACTCTGGCAGTGAAGGGATTACGGAGTTAGGAGGTGAGTAACAGGCTTGCAAAGTGAGAAGTCAGAGAAAGCTTATGTTTACTAGAGAGAGCTCACGGCTCTGCTTTACCGAAGGAACCTAACGGTGCTGCCATAGCGGCCCACGGGCCCCCACAGACTCAGTATTCCTCCGTCAGCCTCTCTGTCTCAGAGGGCTGGATCTTTATTTCTGCTTTCTGGGATTTGGCCTCATACATCTCCCTCCTGCTGGCCCGTCGGAAGAAACCGCACTGTGGAGGAGGGGCGGAGCCCAAGGCGGGACATTTATTACTAATTTAAATAACAAGCTGCGGTGACATTTCACATCAAGTGCGTGCTGGAAAATTGAATTTCATGGACTGCAAGCATGGCTTAAATCTGTTCTGCCATATGGGTCTATAAACCGTCCCTGGTTAAGATATGGCTCATAAATGAATCTAATTTCATGGTAAGAGTAATTTTATGTAACGTATCTTTCAAAAGTTTGGGATCAGTATGACTTTTGTTTTAAATAAATCAGAGCTTTCCAAACTTAAGAGGAGTAAGGCCCCCCAAAAACACTGCAAAAGCTCCACGACCTCGCCGTTAAAAAATATATACCGACATTTACCTACAAATACATTTATTAGCAAGTTTGTAAGAATTTCATGTGAATTATGAGCAGTATGATGTAAACATTCTTAACAAATATATTTAAATCCATAACACTAACCTTACATACTTTCAAAAAAAATCAAATTTTAGAACAATTGGAATATTTTAATTATTTTAATATATTGATTTGGACTAGCTACGGCCCCCTGCAATACCACTACGGCCCACCGGGGGGCTGCGGCTCACAATTTGGGAAGCACTGAAATAAATCAATACTTTTTACTTAATACTGAGATGAGCAAATGCATGCTCACATTTACTGTAGTCTAGAACTACAATAACCATCAAGATTACACCGCGCACACAACACCTCTACACTTTACTCCTGAATTCCCTGAACATGGCGGCAAGAGAGGTGTCAGTCAATAAATTGGAAAACAAAACAACTTTCGTTACTTATTTGAAAAAGTAACTCAGAATCTTTGTTGTACACTTAAAAGTTATCCATTACTTTACTCATTACCTGCATTACCCCCAACACTGACTTCAACTCAGATGGACCAGATGAGCCATATTCAATGGCATTATAAAAATAGCACACAACTGTGACCAATCAATTAAATTCTGTCTAGTCTGTATTACATTTCTACCATCTGAAAAGTATATAACATAATACTTCCCAGTACAGTTGCGACCTGGATTTCAGATAATTCTAAATGATGGGGAAAAAAATAAAGTTTTGACATTCTGTGATTTTGAGGGAATGTAGACCAAATATAAGAGCACAAATACCTTCCACAGAATGAGACTGATGATGCCTAATAAAAGTATCCCTGCAACCGCTGCAACAATGATGATCCAGAGAGGAACTTCATATGGCAATTCCTCTCCCAGCACAGGGTCAATTTTTACTGAAAACTATAGAGACAAAGGGACATTCATGTCATTAGGAGATACACTGTGAACACTCTGTCATCATTTATTATTGTTCCAAACACATGGATTATACACAAAATATTTAGTTCTGGATACAGAGTTTATAATGACCAAAAAAAAGCACAATAAAAGTAGTCCATATGACTATATTCCAAGTTTTCTGTAGTCATACAATAGTTTTGTATGAGGAACAGACCAATTTACGTCATTATTTACTAAAAATCTTTTCTTTTTTCTGTATATCAAATATATATATGTTATGTATATGTATGTATATATGTCTATGTTATTTGTTCTCAAAACTTTTTCAGAAATTGTAGTCACCGTTTAATACAATGTCACATTGTTTCAAGGCAGCTTTGTGGTAATAAACAGGAAGTAAAGCAGCTCTACAGAAGACAAGTGTCATTATACAGTTCAATTTAGTTCACTGTTGATTCAGTTCAGTTCAATAACTGTCAATGTTAAAAAAAATATGAAACTACTTCAAAGGCAGCTCTACTGAAGACAATAGTGTCATTATCCAGCTCAGCTCAGTTCAGGTTATGTTCTCATTCAATAATCTCAGTGCAGTCAAATCGATAATATTTATATTATTTATTATTGATTATTAAAGGGGCACTTCACCGTTGGCAAAACTGCCTAAAACTTGGCAGGGAAAAATAAACCTGACTACTTAACTGGTGAAAACAAATAAAAAGGCAGTTGTCTTCCCTTTTACCAAATAGATAGGAAAACTTCAACACCCATAATGCACCGGGCATGTTGCCATCCCAGGCCACTCCCAGCAGTCTGCTATGAACACGCTTACCAGAATCAAATACCGCCTTGCTTTAGTAGGAAATACTTCTTAGCAAACTTTTAGTCATAATGGTGTCGCCTTGCATTTTTCCCAGATCCAAGACTTCAAAAGGGTTAAACGTTTAACTGTTACTTTCAGTTGTCAGTGAAGGATCCAGTCCAATCGTAAATACGGCGAGAACGAAAAATCCTAAAAACTTCCTAGTTAACATTTCATACTGGATGACTACGAACACTGTTTAAGGTCAAAAGGAGGGGAAAATCTAGTCTCGCATAGCCAGACCTTCAGACTTATGGCAGAAAGTCTGGACTCTATCGCAGCTTTCATTGGCCAAGGACCGCCCAAAAGGACGTTTGACTGTAACGCAAACAATCACAGCTCGTTTTGTTCCGGGCGTGAAAATTAAAGTCGATGTGCCTACAATAACAGACCGGCGTTCATCTAATAAATGATTCATTTAAGAACGTTGTGCAAGTTTACTGCAACAATGGAGCCACGAACTTCACATACTTTTGAAAATCTAGCGTTTAGTTGAACCTGGTATGCGCTCATTGTCACAATTGTAAACATGACAACGTTCTTCTTCCATGAGGGGGTTTGGCTTCATGGCATTTGTTTCCAGGCGGCCCGTTAAAGAACGCGACACACAAACTGAAACTACTGAAGTGTTTCCAGATAAGTGTGCCATATGCATCAGACGTTCAGCCAACTTCTGCGGCTGAAACTAGGGAAAACCTGAAAGAATCTGCCCAACTTCCTGAAGCGAAACGCAATCACGTACAGGTAAGAAAGCTGTTGCCATATTGTTCCATTTTCACCATAATGCTCTTTAAAGAGTAGACATAATACAGCAATAATACCTACAATAACTGTTCTGTTAATAACCCTCTGTTGATCCGACTGTATGTGGGCGGGGATACAAAAACGTGGAAGTAAAATCTGTAGTTTTCACGAAAGCCCTGGAGTTGTCACGTTTTACATCAGATTTTTGCTAACAAATAAACAAATTTCTTAGTCCAGGTAACACGGAAAAGAAGTAAACATGGTTTATTTACATGATCTACTAACATTGTAAAAACAGAAAGCAGTTAAAAATCGGCAAAGTTAAACTTTAATTGTCTTTTAAACTCAAGTCAATATGACTTGTACACTATATGTCAAGATGTTTCAGATTACTTACTATACAAAACAGCGGACGAGTCGCCCAAAGAGTAGACGTTTTCAATCTTCTAGATGCCCCAAAGAAAATTTGAAATTTAATCCTAAAATTTAAAACACTGAAAAATATTATAAATCTACAATTAGTTTTGATTGTTACATTACTATAGTTTTTCAACTCATTATAGTAATGTACTAGTACATGTAGAATTAATTTTTTTTATTTACTTAATTTTAATTAAATAAATATTTACTATTTTAATCTTATATAAATATACCATTCTCTAGACTTTTCCACTGACCCCCTGTCACTCCCTTGCAGACCCCAGTTTGAAAGCCCTTGCTCTAGACTACTTTAATGGTGCTTTTACAGTTGTTGTTTTGGAGTTTGACAGTCCGTGGAGATTATGAACCATCATATGAAACATCATGAGGGTGAGTAAATAAATCACTATTGGGTGAACTTTAATGCGAACAGCTCTGACCTCTGTGGTCTGGTTTTTCATTTTGATGGCCGGTTTGTCTGTCTGCAGTCTCAACGTGGCCTGCCCCTTTACCTCCACTCGCAAGGCATTCGCGTAATCCTATGAGAAAACCACAGAGATGTCAGCAGCCATTTAGCAAGCACCGTGACAAAGAGTACTTGATGAACAGCTACTATACAAACCTCTAGCAAGGTGCCGTTCCACACACGTGACCTGACTTTGATCTCCGCCTGAGTCGACATGTTGTGCAGCGGGCAGGAGAAGGTCAAACAGTGGGCCGTCTGCTTTGAACACTCCTGAACAGACATAAAAGACATTCGGATGATGAAATAACGGCTGGGGCACCGTGAAAATCACTCCTCAGAGAGCAAACGTCTGCCTCACCAACAAATGGGACACTTTACGAGGAGCCAGGACAGTAACAGAAGCTTCTGCATGGGGATACGCAGACCCCGCCTCTCTTTTAGGTCGTTTAGTACCTTGCTCTGACAACTGGAAGAGATGAAAACCGAATGGATAGGATGAAATTGAAGACGGGTAACTGTGGGCTGCTGTATTTATTTCCTCAGACTCACTGTGAGGTTGAGATGGTTGACAATCTTCCCTGGTGGGACACAGCGTGACTCCGACGCTCCTTTGATCACTATCTCCGTGAGATACAGCAGCCATTTCCCATTGGTTACCGCAAATGGCCATTCAAAGTCAATCATCAGAGTTCCCAAATCTCCCAGAGGTTCTCCCAGCACTTGCACCTGGAATGTGGACAAAATGAACTATTTTAGTGATTTTACATTTGAGCAGTTAAAAAAGAGGATAGTTTACACATAACTTACAATTCTGTCATCATTTACTCACCCTCATATCGTTCCAAACATGTACGACACAAAAGTAGATATTCTGTAGAATGTTGATAACCAAACTGTTCTGGAGACCATTGACTTCTATTGTATGTATTCCCTAAAATATCATGTTTTGTGTTTCTCGAAAGAGAACAGGTTTGGAATGACATAAGGGTGAGGAAATGATGACAGAATGATCATTTTTAAGTGAACTATTGCTTTAAAAGTGGCCTCCGATCTCATTTTGGTCCATTTAGATGTGGTGTCAGTCTACTTTTGATTTACATTGTTTTTTTGGAGTTTTTTTTGGGAAAGTGCACCAATTATATATTGTATTAATTAGTCATCTTAGTATGGACCCTTTTCACATTCCCGGGATTCTCAGATGCGGAAGTAAACTTCTATAGCGGGGAACGGGAAATGACAAAAAATATTATTTTTGTATTCCCATTTGCTACAATATCGAAAGAAAAAAAATCCATGACCTTCCAAAAGAGGTAAAAATATCGAGAGATTGATTACAGCAGCAGTATATTACATTTTTAAAAAACGAAAATATTAAAAACTTTACTAGATTTGCGATGTTGATAACTGTGGGAACGCATCAGCATCTGTGAAAAGTGTCCATTATAATGGTAGAACATTATTATACATTATTAAGCAACAGTAATACATTTCTGCTCTAATTTATTAATTATAATTTGGCAATGAATAATGAGTGGATTATAAACTTGAGCTTTTTATCCACGTTCAATTTCTGAGTTTAAATAGCCAAAAACATTTATAACTACATCAAGAAAGATATTTTCTTTTTTTAGCAATGATTCATTAAATTGATCAAAAGTGACATTAAGACTGTTAAAAAAAATTCTGTTTCAAATAAATGCTGTTCTTTTGACATTTCTATTCATCAAAGAATCCTGAAAAAAACTAAATATGAAGCAGCACAAGTGATGATGCGGAAAATACACCTTTACATCACAGGAATAATTTACATATTAAAAATATATTAATTAGATTCAGTTTTTTTTAATTTATTATGTGTCTTTCTGAAATGTGGTTTGGATCAGGGTTGTATTTTTTCTGTTCTCAAAACAAATTATCACAAGCAACTAAGTGCAAGTCGCTTTGGATAAAAGCGTCTGCCAAATGAATAAATGTAATGTAAATGTAAGTTCATTTGAGCCAGATACATTAAAATAAAACCATTTTTGGTGTGTGTCCAAACAAACCTATAAAGCCACACTCACACGGAACACAAACTCCAGCGGACTCCCCACATCACTGGTGCTGTTCATGGCAGATTCCCCGATCACGCTGCCACTGAAGGACGTGTCAATCACGGACTTTTCTCTGCACGTGACAGGAAGAGAATGTGAATCACAGCCTTAAAGGTGCAGTATGTGATTTCTGAGAAACGCTGTTGAGCAGAACAAGACACTTGTAGCCAATCAGCAGTGGGGGGCGTGTCCACTCATGATGGGGGAGGAGACAGAGTGAGCAAGAAGGAGATTTGAAGAAAGACGGTAGAAAGAGAGATGGCTGAGAGACATTACAAAAGAGAAAAGGTCATTTTCACTGGAAAATGAAGAGTTATGATCAGTCAAGAGCTTTAGGACACGCGTTAATATTAGAAAAGCTTTCCCGGTTACAGAATGCGGTTGTCGCTCCTGTAAATTCCTGAACTGTGTGTGAACAGAACAGGATTAAGCACTAAAAGGTGAATCGAGAACTGAATTTAGCTGCAGTGTGTATTTGGCTTTTGTTAGCATGCACAGATGAATCATCATTCACTTCCCATTTACATAACTATATATCAAAGTACGTACAAGGAAAAGGTAGTGAGGACTGTGTTCTTCACGTTGAGGGTGACAGGAACAGGATACAGATCCTTCTGTTCACTTATACTGAAGACAAACACAAAGTCAGTCACCTTAACAGAAATAGACCTGCAGAAATATGTTTTATGCACTATGCATTGAATTGTATACTGTATAAACCAGAAACCATCTCAGTTTCTACACACGTACGTGGAGAGGTGAAGTCGAGACTCAATCTGTTCTGTGTACAGAGTTATACCAGAGGTCTCAAAGATGATTATCAGTGAGGCCTGTGAAGATGGAAATCAAGAGAGAGAACTTATTAGCAAAACATATCAGATGTACAGTCTGATTAGCCGAGTTCATTCAAATGGCCCGTGGAGAATGAGTCATCAGAGGCTTTTTAATGTACATGCAAATCTTCAGAAAGGTCACGCATTGGACATGTTTCAGTAAGAAGACTGCTACCTTCTGAGTGCTTTTAAATGGGTTTCCCAGATCGCACACGATGGTCTCGTCTGCGCTGCACTCAATATCAAACCCAGACTGTAATGAAGGCAAACCAGGAGAGTTGAGAACAGAATTGAAAGCATTAATAAGATTCTCTAGAAAGAGTCTCTAACAGGAACTTAAGTTCAGATGAAGTATGACTTATTATGCAAACAATGCATTTCGATCTACATAGCAACGTATAGTACAAAACAAATGGTACAGGAAATGCAGGAAAACTGTATTGCTTAGATGTCGCTCTCTCAAGAAAGAACTCAAGTTTGAGATATTAGAGATCTTCCTTGTGATACAGCGCCCCCATGTGGACTGACCTGAGTGCGCACTCCTGAGTATTTGAGTGTGGGGGGAATGGTGATGTTGAGCATGGCCTGATGGGCGTCCTCGGCCTGCCTGCCTTCATCTGGCATGTTCGTAATGTCCAACATCATCACCAGCTTCTTAATGTTACTGTTGAACTCCATAGTTTGACTGTGAACAAACCAGCACATCTCATATTTTCCATGTGTATTTAAACATTAGTTTTTGAGGAGGACTAGCTGATTTGTAAGTTAAAATAAAATGTAGATATTTTATTTTCCAGACTTTATTTAGTTAATTCATTTTATTTTATTCCATTTACTGCTGTCATAACTCTCCTGAGGTATGTTTCTTCTCACGTGATAAATGAATAAAAACTCAAATCTAACATAATAAAATTGCAATGAATCCGCTACGTCATGTTCCATTCACCTACCACCAGAGGTCGCCCACTCACATCATGGACTCCATACACCACACTACATTTCCCATAAACCCCTCACCCAGTCACTGATCACCCTGTTTCGCATTACCTTCACACCTGATTCAGATCTCACCACTATAAAAGCACCACTCACACACACCCACTGGGGGAAGTATTGCTAATCCTTGTATTACAATTCCGAGCGTGTTTTCCCTGTCTGGTTTCCCTGTTTCCTGATCCTGCCCGTTTCCTGTTATCGATGTTTATCTGCCTGCCTGTTTGACCTCAGCCTGGATTATTACTACGAGTCTGCCTTTTCCCTGCTACTTCTGTTCACTACTGAGTTGACCATTGCCTGTCTGACCATGTCTCTGAATAAAGCTGCATTTGGATCTAAACCCGGTGACTCACTCATCATTACAAAAATGTAATAAAATCTGATAAAACTCCTTAATGCATTTTTGGTGAATTTATTTTGCAGTACTATACTATACTATACTATAATATAAGATAATGTAATGTAATGTAATGTAATGTAATATAATATAATAATTTTGATAAGTTCCCATGACTTTATACTGCAATAATGACTGGCTAATTGTACACTACACCCATAAAATAAAATAACATATTGGTAAGTTGCAAACACTTTATTTTACAATTGAGACTGTCTAACTGTACATTACACCATATAATATAATATAATATAATATGATATGATATGATATGATATGATATAATATAATATAATATAATATAATATAATATAATATAATATAATATAATATAATATGACATAGTATATTCAGATTTCAGACTTCATTTATTAAAACTATAACCAAATATTTTTTTAATAAATAGTGGGCACTCAGTTAGTCAATATTGGTAAGTTGCAAATACTTTATTTTACAATTGAGACTGTCTAACTGTACATTAAACCATATAATATAATATAATATGATATGATATGATATGATATAATATAATATAATATAATATGATATGATATGATATGATATGATATAATATAATATAATATAATATAATATAATATAATATGACATAGTATATTCAGATTTCAGACTTCATTTATTAAAACTATAACCAAATATTTTTTTAATAAATAGTGGGCACTCAGTTAGTCAATATTGGTAAGTTGCAAATACTTTATTTTACAATTGAGACTGTCTAACTGTACATTACACCATATAATATAATATGATATGATATGATATGATATGATATAATATAATATGATATGATATGATATGATATAATATAATATAATACAATATAATATAATATGACATAGTATATTCAGATTTCAGACTTCATTTATTAAAACTATAACCAAATATTTTTTTAATAAATAGTGGGCACTCAGTTAGTCAATATTGGTAAGTTGCAAATACTTTATTTTGCAATCGAGACTGTCTAACTGTACATTACACCATATAATATAATATAATACAATATTAATCAGATTTTAGACTTCATTTATTAAAACTATAACCAAATCTGTTTTTAATAAATAGTGGGCAGTCTTGGCACTATGTAGTAAACACTACACAGTATCCAGTACAATTCCATTCTGAACATTTTTTTTGAACATGGCACACACATGAACCTTCCAGTAATCATTAGATTCATGGATACGCCTGCCAAAATTAAACTATAATAAGTGGTTTCACTCAAAAGACATCTGAACGTAGATGTGGAACCTAACATCTTTGAATAATCTTTATCTCCGAACACATCGTTGTTTATTTCTGTGAGAACATCCATATTCAGCCGTTTCCATCTAGAATCCTCACCTTGGGAAGGGAATGTAATTCTCATCAGCAAATCTGGCCATCAGCTGCAGGTTACTGCTACACCTGTTGTCATCACCACACTCCTTGTGAAAGTTAATCTGAGGAAAAACACAGCAAAGCACTCTCCAGACTCACATCAACATAAAGCTTCGAGCAGAGGTTTCTGTTCGGCTGAGATGGAAATGTAGATTTGGTTTTTGTACCTCAGTTTTTTCTGTCAGGGTCTGCTGGCCACTCAGCACAGGGAAAGCGTCCAGGTTCTGTAATGTTTGTTGTGCTGCTGCTTTCTGCTCATACAGGGACACGTTCAATGTGAACACTATGGGCTGAAGTTTGTCCCTCACAGGACCCTGGAGAAGGGAGAAAGAGAAACTTTTTTGCATTAAACACAAATTACGGGATCAGAATTGCATACTATGTGTGCTAAAACGTAGGTTTTTTAATTAATAAGTTATTTTAAGACGTATGTATGTTAATTCATGGTAGCAACATGCTAACCAGGCTAGCAACATGCTAACCACATTAGCAATGTAATAGAAAATGTTAGCAATGTGCTAATTAATGCTAACAACAAGCGAATTAATGCTGACAATATGCAAAAACATGCTAGAAACATGCAGATTCATGCTAGCAATATGTAAAAACATGTTAGAAATGAAATATGCTCTTTCATGCTAGAAACACGTTAGTATTTCGTCAAATCATGTTAGCAACATGTTAAGTCATGCTAACAACGTGCTAATATTCTTCTTCTTCTGAGATTACATATGATTTTTATTAAAAACATGATCAAAACTGTGAAAAATGCCATGGACTTTCATTTAGGAGGTCAAAACTTTTATACAATAACTCTAATAGCGTATTTAAGCTTCATCCACAATATTAATCACTAGCAATGCCTAGAGACTACCTTGGGGCATGCTAGCAATGTGCTAAAACACGTCAGCAGCATGTTAAAACATGCTAATTATGATTAACAAAATGCCATTACATTAAAACATGCCAGCAACATGTTAATCATGCTTACAAAATGCTAATAATGCTAGCAATGTGCTAAAATACGTTAGCAGTATGCTAATTAATGCTAAAAACATGCTAATTCATGTTAGCAATGTGTTAAAATTCATGCCAACATGCTAAATCATGCTACCAACATGCTAGCAATGTGCAAAATCATGCTAGCAATGTATTATAAAATGTTAACATGCTAAAACACCTTATCTTTCTCTCGCTATCTGCTAGACTGTATTTCCTCCAAAACCTTCAAACTAGGCTTTAAAACTACTTTTTAAAATCCATAACTACTTCAAACTGAAAGCTTTCAAACTTTAAACCTTTTAAAACTTGTTAAAACTTTTTAATCTAGTTATTGTTGTTATTATTATTATTATTATTATTAGTAGTAGTAGTAGTATCAGACATCAAATACCCTGCAACGGCTAAATGCAGGATTTGATCTATATATATATATATATGTGAGTGTGTGTGTTTACTGTAAGTGCATGGTGGTCTGAGCAGGTGGTCTCTCACATTAACAGTAAGTTCCAGCTCTTGACATGCAGGAGCAGAGAAAGAGAGACGGCCTGTAAATGTGCTTTGCTTGTTGTCAAGGAAACGCACTCGGGGGCCACGGCGATTCTGGTCAGCGTCTACTGTGTACTTCACGGCTGGAGCAGGGAGAAACAAACAGCGCGTGGTTAATCCAATAAAACACAGATGAAACACTCCTGAATCAGGGTTTCCACTTACTGATGTCCTTCTTGAAGGATTTGTTTCCATTGCTGAGAGTGTAACTGAAACACACCTTCACCTTTATGCTATAAAAATGACATATTGTAATTATTTTAAATGGAACTACAATGGTAACGTTAATAATGGTATATTACACAATTTTATAGCTAATGCATGTGCCAGAAACATTTGTTTTCTTACCAGGAATTATCACACTGACTTGGAATCACAATCTTCGGCTCCACTGTGAAGTTTTTGGAGAGGTGGATGACCGGACGCGACCTGAAAAACACCCATCAAACATCACATATTTTGAGGTTATGATGCAGAATGGATTGATTTAGTTAAAAACTCCAGCAGAGGGCGCTCCAAGCATGCAGGAATCGAACCACATATCTATTTGGTATCTGGTGTTCATCTGGATGATTATTGGCTGCTTGCTATCTGTTATTATTGTATGTATTAATGTATGAATGTATGTATGTGTATGTATGTACAGTACCTGTCAACAGTTTGGAAACTACGATTTCTAGAGGTCTCTTCTGCTCACCAAGGTTGCATTCATTTAATCAAAAATCCAGAAAAACTGTAATATTGTGAAATATTATTCATTTAAAAGAAATATTTTCTATTGTAATATGTTTTAAAATATAATTTATTCCTGTGATCAAAGCTGAATGTTCATATAATAATAATAAATATTTCTTAAGCAGTAAATCATCATATTAGAATGATTTCTGAAGGATCATGTGACACTGAAGACTGGAGTAATGATGCTGAAAATTCAGATTTGCCAACACAGGATTTTTAAATGTATTAAAATAGAAAACAATTATTTTAAATTGTAATAATATTTCACAATATTTTCTGTTTTACTGTATTTTTGATCAAATAAATGCAGCCTTGGTGAGCAGAAGAGACTTCTTTCAAAAACATTAAAAATGTGTAATGTGTCCAGACTTTTGACATTTACTCTATGTAAGTAAATAAATAACTATTGTTGTTTTTAATAATAACGATACATTTGTTTATTTAAAAATGTAAATAAATATAAATTATATAAAATATAATATACAAATAAATTTACTATAAATAATAATTATACATGCACTTATTTAAATAAAAATAATTATAAATTACATCAAATATAATATATAACTAAATAAATTAAATATTTTTGTTTTTAATAATGAATTCATTTATTTATAAATATACATTTAAAAAAAATATATAATATGCAAATACATTTACAATAATAGTAATAATAATAATAATATATACATTTATTTAAATAAAAATAATCCTAAATCACATAAAATATAATATAATATACAAAATATACTATAATAATGTAATACTATAATATAAAATACAAAAATCAATCAGTCAATAAATCAATCCTTTGGTGGGCACAATTTATATTTGTCTACAGAGTTAATTTCAAGGACTAAATGTTTTTTAAAGATCATGAGAAACATACATTCAATATATATATATATATTTATTTATATCTATCTATCTATCTATCTATCTCTACTCTATATATATATATATATATATATATATATATATATATATATATATATATATATACACACACACACACACGTTTGGAAAAAGAATAGTTCAAAATCCTTCTGAATAATATCAACATCTATATTTACACCAAACACTGTTGAAAGACTGAACCTCAAAAGAGCGATGCGGTCATCCATGGAGCCCACCAAAATGTCAGGATAATCATTTCCATCCATATCCAATCCTCCATTGAGAGAGTAGCCAAATGTCTGAAAGCCCCTGGGACCTAATGATTTCCCCTCTATCACCTAAGAGACATACAGTAAATCACCTGCTCGTATTCTCACGGTGCAGATATGATCAACTGTTGATCTATGTTCTATTGCCGTGTTGCAATGATGAGGGTGATTACAGGATTAGGAAACAGTAGGTAGTTGTACAAAAGTCACTCCAAAATCTTAAATAAAGCTGATCCATAAAAATCCCATTATGCTTTGCTTTACCTGGCTGGGTTCCTTGGTTATTCCATTTTTACTTCCCATCCATATAAAGACTTTCCCAGAGTCTTGGAACGGAGCACCAACAGCAAAATCTGAATGAACAAAACACGCCGCAAATCCCAGAACATGTGTTTAAAGGATTAGTTCAGTTCTGAATTAAAATTTCATGATAATTTACTCACCCCGTGTCATCCAAGATGTTCTTTCTTTCTTCAGTCGGAAAGAAGTTAAGGTTTTTGAGCTAGTGCAAGATGAGCGTTTGTGGTTAATATGTATATAATTATCTATTTCTTTTTTAGAAAATGACCGAATGCTTTGCTAGATTAGACTCATATTCCTCGTCAGGATCGTGTTGAAGCTGCAATGAAACTGACATTTGGACCTTCAACCTGTTGGTAGCTGCTTGAAGTCCACTATATGGAGGAAAATCCTGGAATGTTTTTCTTAAAAACCTTCATTTCTTTTCGACTGAAGAAAGAAAGACATGAAGATCTTGGATGACATGGGGGTGAGTAAATTTTAATTCTGAAGTGAACTAATCCTTTAACTCTCCATGACCTCCAGATGGCAGCATTATGAAAATTATACACTTCTGCATATACACTACCATTCAAAAGTTTGTAGTTGGTAAGATTTTTTAAAATGCTTTTGAAATAAATATTTTCATCCAGACTGGAACTATTTGACCAAAAATACAGTAAAAACAGTAATGTGTTCATGAAAAATAAACGTTCTATTTAAAATAATTTTAAATGTAATTTTCACCCTCATTACTGCGGTCTTCAGAGTCACATGATCCTTCAGAAATCATTCTAATATGCTACTTTTCTGCTCAAGAAACATTTCTGATTATAATCAATGTTGAAAACAGTTGTGCTGCTTCATATTTTATGGATTCTTTGATGAACAGAAAAAAACAGCATTTATTTGAAACACAAATCTTTTTTAACATTGTTTTGATCAATTTGATCACATCACATTCTTGTAAAAAACAAAAAACTGCAAACTTTTAAACGGTAGTGCACTTTTGAGCAAGCTCATGTAACATTCATTATGCTTATAAATGTGATCATATTTTATGATAGCATACACCTTTAAAATGTTGTTAGCATATTCATAACAGCTACTTATACTACCTTGAAATCCGTCCTGATTGACGTCCCCCACTGCAGCAACAGCAAATCCGAACCCTGACCCTTTTTTACCCTTCAGAACCAAGCTGGCTTTTTGCTGAAAGAACCCGTTCTCGTTCATGAAGATGTAAACTGCCCCCCCCTCCTCCTTGTAGCGATCGAAGTAGAACGGCGCTCCGACGATCAGGTCGTTCCAGCTACGACAGCGTGCAACCACACAAATGACATGTTATGTCTAAATGACTAATGTTTATTTTCATAGAAGCTTTAGTAAAGAATGATATAAGTGCAGTCAGCCGTGCATCTGTTGACATGCTTAAGTAAAACGCTCAACGGGATCTTTGCAAGGGCACATGGGGAAAGTTAGACATGCTTCGGTCTACTTCCTTTCAATACATTTTAAAACTCAGTCAAGCGTTGTACAGATCAGTCTCTGTGATGATAATGGATTACTGGATATGCAAACAGTGATATTGGCAAGTTTCACTATAACTGTGACTAATATGATATGACTAATGCTTTTTCATACTGTGATTAATTGGATTTCATTGTATGCACACTGTGATGTTTACTGGATTTGAAGTAAACTTCAATAGAAGTTCTCATCATGAGAAACATTTTTAGCTATTTGCAGCACAAACGACGCAGTCAAACAGAGACTTACTCGTCATTGTTGAGGTCTGTAACCGCCAAACAGCTGCCAAAGTACGACCCAATTTGTTCCCCTGGGATCGTCATCAGTGGGTTCAGAACCAATTCTTGTTTTTCTGCCAGGATCACTGAACCCTTGAAATTGTCTCTGGGAGCCCCCGTCACCACAGTGTACTTAGAGCGATCCAGTAACTTTATGTCCTCCAGCACAGAGTAACCTGAAGAAAGAGATGACCGGCAGTGAAGAAACTGGACACTGGTCAAGCCACGGTAAAGTTCATTTACACTCAAGGATGGAAAAAGTTATGCTACATTTATTATTTGATTTGATTATTTTATCATTTTATTTTGGTTTACAACACTTTACAATAAGATTTCATGAGTTAATGTATTAAACTAACAATGAACAAAACATTTGTTACAGTATTTACTCATCTTTGCTGATGTCAGTTAATAAAAAGAATGTTCATGTTAGTTCACAGTGCATAAATACAACATTTTATTTTAATAACGTATTAGTAAATGTAGAAATTAGCATGAACTAAGATTAATAAAAGCCGTAGAAGTATTGTAAGTAAAGTAGTTAACTAATGAAACCTTATTGACAAGTGTTACCATTTTATTTTATTTTATTCAATGCAAACACTTATCTGACACAAAATTTGTGACAACATTAAACATAATTTACTTAAATACAAATTTAAACACAAAAAGACAGGCTAATTAACATTAAAGATATTGATCAAATTATTATTAGATGATTGATAAAATAACACAAAGAACTAACAGCAAAAACACTATGAATTAAAATTACTGACATAATTATTATAAGATCAATTAACACCAAACACTAAAACACTAGTTTATATAAAAAATGCTGAGGAAAAATGATTGTGTAATTATTGATCTATTAACACTAAACTAACAGTACAAACAAAACACTGTATTATTTAATGCACTGATAAAATTATTGTAAGCTATACTCTATGCTATATAAAAAAGTCATACAGAAAAATGCAAAGAGATTCATATGAATCTGTGAACCATTTTTAATGGCTTCTTTTAAATTTTAAGCGGAGACAATACAGGCAAAAACACTTTTCATGCACTTTTGTTCTTTTTGGCTTTTCATAAAGTGTTCTTTTTGGACTGGTGGAAAGAAAGCATCCAAAATACACTTTTAAATGTATATTTTATAGCACTTTATCTATTAGCATCTGTAGATTTCAGTGGCAGTAAATATCTGTAAAGGTTGTTTTCTCAAAATGAGCTTTTTCAGAAATCTCCACTCCAACAGACCTTACATACACCAAATTTTTCCATTTTACTCATATCTACTTTCTGAAGGTTTTTACAGCGGGATTTATTGATATATAATTTTCCTGGTTTTATACAACATTGTATTCCTTAAATAAATGGTATTTGACAGTATTTTCTGATTTATGGAGTGATAAAAATAGATTTCCTCTGTAAAAATCTTTGACTTTAACATGTCAAAAGATGAATTAATAAACAAGAATTTGGAACTTTACTTCATCCAATATTCAAATTGCTGTTCTAGAAATGTATGCAAATTAGCGCATATTTAATTAGATAATGCCTCATTTGTATATTAAAACAAAACATTTCAGAAAACTTGTAATACAAAAAATTTTTGCAATTCTTAATGTAATCAATCAGCTGGCAAAGTATGGTGATATCTAATAGTTCATTTTTTTACCCTATTCACCTGGGGTGTCTTGCCTTAACGGTTCCTAATCTACAATAGGTTTACATGCATCCAAGGTAAAAAAAAAACAAGACTAGTGCCAAACAAAACGACTGAATTTTGGTTCCTCCGGAGGCTTTCTCAGCACTTGATACGCAGTGATATGAACAGTAACGATGGGGTCGATTTTATCGTATCAATTCCAGCTCAAGTGCTTTTGAAGTTCATGCAAAGTGGATTGGCAGCGCTGAAAACAGCGTCTTCTCGACATGACGACAACACGAACCAAACTCTTCCAGTCCCAACACAACGACAGTGTTTGAGGGCGGGTCAAAGTAGACTTTGTTCGTGGGCAGCCAATGAAGACCACAGGCTGGCATTATGCAAATTTGTTACATTGGTTACGTGGCGTGATTTTTTCCCCCAACGGTTCAGCGGAAATCCCCGCCCTACAACCAATTTCATTGGCTGAGGCTACAGTGACGGGTAGGTTTTGGAATCAAGGTTGGGTGTAGACAATCGTTACTGTGATTGACATGACCAATGAAATGTTTAGAATCGGCTTTAGGGAGGGATTTCCGCTGAACTGTTTTGGTGGGGAAAAAAATTTGTAAGAGCAAGTTAGACTGGAATTGTTGACGACTCATTTCGGCAGCTCAGAATAGATTCTTTCTTTTAGGAGATCATAACTTTATTTGTTGTGCACTTGATCTGTTACATCCACTTTAAGACCTTTTACGTTCACAAACACCTTCGAAAAAGATAGTTAGTTACTCTCCAACATTGTCAAGATTCAAAACCAAAAATCGCAGTACATACCTATGTAGATGTTGAGCTTGTCCTCGCCTAGCATGCCGAAGCTTCGTTCATTGGCATCTCCAGCAAAATCTGAGTTGGTGTCTCTGCTTTTCATATGAACAGTGCCTATGAACAGAAGAATCCCTTTTATTAACAACATAACCCTCTTTATGTGTGATAACGGAGCACCGACACACACTAAAGTGTGTCAGTACATTTTCCACATGAATCATTTGTTGATTTTCCCATACTATTCTGTAACTCACCCTGCCACACAAAGCTGCCAGGGGTCCCAAAGAACACGTCGTTCTCCGTCATGCCCCCTGAGATGCCCATGTTGCACATGCCCTCCAGGTTCTGGTCATAGTTGAAGTCGCACAGCTCGTAAGTGTCTGACTGCCAGTAATCAGAAGGGTCGTAGGTCAAGTCGTTTCCTCGGACGTAACATTTGCCCACCATACGCTGCTGTTCTTCGCCGCCAAGCAGTTTTTTTACATAGCGATGGCCGCATGCCTGCCAACATGAACGAAGAGATGAACATAAAGAACTCTGATTGGTATCTGCTTTATTTATTTAACCTTTTAACCGCAATTGACCCTTCGCAAACCGTTTGATTGACAGACGATCTGACCAATCATAACCCCGGATCCGCCATTTTGTCTGACAAAGCAGTCAGGGGAGTTAGTAGAATAATGTTTGTGAACTTAAACTTGATAAATCCAAAGTGATTACTTTGAATTTTAATGTCATTTAAACAGCAATTGATGATTCTCTGACTCTGACAGTCTGAAAAAAAGTTTCATGTTTTTTCTACTGTTTTCATGTTTTGTGATAGTTGTTTGTGAGTCAATTTCATAATTGTAAAAAAGGTCACTGCAACTTTTTCTCACAATTTGTTTTTTTCCCTCACAATTGTGAGTTTGCATTTCCCAATTCTGATGACTTCTTCTCAGAATTGCGAGATTTAAACTCACAGTTGCAAGTTATAAAGTCAGAATTGGGAGATATAAACTTGCAGTACTGACTTTTTTTCTGGCAATTGTGAATTTAGTATGCGAGTTAAATGTCATAATTCTGACTTTTCTCAATATTGTGAGTTTATATCTCATATTTTTGACTTTTCTCAATTTTACGATTTTATATCTCATAATTCTGACTTTTCTCAATATTGTGAGTTTATATCTCATATTTTTGACTTTTCTCAATTTTACGATTTTATATCTCATAATTCTGACTTTTCTCAATATTGTGAGTTTATATCTCATAATTCTGACTTTATAACTCGTAATTGCAACTTTATATCATGCAGTTCTGAGGGAAAAAGTCAGAATTTTGAGATAAAAACTTGCAATGACCTTTTTTGTGTTTGTTCACACTTATCAGTATTCCAAAGTATTCTAAAGTATTTCGATTAAGTTACTAAACTTGAGTAATGTAACGAAATACGTTACAAATGACTTTTTAAAGCATGTATTTTGTAATCTGTAGTGAAATACATTTTAAAAGTAACCCACCCAGCCCTGTACATTCATTGTATTTTACTTAACCTGTTAGTGATGTCTTTAATGTAGCCCATGTATATGAAAAATAAAAAATAAAAAAATAAAATAGAAAATGCAACTTTATGTTTAGTTTTCTCCCTACCTGCTGTACTGATCCCGTACCGAACCCTGAGTATCGTTACATCCCTAGTAATCAAACATTTGATGGACCCCATTGACTTCCACATCCTATGGAATTTAATGGGGCCCATTAACAGTTTGGTCACCCATATTCTTCAAAATATCATCTCTTGTTTTCAGCAGAAGAAAGACATTCATACAGGTTTAGAACAACTTGAGGGTTAGTAAATGAAGACCACTTTAACCATAGACACCTAAACCAGATAATCAAGGTCTTCAAGCTTACTTGAAAATGACAGGCAGGTGTGTAAAAGCAGGGTTAGAACTAAACTGAAGAACGGTGGCTTGAGTGCATCTGACCCTCTCATTGAGTCCAGGGGAGAGGTCTGATGCTCTTTCCTTTGCAAGTAAAGTGTTTATTATGAAATAAAAGGAAACCAAAGATGCATCTCGTCTCACCAGCACACGTCCTCCATTCCTCTGACTGGCCACGGTCACTCCTAGCCACATGCCCTCCACCATCTCCGTTGACTGCGCTAGAGGAGAAACAAACTCCATCAGATAGCAGATATTTTATTCCCTCACTCTGCCTGGAATGAGTATTTCATTATATCAAAATCTGAATTATTTAAAAGAGTAAACTGAATGTAAGTTTTTTGGACACTAAATTGCATGTTATTTATGATTAAATAACAAAAAAATTCATTATATATTAAATTTACATTAAATGCAGTTAGTTACACTTAAGATTGCTTTTGATAATTAATTAGGAATTAATTTATTTCATATTTACTTATTTTATCTTTGAAATATGTGACCCTATACCACAAAACAAGTCATGAGTCGCACTGGGATATTTGTAGCAATAGCCAACAATACAGTGTATGGGTCAAAATTATTTTCTTTTATGAAGTAAAGATCATGTTCCATGGAGATATTTTGTACATTTCCTACCGTAAATATATCAACAATTTATTTTTGTGAGTGGATATGCATTGCTAAGAACTTTTCATTGCATTGCATTTCATTTGCACCCTCAGATTCCAGATTTTCCAAATATTGTCCTATCCTAACAAACCATACATCAATACAAACCTTATTTATTCAGCTTTCAGATGATATATAAATTTCAATTCCAAAAAAGTGACCCTCATGACTGTTATATATGCGATATATGTGTTAAGCACATATGGTAAACTAAAATATACTTGAAACATTTAAATATATTAGTATTTAAATATATTTGTAACTGCACATTTGTTTTGAAAGATTCATTTAGTCCATTTAAAAATATTAACAGTATATAAATATATATTATATAATATATATTATTATTATTTGTATATATATATTATATATATATAAATAATAATATATAATATTAGTATTTATAATATAATAATATTTAATAATATTTATATATAATATTATAATATAATATAATTATATGAATATATTTAATATTAAATAATACACTACAGTTAAAATTATAAACAGGTACTTTAAGCGTGCTTTGGTATAATACATGTACTTTAAAACATGACAAAATGATTAAAATATTTAATTAGTAAATTAAATTAGTACAAAATTAGAAGTGGCTAGTGCTAAACTCAATGCTACTGCTAGGCTGGTAAGGTTTTTTAGCTAATTTTAGCATACTTTATCCAACACAGAGATAAGCTAAGTTCATATTTTTAAAGTTAAATATAAATTGCTGTACACAGACCGAAGTACGTCAGACTAGCTCTGTTTCAGCTCCAACAGCTAACTTTCAGGTTGCACAGACTTCCTGTGCTTCATGTGCTGAACGTATCGTGATATTTCTGGACTAAATACCTGCCTGCAACATGAGCCAATCATGTTGACCTGATAGAGGAGAGTGAAACGCAGGCAAAGGTCTTTTGAAAAACATGGAGTGAGACTCAGACAGGTGAATTTTATGGTTGCTGTGTTAAGGCTTGTTTTAACATTTACTTGCGTCTAAAAGAGGACCATAAAACAGTCAGGAAATAGTCATGGCTGTCTGAGAGCGATATGCAGACGCGAGACTCATTATCTAATCTGTGAACAGAATGCGCTAAATCTGCCATCAGCCCTTTGGGCTACAGTAACACTGAGATTCATAATTGGCTTTTAAAGCTAAAATGACATCAAAAATAAACCATCTACACTATCAGTCAAACGTTTGGGGTCAGTAAGATTTTTTTTGAAAGAAATTAATCATTTTGATTAGCAATGATATTAAATTGATCAAGTAACAGTGACATTTTTAGTTTTGTGAAATATTTATATTGTAAATAATTGCTGTTATTTATATTAATTAAAGAATCCCGAAAAAAATCACGAAAATATGAAGCATCACAACTGTTTTCAACATAAATAATAATAAGAAATGTTTATTGAGTAGCAAATCAGCATATTAAAATGATTTCTGAAGGACCATGTGACACTGAAGATTGGAGTAATGATGCTGAAAGGAATAAATTATTCAAATCATATTCAAATAGAAAGTTATTATAATATTTCACAATGTTACTGTTTTTACTAAAATAAAGCCACCTTAGTGAGCATAAGAGGTTTCAAATCTTACTGACTCCAAATTTTTAAATGGTAGTGCATTTTATATATCAAATTATATTTTTCCTTTTTATGTGTAGTTTTATGGTCAGTCATATGAATACCTACGTGCACTGATGAGGTCCATCCTCCTGCAGTCATCCTGTTCAATAGTGACGGGACAATAATACACAGCTCCAGTTTCATTAATGTTGAATTGGCTGAGTTGGGGCTGGGCTTTCTCTTGAGGCGCCCCGACTAAAAGCCTACAGAAAAACAGTAAACGCTGAGATTTACATTGATTGATACAACTAGTGAAGAATGTAATATCTTTTCTCAGAATAGTGGGTTAAAGTCAGCATGAAATCCTATCTGTTTTCTAAATGAATATTATAGACCTTATTGTGAATAATTCATCCATGCATATTTCTTTGCTTCTTCTTCTTTTTTTTTTTTTGACCTCGCAATGCTTAATCAAAATGTCATAAATGGAACTTCCAGTGAAAATGACATACTTCTGACTGGGGTGTGAACAGGACTTCTCCAATCATTTAATGCGGTTAAACTTCGCCCCTGCAAGCTCTACTTTTGAGTGCCGCACCCACATCCCAACATCCAATCAACAACCAATGCACCAATCCAAGTGTAACCCCTGACCCGGGTCCTACTCGCCCCGCTCTGTGCGGGCCTTGAACCCAGGTCTCTGGCATGGGTGGCGGACGCTCTAACAAGGAGGCTAAAGGCTGTGACTATCCTAAATTTAATCTTTTTCATTAATGTCTGTATATATATATATATTCATTACGACTCTAACCAGAATTTTGTATAGTTTCTGATTTGGATCTCAATTGATGAAAAACAGCACACAAACCACTAATATACCTAAACACATGACCGTAGGGAGTGAATTTTGAAGTGTATGGCCTAGAAAAACAATGGAGAAAAAGAGGATTAGAGAAGGCAAACAAGCCCAGACCTGAATTGAAAGGCACAGAGAAGACCGTTTATCCTTTTATTTTCTCTCCTCTTGCATACTTTATAAGAATGAGTTGAGGATAAAGCGATTAAATAAAGTGGCAGAGACATCCTGTAACCAAACTCCTGCCACCATGGCATTTGATCTAATAACATACTAAAACAAAACTGTACAGGTTTTGGATCTATACAGGTATCAAAAAAACAAATGATACAAATATGTTAGCAAGCTGAATGTAGGATTTAGTCAGTATGTGTTAAGATGCTCAAAGCAAAGGGAGATATTTTCTTTTACAGAAATCGCTTAAGGACTACAACAAACTTCTTCGCGGGTTGGTGACATCACAAAACCCAAAACTTACATAAACCCCGCCCCCGAGAACACGCAACAAAGGGGGTGAGACATGTTGGTCTGCTTTAGAGAAGAGGAAGAGTTGTAGTAGAGTTGTTAATGCCGTCATTTTACAATGGACTGCTTCAGAAATTAGGGTCAATTCAACACTGGATTAGCGCAAAAGATTAACATGACGGCACATGCTAGTCAATGAGTCTCTCCATCAGTGTCCAACTTTGAACAATGTAAAGCTGAACAAGTTTGACAATCCTCATTTTGGCTGCGTGAGATTCTCCAGCTTTGTTGTTGTTGAGCAACTGAAGTGTGAGCTGTTAAAGCTCCGCCCTCTTCTGGAAGAAAGGGGGGGGGGTAGCAGCTCATTCGCATTTAAAGGGACACACACAAAAAAACAGTGTTTTTGCTCACATCCAAATAGGGGCAAATTTGAAAAGCTATAATAAATTATCTGAGGGATATTCTGAGCTGAAACTTCACAGACACATTCTGAGGACACCAGAGACTTATATTACATCTTGTAAAAGTGGCATAATAGGTCCACTTTAATAGTGTTTGCTAAAGGCTCTTTCACATGACCTGGGGGTTTAGAGTCATGCGTTGCTTTGGCCTTCACTGAAGGGCAATTTTTATGATGTTGCTAGGGAGCAAGAAAGTAGTATTGGCTGGGTTGACAATATCAAAGAACTAATAAGCAACAGGTATGAATCAGTATTCATTTTGCTGAACGTGATTTAATTTTTTTCATCTCTTTATGTATAAAGCTTCTTATTAAAGACAAATTTGTGTTTTTAAACGGTTTCCTTCCTAGTTTCAACGTTAACTTTATCCCTCTGTGCTGCTAACCGCAACATATTTGCCCTCGGAGCGAAGAATTCAGCTTCTGCTCTGAGAGCGTGTGAATGATGTCATGAGAGGCAGGGGATCTGTTTCTGAGCCCTGAGGACACCCTCTATCACCAGTTGTCATTGCAGTAATCTCAGCAAGAAAAGTTTAGACTTGTAGAGTTGTAAAACTCAAGCCTCACTGATAGTAAAGGCTAAACTGGTGTATGTCTGCTTTTCTTCGACAAACTGAGGTGCAGTATCTACTATCGGAGATCCTTCCTTATTTTAGTAAAGCAAGAGTGTAAGGTCTAGTGGACGTCTGTGGAAGACATTCCATTCTGAGTATCACTGATATAGTGACTATGGCCACCAGCTAAAGCTGCAGAGTGCTTGCTCATGTTCAGACAAGACCCAGACAGTAAAATGGCATTACAGGAATTTTTCACAGGTGAGAGTGCTGAACCAAACCTGCAATCAGTCATGCCTAATATTTGCCAGTGGTTTTTGCAGGAATGACTCTCCTCCCTAAACTTAGAGTACCTGTCTCACACTAGCACCGACACCCTGCTGCTTACATTAGTGTTTACACTGAGCAAACCGCAGAGGAGCGTGAGGAACACTTACAGAAAATGCAGAACACGACAGCAGAAAAGTTTGTTTTTCCCATACGTGCCTTGCTAAACTCCGAGAACAGACCTTAACATACAATTTACTGCAGATTCCAGCTAAAATCAACACTAATGGCAATAAAACACGAAAAACTTTTATTCCTTTACACAAATTATGATTACAGGGATTATCGATTAATAAAGAGTAGGGGTGAGCGGTACATGTATTCATGCCGAACCGTCACAGTATAGTGCGTACAGTGAGACGACAAATACAGTCAGTTACAGTCGATCTCAGTCATTTCCTGCTGGTATTGAGACTCAAACCCACAACCTTCGGGTTACCAATCTGACTACCAAACCATCAGATGCACCTGGCTCCTATTTTTCTATGATGTTACGCATTCAGGACTCTACATAGCCAAAACAAAAAGACAAAGGAGAACCTGATAAGCTCCTGTCTCTGTTGAACCAGTGGATGAATATAAGTGAAGCACTGCATCACTTTTACAAAACTTGATTTATTCATACATAATATGACATCTGATTTATTCATACATGCTTTCTAATGAATAATTCATGTATTTGCATATAACAAACCACTTTACATAACCTAAAGGGATTGTACATCCAACCAAAAATTAAAATTCAGTCATCATTTACCCCCACTTGTGTCATTTAGAATCTGTGAACACAAACGAAGATATTTTGAAAAACACTGGCATGAAAAAGACAGAGGCCATGGCTTTCACTCACTACCAGCTTTATCTGAGATTCCACAGACACTCCCGGAGCAGGAGGCAACCACAGATATGGGCATCTCACAGCTATGCAGACAGAGGTAGGTGTGTGTGTGTGTGTGTGTGTGTGTGTGTGCAAGAGAGAGAGTGAGAGAGAGAAGGGTGAGATCACTGTTCCCATACAGACATAAATCAAAAATAAATTATCTTTAATATCTTAATTGTTTCTTCCAGACAGCAATGAGATTAAATCGAGAGCTAACAAAGACATTATATTAAACATTAAAATTAATGACATTAATGACTGTTTTCTCACAGGTTTCCTGAACACTCCCTTCATATACAGGTCCATCTACTGAAACATAACCCAAAAAGCCTGGTGTATTCACAAAAAAAGTGATTATTACATGATATTATTTTGTATTTTGTCCATTCCCATCAATGGCAGTCTAATGCTGCCTTCATCTACAATAGGAACTGCTGTAAATACACGTTTCTAGAAGGAAATTGGACATGAATCGGCTCGAAAGATGTATTTATGATTGAGAAACTAAACATTGCTGTAGTGACTTAAGTTTTATATGTTTTTCCCACTTCTACAATGACATTGCTTTCTCTTTATATAACCATTTGATGTATTTTGTATCAATTTTACACAACAAAAAAAGCATTTATTTCATTGAAATTCTGGAAATGTCAGCATCTAGATAGCATGGTGAATGTATACTCTAGCACGGGTAATGTTTATTTTGCCAACAAACGGATGCTACATTTTATTTCAATTGGATTTGGACTAAATATTTTCTATACGTTTTAGATTTAATACGAATTACCCATAGAATAGGCAAGAATAAACCTGGTTTCCTCCATAATTACAATTCTTTCTTACAACAAAGCACTCGTAATTATGACTTCAGAAGTGGGAAGTAGGACGTTTTCGACAGTACATGAAGGGTTGGTTTACCTACAATTCTTTCATCATTTACTCATAGCATATAACTTAATGCTGAAATCCAAACAAAACATGACCCCATTGGCTTTCATTGTATGGATAAAATTAAATAAAATTAAACAATTAAAAAAGATTTTGAACAACATGAGGATGAGTAAATGATCACAAATAATTTTGGGTATACTATCCCTTTAAAATAAAAGTGCAGCATGTAAAACGAATGGAAACTCTTAACTGTTGCCATCAACCACAGCAGTCTGTGGAAAAATGAAACATAAAACATGACCTCAGTTTGTCCCAGTAATGCTGAGAGGAATTAGGGCATGTCATACTATGCTAATCTGAGAGCAGGGATGTTTAGTGAACTGTGAGACTGACATTTAGAACTGGCAACACTGGCCCAATGTGACGCGCTTTTAGACTTACAGGCCCGATGAAAAGCTATTCACTTTTTTTGGAGAATGTTAGGTGGTTTATTTTTAGTAGCGACCAGTTGTAAAGAATCATTAGGTAAAGCATCATAACTAGTTGTATTGCAAGTATCATTAGGTTAAAGGGTTGTCAAAAAATACAAATTTTGTCATGAAACTCTACATGGTGCAGTCCTTAACTCAATCTGCTTTAAATAACATCATTCTCTATAGGGCACAGCTGATTGGCTACTGATACAGCAGGAACCAATGAGCTTGCCGCTCAAACTTCAAATACTGGCCAGCATTTGCTGTAGCATTTGAAGAGTGCATCCAGAGACCCTCCGCCTTCCCCAGCACCACCTGTATAGATCTGCTACAGGTAATTCATGTACAATACATTGTACAGCAGCAGCATGTCTTACTTGCTCACAGCAGCAAATATTGGCAGTAGCAAGTCCTGCACTTGATTTGCATCAGCAGCAATAACCAATAACAGCAGCAACGTAGTAGATCTATTCCATCAAGACCAAACTATTACCATGCCAAAAACTCAGTTGTCATGACAGAAATATCTTTTTTTTCTATACATTTTGGTACTGAAACTTTTGAAATTGTTTCACTACTCATTTTCAGCACTATTTTTATTTTTTTATTTTTTTTACAAATCCAAGTTTCGTGGCAACATTAGGCTGGGATTGTAATGACTGAGCCCTCTGACAGACTGATCCTTACTGAACTCTTCAGAGCAGATACTCTTGACATATTGTATTAAACTGCTCCAATATTGCAACTTACGACTCAACTAATTGGCATGAGTTTGGAGCAGAACTACCAGTTCATCAGAACATTGGTGGACAGGGGGCAGGATGGAAGATGCATTGAATTGTTATGTAAAGCTGGTGTTCTATTCAGTCAGTCCACACATATATAATCTGCAGCGCTGTGATAAGACAAAACCCAAACAACCTGCACGGCTCAAGATCACTGATTCCACTGCGGTTATGTTAACTAAACCTGTCAAGAATGGAGCGTTGACATCTGATCGAGATGGATCAGTCATTATTTTCCTATTATCCCAAATTTACACTATAATGTGTATTGCTTTTTTTTGCATATTTACATTTCACAGTATCATCATAGATGCATTTGTTGTACTGCCTACTTACATCAAAACTACACTTATTTTATGAATTAGTCTGAAGAGCAGAAATGGCTCTGACTGAAGACAAAACTACTGGCACAACAAGTCAGACAAGCCTAAAATAGCTGAAAACACAGTCACGCCAGGGCTCCTTCTTCTCTCAGATGTTGAATCCCTTCTATAAATAGATTGATCAATGAATTAGATTATTGGTGATTGGATTATTCAGTGAAGTTCCTCGCTGACCAGATGATCATTTCTGCACAAATACCGTAAACAGGGTAATACAACCACTCAGATGGCATATTGAATTTGACAATACAAGCCGGGAACAAAGTCCTTAATCTATTTAGCTTTTTGTAAATGGCATAATTACTACTCTGTGCGGGAGAGTCACAACCTGACTATGGAGCATCTATCAACATTACTGCCATACAACTGTTCATAAATTTGTAAAAAAAAAATATATATATATATATATATATATTATGCAAGTTGTCAATGAATGGGACGGTAAATATGATTTTGGCTTTAATAAGATTTTCCCAATAAAGAGGCAAGAATAAACCTGGTTTCCTGATTCCCGTTCCTTCCGACAACAAAGCACTTGAATGCAACAAACTTCTTCAGAAGACATTTCCGATAGCATGTGAAGGCAGCATTAAAGGATTAGTTCACCCAAAAATTAAACTGTATTACTCACCCATGTCATTCTACACCAGTAAGACCTTCGTTCATCTTCGGAACAAGCGATTTAAGATATTTATGATGAAATCCGATGGCTCAGTGGGGCCTCTATTGCCAACAAGACAATGAACACTTTCAGATGACCAGAAAGATACTAAAACATATTTAAAAACAGTTCATGTGAGTACAGTGGTTCAGCCTTAATATTGTAAAGCCCAGAGAATAGTGTTTGTGCAACAAAAAACAAAATAACGACTTTTCAACAATAACGTAGCCTCGTTAACTGAAATCACGTGACTTTGGCGCTCCGAACCAATGATTTGAAACAAAAGATTCGTAAAGCTTTGAAGCAGTGTTTTGAAATCGGCTATTATATTTTGACAGTTGTCTAGCTGTCCCTTGGTTTCATTTCCCCTTTTGTTATATTCAGATATGATTTCAGACACACACTGACTTAGGCCCAAGGTTTGAGGACATTTAGGTTTCAAAAGCATATAAATGTTAATCAAGCAAGTAAAAGAAATGTTAGTTATGATTAAATAAAAAATTCCATCACAACTTTCAGACAAGGTGAATTTATTTTGACATAAGCAATGAGATCATCATCGTTACAGCATTTTAACTGAATATTCACTGAAAAAAGGACAGAAGATAATTAATGACCAGTATAGTTATTTATAATTCTCTTGATTCATAATATGATGTATTGATACTCTTTTTTCTCACTTTTTGTATGACATTTAAAACAGCCTGTATCGTTGGGAAATATCTACATGTGCTGTTCTGAAACTAACAAAAGAAATGAGGCGCAAATGTGATTGTCTGGAGAGTTTGAAGTGCAAGAGGGCATCTGCTAAGCTTTAGGCCCCTGTTTTTATTTAAATTTGTCTGATCCTTTTTGTTTTATGATTGGTTTGGGGTAACAAGGAACAATAAGGGGACAGCCCGCACTAGGCTAGATAACCTTTGTATCTGCATTGAACAACCTTCTTGAGACATTTCCTGAGTGTCATTACATTCTCACTACTAAAGGCATAAAGAATTTTTGCACAAAACCAGATAAGCAGTAAGATCAAAATGTTGCTCCAGTTCCAATGTTTACTAGACACCAGCGACATCCTTCATCACTCGAGAGCTGTTGTTGTGTCTCTCAGGTGTGTGTCTACACATGCAGGCACATCTGTCAGTGGCTTTTCCAGCTGGCAAACATCCTGTCAGAGTGGCACCAGCCACCATTAGCAGAAGAGACACAGAGGAAAAGACATCTGTCATCTAAAAACGCCATCAGCAACCATAAAGAGAAGAGATGGAATCAGCTCCAATAGACAATTTAACATCCTGGAGAGAGACCCCCAATAGCTAAAAATAAATATAGTATATTCTAACAACTGATTTCTCAATGATCATCAGTGGTCCTATCCATTTAGAATTCTGCAATTATTGCCATATTTCCTTAACGAATAATTCTCACATTAATCAAGACCGGATTTCTCTTGAAGTATATCAGATCCTTTAGTCGCAGCAAACAGAACAGGCGGCCTCGTGAAGGAACACAGAAGGGTTTTTTACCCTAGTTAAATAGTTAACCTTGGGTCATTCTAAGCCCCTTGCTTTCACACTGCTTATAATTTACCTGAGGTTAACAATTAAGCCTGGGTATTCATATGCTGAACAGTGTGCTGAAGTTCAACATCCTATCGCATTCACCGCAGTTCACTCATAAATCTGTCAGGTGTATGGCATCCCATAACAGTTTTATAACAGGACATTCATAACAGGGCAAGAAAGTTAGAGAGTCACACTAGTAACCCGAAGGTTGCGGGTTCAAAACTGACAGGAAATGACTAAGAAAGGTACCTAATCCCCAATCACTCCCCAGGCGCCACAGCGAAAAATGGCTGCCCACTGCACCGGGTGTGTGTGTGTGTCTTCACTACTACCTACTCCAAATGTGTGTGCACTAACCTGAATGGGTTAAATGCAGAGCATAAATTCCGAGCATTTCATACTTGGTCTTCACATGTCACTTTCACTTTGTCTATTCAAGAATATCTATCATAACTCAAGGTGTTGCGTGCAATCCGACATGGAAACAGCTTAGTCCTCTGACATGGTGATAGCTGTCAGGCAAGGGTGAAATTTGTCATTCCTGCTGTTCCTGCTCGACGTAGACTATGTCATATGGAAGACAGCTAGTGGAAATGACGGCGGCATTTCATGGACAGACCAGACAATGTTGGCCAATCTGGACTTTGCGGATGATACTGCACTACTAGCAGAGTGGCGGGAAATGGTACAGCAACTTACCACCAGGTTAGAAAGATTTGCACTTAAAGATCGTTCTGCAGATCAACATCAAAAGACCAAAGTGATGCAGATGATTGGGGAAGATGAAGATCTTTTGAATGTCTCCTTTGTCTGATACACACATTTTAGATTTAGGTGTGTTTGATTGTGGAGACATGCAAAATGTGCAGTGTTGTTTGGGGAACCACTGTCATAGAGGAACGTTTCACACTTGTAATTTAGAAACAAGGATAGCACTGCTTTTTACCCAGTTGGGACGATTAAAGGGGAAAATTCCTCTTTTACAAAATGCGATATAAGTCTCTGGTGTCCCCAGAATGGTTTTTCTGTGTCCCTTTAAATGCAAATGAGCTGCTGCTCCCGGCAACCTTTCCAGAAGAGGGCGGAGCTTTAACAGCTCGTGTTCCAGTTGCTCAACAACAACAAAGCTGGAGAATCTGACGCAGCCAAAATGAGGATTGTCAGTAACTTGTTCAGACTTACATTGTTCAAACCGGAGTTGACACTGATGGAGAGACTCAGGAAGAAGTTACAGCTTTTAAAATGCAACTGAACTTTTCTGAATGGTTAGTGGATAAATTTATGTAGTTGCTGTGGAGTTGATTCAACTCATCGACTAGCATGTGTCGTCATGTTAATCTTTTGTGCAAATCCAGCGTTGAATTGACCCTCGTTTATGAAGCAGTCCGGTGTAAAATGACGGCATCAACAACTCTCTACAACAACAACTCTTCCTCTTCTCTAAAGCAGCCCAACATGGCCTCACCCCCTTTGAGGCCTGTTCCCATGTATGTAAATTTAGGGTTTGTGATGTCACTAATCCAGGAAGAAGCCCATTGTAGTCCCTTCCAGCCATTTGTTGTAGTCCTTAAACAGAGAATTCTGTAAAAGAAAATATCTCTCTTTGCATTGAACTTTGAGCGTCGTAACTTTGCAGATGTTGTTTATGCTCAAACAGCAACATTACACACTAACTAAAGTTAAAAAAGAGAAATTATAACCACCCTTTTAATTAAAACACCCGGTACAACACATATCAATTTAAGGGAAAAAGCTCTGATTGGGAGATTTTTGACATTTGGGAACCTCAAGCATATAAGTTCATGGAGGCTTATTACCATGGTATAAGATAATAGAAATGTCAAATGGAAAAAAAAAACACTTTCAGAATACCAGTTGGCAAATTATGATTAAAATACGAATAATTGTGCAGTGTAAATAGTCATTAGTCAGATTATTTGTGCTGTCAATTATTTTCTACTGCTTCAAAACAGTATTTGACATGAAAACCGACTAATCATAATTAGTTTTTTTCTAGTGTCAAGCATTTATCGGCCAGAATAACCTTCAGAGTAGACTTTAATAGACATTAATACTCAGAGGTCTGACTGTGACTTGACCACAATGACCTGAGCAAAATACATTTCATGGTGACCTAAACATCTTCAGCTACAGTTCTCTAATCCATACAAATCAGAAGCTCATGCTGAGGGGCCCCAGAAAAGCACATCCAGCACTTCTCACTTCCCCTGGCCTGTGGGAGACCAAAATCTGACTCTCTGAAAGCTGCTGACTCCTGTTTGGCTAATTTGTGCTGCATGCACCATTGCTCTCTTATTGGTAGAGGTGGGAGAGCTCGGATGAATATGATGAATAATCTGAAGATTGTCATCCTACACACACTTAAAGACAGATTTTTATCTTCTGCCATGTTGGTGAGCGCTCTACACAAGTAATTACGTGGTTGGCTCTGATTTGCACACAGTGGGAAAAAGAGAAAAATATTGATGAAAGACATGGACTATGGATTTGTGCATTTATATTTACATTTACATTTAGTCATTTAGCAGACGCTTTTATCCAAAGCGACTTACAAGTGAGTGCGGGGACCTTATTTCTCACTTTTAAGTCGCTTTGGATAAAAGCGTCTGCCAAATAAATTAATGTAAATGTAAATGCTCAACATACAATTTGATTTGCACTTCCTGAAGGAAACAGCAGTGTTCACAACACAGGAAAAGAATATACTGCACATAAAGTTTACAAGACCAATCATAATTTAGTATGCAAATGAGACTAAGAAAAAAACACCAATCATGATTCAGTATGCAAATGGTACTATGACATGCCTGTTGGTTACAATTAGAATTCAGAAAATTCGATAAATTTAACTTAATATTTACAAACTTCAATCTAAAAAATGTACTAAAACTTCCATGTATACTGTATCTACAAATCAAAGTTTGCACGGAGTACGTAAGGTGGATCAATTCAAATAAATGCGGACACATTTACCATTGTTCAGTGAATTTTGCAAGCATAATCCAGTCATTTAAATAGGAATCCATGTGATTGGGAATTTCAAATGAGGGCGAAACATTTTTTGCAATGTGTTCAAATTGGAAATGCTTATATGCATTGCAATATATATATATATATATATATATATATATATATATATATATATATCTTGTTTTTCAGTACAAATATCTAAATATCCTTTAATCAAAATACATTTACTTGAAAACCAAAATGACTTAAGATATTAAGTCCTCTTTACGGAAAATAAGTATTCTTAAAACAAGTTCAAATGACTGAAAAATAATCTTGTTTATTTTTCCGACCCCTCTGGCAGATACTTGTTCTAATTTTTAACGTAAATTAGACTTAATCATTTTATCTTAAATCATACATTTACTTCTTAAGCAAATGTATCGTGAACATGTTTCATGGACAGTACACGGCCGCTAACATCTTAATAAACCATTAAAGTCCTTAAATCATTTCATATTAATCAAATGTGGAACAAAATAGCCTGGTGGCTCATGATGCATTTGTTCTGTGAACAGTGTCTGGACTCTGGGGTCATGTCATTTATTCTCATGTACGCGTTGAAAGGTGCGGGTCCTTTGAATCACGTTTCCTGAGAGCACTGAGTAATGATGAGCGAACAACCAGACGTATCCAGCTCCCTGGGTGACCATTTTCACTTATCCGTGAAACACCTCCACTCCCTCTCATCTGATATAATCTGCTCAGGATGAGAAATTAAAGCCAGTTCCCTGATGAGAATGGTGAGGACTTCATGATCTTCCCAGTTGGGGTCTTTTGATGGCCAGATATATACAGCTCAGCTTGAGATAATCTGTAGAACAGACTTCAGTCCCAACTGTCCCACAACAGTTAGAACAATCACTACTACAAAACCCTAGCCACATCCACAGCAAATGGACAAGCACAACTAGTTATTATTTATAATACACTCTCTTAGAACAATAGATGGTTGTCTGATAGATTTCAAAACTGAAAGAAGTTATTTTGTAACACAAAACTGTTTCCATTATTATGGTCAACGTTTTTAATCATTCATCAGGAAGTAATTCCGGATTAGCAATTAATTAAAGCTGCAATATGTAAGATTTTTGCAGTAAAATATTCAAAACCTCTGGGCCAGTGTTATATAGTTTATTCAGTTGAGTACTTACAATATCCCAAATGTTTCCAACTATTTGTAAATCGTGAGAAAATCGCTCATTTCAACCAATGATTCGGGGCGTGTGAGTGAGTCGCCTGTCAATGGCGTCATATCCGCATTACCCTCGGTTTCCGGTTTTATTTTGTAAGAAAACAACACAGACGCTTTAATATATTACATGTTTTATTAGAAAAGGGAGCATCTGTTTTGATACATTTATAGACAGAAAACTAATCATTGTTATATAGCTAGCTCAACGCGTTTAGTCTAATTGTTTAAATTTAATTTTCTTGATTTTTTGCGTGTACCTTGCCTCAGAGAAAAACACTTTTTGTCAAGTAACGTTAGCTAACATAGCATAATTAGATGCAGCTTTATTTTTAGTAACAGTAATATAGAATTTTCTACATCATACAATCATTTAAAATTCATTGCATGCCATTTATCAACACAAGCTATCCAGCATTTAATATGATTTTCTAATATCGATCGTTTACTGCAGTGTGAATAAGTGTCACGGCGAGGGAACGCAAAAAGTAACGTTATAACATCATTTTCAACACACTCAAATGTATCTAATATGATTTTTTTTAGTTACTTATTACAACAGAGCTGTGTTTCCTCATACTCATGACTGGAAAAGTGGAAGTGGCGCCGCTCCAGCATCTCGTTCAGCTCCACAACACTCGACTCTGCTTCATACTACAGTAACGTTAATAATCGCATCCATGAACATGATTTCTGCCCGAGTCCCATCCCGATACTTTTCCACCAACTGTGAGGTGAAGACTACATGTCCCAAGATTCCACGCTCAAATTTGGCGTCATAAAGCTGCGCCTCTGCTTTGAATAGGCAACCTCAAGCAGACGAAAAACTATATATTGCACCTTTAATAATTTCAGGTTCTATGCTAATCCAAATTCTGACATTTAAAGGAATAGTCACCCAAAAATGACAACTATGTCATTATATATAAAAGTGAGGACAGGATATTCATCAAAAAATTGTTTTCCACAGAAGAAAAAATGCCATACTGGATTGGAATGACCTGAGGGTGAACAAGTGATCCTTTTCGCACAAACTGTTGCTTTAAAATTTGTTCCTGAAGCATCTTATCGCATGTAAAAATAGAATCGGCAAAAACGAATTCGATTCTGGTGACGTCTCTAATGTCTAAATGATAAAACACATCATCGCTGCATGCATACAAATACTACATATCAATGGAGACGCAGCCTCATTGGTCAACAAAATCCTACAGGATATCATCATGGCATGGCTCACAGCTGGGGCTTCGAAAGACCCACACCTGAATCAAACAGAGTAACGGCTGGGATGAAAAATGAGAATGCTGGGTTGCCAAATCTCACAAATTCGTGCCATGCACTGAAGCAACAGCTCATTCTCGGTTCATGCCCTCAAAAACAAAATCTTCCATTTGCATTTTTCTCCTTTAAATATAGTGACACGAAAATATAATCTTGGGAATGTGATAGTCCGTGCAAACATTTGCTCTAGAGCTCATTAATTAACCTGATTGTATATAAACAATCAAAATGAGGGAGGTATGCCAATGGGGATTGTGGGAGCTGAGAATGAAATGAAAAGACTATTTGAATTATTTATGCAGCAAGAGTGATGTTTTGTGAGAGGGAGTGGAATGTTTAAAGTTACCAAAGCGTTTAAACTCTCAATAAGAGATCATGCCTATCAAATGAAAGAACTTTGCACGGCTCAGGCAATACGCTTTCCTTCATTTAATTAAATGTGTGAGTCAGAGCAATCAGACTCATTGATCTTTTCTAACTCTCCATCAAAAAACAAAAGCACAGCATTTAATAAACTCTCACTCTGCAGCCCAAATGACTGTGCATGTCTGCCTGTCTGGTTCGCAGGCCTCTAATAGCGCGGTAATCCTCCTCTGTTTGAGAGGTTCCCAAGCTCTCGGTCCTGTCCCAACCTGCAACCTGGCAGGTCCACTTGAGCAGGGCAGGATGAGGAATTCTCAGCATTCCACAGGGTCAGAAGACTGGAAGAACCAATCAAAGAGCTGAACACAACGCCACTAGCTTCTGCACAGGAAGAGAACATAAAGAACCACTGGGCACTCCATGCTGAATGAGCTGAGGTCGTATATTTGTTTTGTGCTCTGAAAAGGGATCAAGCAGGGATATAAACAGTTTACTCTAGCAGACCTGAAATTAAAAATGACTTTCTTAAAAAATACTCCTGACTTACTGTGCATGATTCATCGGTGCACTTACCTCCAAAGACAAAAAATGTTTGTCTGTGATATCTCTAATGAAAATATAATTAATTGATTCTCATGATCCATGAATCCATGTTTCTTGGAGAAGTTGTCCTGACATTTGAGCTTTTTTCAGTTGCTTATAAACATGGCTAAAGTCTGATTACGCCGTATTCAGCACAAACTGGGCTATGTGAGCAACATCTATGAAGATATTTTTGATAAAATAACATCATGGTTGTTCAAAAAACAAAAAAATTAAGTCACTGAAATAAGGCCATAAAACACATACTAAACATTTGTTCACAAGACTTTGAGTACCGGATCTTGTAGACTAGAGTTTTCGTTACAAAATAAAAGAACAAAATGATTTAAATTTTGCACGTTTCTGTTTAGAAGCTCACCATGCATGAAGAGGCGTGAGCGATCATGAATAATGATGTGATTAAAACCTGAAGAGATAAAGACCGTCGCCTATACGGGCCCTAATAAAACCAATTTAAAGCTGCAGTCCATAACTTTCTTTGGTTAAAAATCATCCAAAATCAATTTTCTGAGCAAACACATAACCAGCCAGTGTTCAAAACTATCTCCTTACCTTAGCCTGATTCAAAAAGCTTGTAATAATGTTTTATCATAAAATCGGTACTGGTGGGTTTCCGTGGGAAGTTCGAGCATGCAGCCGTTCGTCTTTGCGTCATTACGTCACGTCATTATGCCATGTGACGGGTCATTTATAGCCTTTTCTCACTGCAGCTGCAATAATTGAACTTAGCATTTTAAAGGTGGATTGTAATCCAGAAAGGTCTAAATGACAATCAACTGGAGTCAAAAGCAAAAGGCTTTGGACTGCGGAGTGGCTACAGAAATTGAAATCTGCAGGTAACGCTAATACCCATTAAATACACATAGTTACGTAATGCTGATGTTGTTAGCATTGACAAGTTGAGAACAAAGTATAACAATAATAATAATTTGCACGATTTGACGTGACGCGATTGTTAGATTTAATCATCATTGGCAGAGTGATTTATGTAATGCTTTTCTTCTCAGTCGGTCAGAACAAAAGTGGTAGATTTGTTACTTAGTTGTTCAGATGACATTTTCAGGTGAAAATTCTTATTTTGGTCATACTTCCAAGACGCAGAATCTGTGATTCCGAAGTACAGTATCCACACCGGTGCTGTGACAGTAAATATTAGATTCATCCGCGCTGAGGAGCCGTCCCGATGCACAGCCCATGCAAAGATGATAATTTCATAAATAACTGCAATTGCAGGTTTCAAACAGAGATGGCGACAAAGAGGCAAAACTTACAGACTGCATCATTTTATGTTCTCGTTTGGACCAATTTCCTTAAATATTGTCACATTTATGATATGAAGATGGTTCTATATAAGTGGGACTAGTGTTATTTCAGTATCATTGATATGCTATCATAGAGTTTAATATTTTGAATTAGATTTTATTTTTTAATCTTCTGTTTTCACTTTAATTTTAGTTAAAGTTTTAGTAATTTTGTTGCAGGTTTTTATTATTATTATTTTAAATATATCTATATAGATTTTATTCATTTTGTATTTATTTTATAGTTTATTTTAGTACTTTAAGTTAAACTAAAGTAAATGATAAATGCTGTCTTGGCAACCAGCTGAAATAAAATAATAAAATAAGTTTAAAATAAATAAATATATATATATATATATATATATATATATATACAGTATATATATATATATATATATATATATATATATATATATATATATATATACAGTATATATATATATATATATATATATATATATATTATGTAAGTTAACATTTATTTAATTTCAGGTAACAAAAATGTTTTTATGGGGTTTTTTTTAGTTAATTATGATAACCTTGAGAGGGGCATTCTCTAAAAAGCCCTAAAAGGCAAATCCTTCACTCCCTTGTCTCTTCCTGACATATATGTCTCCATTTCACACTAAAAGCTCTTAAAGCAGTGTTAATGCGTGTTGTAAGTGGGTGATCACACCTCACTCCTGCATTATTTAAATCATCACACTCCTCATGCTCAACTAAAACCAGATCTAATTCCTGTCTCTGTGGTGAGAGAGCGCAGACATTTGGTTTTTGGTTGTAAAATTTAGAAAGGCAGAGAAATGAATTCGTCTCTTTTCATTTGAAAAGCTTCAGTTTGAGCCAACACATTCCATCTCCCAGGATATGCTGAGGGAAGAGAGGAGTCTGGGAAGTGTCCTGCTTAGACAAACGTAGCCTACAGTAACGAGAGACTTGATTAGATCTCTTTCATGAGATGCATCAATGCTCTCAAGATTTTTTTTACACAGTATTTTTCTTATATATTATATAGCATAATTTATCCCAAATTCTCAGCACCATAATCCTAAAAACAAATCCCATGCTCTTTACTATAGCACAATAATGAAAATCTTCCAATGAAAAAAAAACTAAAAAATATCAAAATAGGGATTTTTATTTTAAAAATGTATATACATTTAAATCTATTTTACAAGTAATTAAAAACAGATTCATTATATTTTACCATTTATCATGACCATTTATCATTTATATTTTTTTATATTTTTTTCTTAAAAAATCAATTAGTTAACAACAACTAACAATAAAAAATATGCATAATAAAGCACTAATTAATTTTAATTTGTTCATTTCTACATTCACTAATACATTATTAAAATCAAAAGTTGTATCTATTAATTTATTTAATGGACCTGAGCTAACATTAATGAACTGCTGTATATTTGTTAACTAACATTAACAAACAAATGTATTGCTCATTGTTATTTATTGTTATTTAATGCATTAAAGTCTCCCAGTAGTCAATAACTTTATCCCATAAAACTCATATTTGAACACCAAAATGACCCATCTAAACATTTTTGCCTTAAAATACCTTGAATGTAACTCTACACTCTTGCCTTATTTAGTATACCTGATTCTATGAATATGCAAATTAGTCCCGCCTCCACGAACACACATTGACGTGATTGGTCACAAGGTAGTTCGTGACATCAGAAACACCAGCGATTTCAAATCACGTTTTTGAGACAGTCTTTGGTTCACTGTAGATTTAAAGAGAAAATTCTCAGCAATGGTGTTGACTTGTGAATTTGCACTAAAGCATATCGAAAACACCTCATATAAACAACATTAAAGCCTGATTGTCACCACAGGCGCACTTTAACCAAAGTAATGGTAAATTGTCACCAATATTATAATTTGTATACAAAAAAAAAAAATTACATATGTAATTTGTAAAATTACAATCTCATTTTAATGACGAGATTGACTCAGGTTGGTCACTGCGCCCACTTTATTAGCCGGCCTTTCACGAGTCGGCGTGCTGTTGGTTTTATAGCATGTAAAGCATCTTATGGAGTCTATTTAAGTGGCTGGCAGATTGTTAAAGCGAACACAGCTGGGTCTTCTTTAACAATGCATCTGCCCGTCTGGCCTTCTTAAAAGATCCAAAATGCCATTTCTGTTCCAGTGCACCCACACGCCTGAGTGACGGACGCATGCACTGTGACCATGTGGCCCCCTCTCATGTTTCAGAGCCTGGACAACATCACGCACCCCAGATTGCACAGCGCATCGATCCAGTCCTTCAACGATAACGCTGCATTAAGTGGCGAATTTAGCGAACAGCTTTTGTTCAGTGATTTAGGTGATTGCTTTCAAAGCAGCGTCATCGAAGATTCCACAGTTCTTTGAAGTGCCTCCTTCCTTCAGGGCTTGTATAGATGAAACTAGATGATAGGTTCTTAATTAGCAGGAAATAACAAATAAGGAAAGAGCTATTTGGGGGAACTCCCTATGATCCCACAACAGAGGCATAACTGACAGCTTCAAAAAATACATCAGCGACAATTACGCACAGCACATTCTCACTAAAGCGAGGTGCTGACCCGTATTTGTGTCACTAATTCTGGCACAACATGCTTTGCTATATAGCAGCAAGCCACTGCTGAGAGTTTTCCTTTTGAAAGCAACCACAGAGAGGGTAATAGGTTTATCAGGAGCATAAACAGTCTCTGCAGGCAACAGGTTTTACCGGCACAGGATATGAGGGAATGACAGAGCTTTGCCGAACAAAACCTGTAGATATCTTTGAAGATAGCTACTTTGAAGCAAGAAAACTGTACACTTCAGACTATATCTTATTATAACAACTGTAAAGAAAGTAGATTGTTTCATGTCTTTGTGAAAGCACGGCCCACAGTTAGCTTTAAATCCATGTCCCGAGGTGTGTTTTTCTTCGCCATGGTAAAATTAGGCTAAAAATCTGCAGGGATTTCTAAAAACAAGGAAAATAATAACTCAATGATCAAGTAGCTACTCTACTGCCTGGGCTTCTCTAGCTACACAATCCTATTGTTTTGACTGTTCTTGGCGTCTGCTGGTGCGTTAACACCCGTCATATTTCACCAGATTTGTATTCAAATGACCTTTAGCAGTGTAACTAGATCATTGTAGAAATTGTAAAAGGATATACTCCACAAAAAGAGTTCGTACGTCCTTTATAGTATTATAAAAGCTGTCAAGAATAGCTTTGTTAAAGTATAGATCGATTTTTACATGAGTCTAGTCAGTGTAACGTGGTGGTACCATGGTACAGGGGTGGTAATATTGTGACATACACTGTTGCATAGGGCTGAATGATTGTTTATGCCACATGCTGCTTGATGCTAATGTCATTACCCCAAAAATAAATGCTTTTACCATGGGATTATTTCCAGAAAACAGCCTAACAACATACAACTCAAAATTCTGGGTTGTTTCAACTCATGTTTGAGTCAAATATGGACAAACACAAATATTGGGTAAATTTCATTTAAAAACTTTAAACCAACGGTTGGGTTCATCCATATTTGACCCAAACATGGGTTGAAACAACCCAGCATTTTTTTTAGTAGTAGAATCAAGGTGTCGTGGTGGTATTTTACCGCATTTAGTTTAAGAGAACTTCAGGCTAGAACATTTCTGTCACATATATAATGCAAGACTACACAAAGGTAATATAACTGTAAATAAATAGGCCTACTGTAAACGAGTAAATAGCGTTTAATCCAGTTGGTTCGTTAAGACGATTGATTCAATGATCCGATTCATTGAAGAATCAGTGATGCTTTGAGAGGTTGTAGCTTGAAACAGCTAGAAATCAGCTACAATTGTTTACAATATTATTAATGATGATATTTAATAGTATAATAGCCTACTCGAGAGATTTTCATCATTACCATGTTAGTTTTACTCTTGAATCATCCCTTATATAACCAATATCAGTGAATAGGCACAATACAAAAGCAGCCAACTGAACAGGGAATCAGTTCGACTGAATCATTCAACAGAATCGGTTCGGATTAAAGATTCGGGAATCGGACATCACCAACGCTGCAGGTGCGAAAGAGAGGTTGTGATTTTGTCCATTTAGAAAGATATAGATATTAATTCATATGACACGAATCCATGCAAGGAGTATACAGTATGAATATGTGTCGTCATTTGTATTCCGTATTCTAGTCTGTGTTAGATCAACTCAGAAAGCTCGAAACAAACAACTTTCGACATATGTATCATTCCGCAAAGCAACTGAGGGTACTTACAAGTTCTTCTTTGTCTTTTCGGTCTGTTTATGCAATGCAACAGAAAATCCAAATAAACTGCCCATGGTTTTTCCCTCTTTGATGACCGGGAACTGCACGTCGATGTTAAATCCAGTGTTCGTTTGAATCGCGTAGATTACGAATACGCACAAGTGCAGACACTTTCCAGCCATATTTAATATTCCCTTTTCTCTCTCTCTCTCTTTCTCTCTCTCTCTCTCGCTCTTTCTTCCACTTGCACAACCAAAGCCAATAAGAGTGAACTGGTCAATCACACGCCATAGGTAAGCGTCTTCTTTCTCTCTGTGGCACGGAGCTGTAAGGTGTTCCTCTCTTCCCCGCCTCCACACACCCGTCCCTCAGCGGATTCAGACCTGCCGCTGCCCGCAACACACTTGACCAGTTCTGCTTCTTCCACAAATAGAGGACTAGAAATGTCCCACAAGTTTGATAAGGAGAGAGAGTCCTTAAAATTCCTTCCCCCCCTCCTCTCTCTCTCTCTCTCTCTCTCTCTCTCTCTCTCACACACACACACACACTGTTACACACAATCTTTCACGTGTTGCTAAGATTTCATTTTTCAGGTTTTGTTATTCAAATTTTACCACAGTGGCTGGGTGAATCTCTGGAGAACATGTCCAAATCACGTTTCACAACATCACAAAACAGAAATCATATTTTCTGGTTATTTAAGGACTATGAAGTTACCTTTTTTGAGTTATGGAATCATTTATATGACAATTAAGCACATTCCTTAATAATAACAATGATTATTTTTTTCCCCCACAATAAAATCAGTATAATCTATGTGACATTTTACAGTAAGGTTTCATTTCTTAACATTATAGTTAACATGAACTAATGATAAACAATTTGTTAATTTTAAGTTAATTCCTACATTTATTTATACATTATTAAAATCAAATGTTTTACGTGAACTAACATGAACAAACAATGAACAATTAGATTTGTATTAACTAACATCAACATTAGGTTAATATGCTGTAAAATATGTTGTTCATGTTAAGTAATGCTTTCACTAATGCTAACAAATGAGAACCTATACATATTTTAGAAAACAATATAGAAATTAAATAATATTTTTAATTAAGGTAATGAAAAATAAATATTTTTTCCAGCATTTATCTAATGAAAATGTGCATTTCAATAACTGCATTTTCAAGCGAAACTGTATTATATGAAATAATAATAGCATTTAGAATTATTTCTTTTGATTTTAGATGTTTTTTTTGTGACATTCTCCCATTTATTTGAGTGGCACGAACTTGGCAAAAATATATCCCTCTCAAAAACTGTAAATAAATACATACATACGTTCAGATTATTATTCAATCATTAGATTTAATGTAGATTCGCATAAGATTGAATATCAGCCTGCTCATAATAAGCGTTAGTTCAGCTCCTCGTGTGAATCGAGTCTCTTGACTCCCACAGACGAGCTGATTGGAGCAGAAGTGCCGTCACACAAGAGTCCTGATAAGAGCTATACTCAAAACAGACCAACGACTGACCCCAGGTCATCACAGCATGAACTGACTGATCGTAGACCGGGGAGGGAAGAAGACTGAAATGAATCAACATTCAAATAACATTACCAGAGATTTTCATCTTAGTTTTATGATTACGTTTGCCTGCTTGTGTGTTTGGGACCAGGGAGGCTTGATTCCACTTGTGTCACCACCTCCCTCTCACTCTGATCTGCCTTGTCATTCCTTTGAGTTTCTCCTCCCTCTTTCCAGGGAGGTGGGGGATGGAGATGCGGATGGTTTTGGGGGAAGTATTCACCCTCTGAACTGAAATAATAGCTTTGTAGATAGCAGATCACAGGAAAATGACAGACTGCCCCAGCTTCTGTAACAGGGAGGAAGACTCCTGCTCATGGGAAAACACAGCAGCAGATATGAGTCTCCAAGCAGATCTCAATCTATTAAAAAAAGGCTTGGAAAGTTTTTTTTATTTATTTTTATTTTCTTCTAAATTTATACTCCCTGTAGATGTGCTTTTTGGACCTTTTTGGATTATCCTTAAGCCTTGAACTGCATGCCCATGAAAGTCATTAGACTGTTTTAGAGTTATCCATTTAGGGAAATACAATGAAAACACTCAAATATTTTTGGCAAAAATGGAAATGGCAAAGTACAGTTGGTGGGGCAGGGCAGGGTGTGTGTAAATTTCAGGGGTGAGGCCATGTTGGGCTGCTTTAGAGAAGAGGAAGAGTTGTTGTAGTAGATAGTTACCATTTTACACCGGACTGCTTCACAAATGAGGGTCAATTCAACGCTGGATTTGCACAAAAGATTAACATGACGACACATGCTAGTCGATTAGTTGAATCAACTCCACAGCAAAAATGTATGTATTCAGAAACATCCAGTTGCATTCTAAACGTTGTAGCTTCTTCCTGAGTCTCTCCATCAGTGTCGATTCCAGTTTGAACAATGTAAGTCTGAACAAGTTACTGACAATCCTCATTTTGGCTGCGTGAGATTCTCCAGCTTTGTTGTTGTTGAGCAACTGAAACACGAGCTGTTAAAGCTCCTCTTCTGGAAAGGGGGCCGGGAGCAGCAGCTCATTTGCATTTAAAGGGACACACACAAAAACGGCGTCTTTTTGCTCACCAAAATAGGGGCAAATTTGACAAGCTATAATAAATGATCCTGGTATGTTTGCGCACGCATGTGTTCTACACACATAAAACCTTAATTTGCATAACTTGTTAAGGAGACGTGTTCTACTTTTCAGAGCTCTCTCCACCTTCGATACCATGACTAAAGTGCCCTTGAGCAAGGCACCTAACCCCTAATTGCTCCCCGGGCGATGTCGCAATAGCTGCCCACTGCTCCGGGTGTGTGTTCACTACTCACTGCTGTGTGTGTGCACTTGGGATGGGTTAAATGCAGAGCACCAATTTCGAGTATGGGTCACCATACTTGACAACACATCACGACTTTCACTTTTCACTTTTTCACTTTCAATAATGCTTATGATTGTTGACTGGCAGATGATAAAATAAGCAAAAAAAATTCTTAATCTCACAGGAAAATGTTACTAGTTTACAAGGTGGTGATTTTGTATGAATTTTGTACATTGTGAATCGTAAAAAATGTACAAAAAACTTAAGTATGAAGGGCACCCCCTAAACATGAACATTACCTATGGCATATAAATGAAATCGAACACATTCATACAAGTTAGCCATTAATTAGCCAACACATAAAATAGTTACGAATGAGTATGCGATTGTGTTAAACCAACCAGAAAGTCAAAAAAAGCAACACGCTGCAAAATAGCTCTTTAGCTCCACCCACTCCCATGAAGCACTGCGAATGTCGTAATTGAGTTGATCTCCAATATATATATGCATATTTGTTGAAAAGTCTAGACTGGACCTATCCTAGAGAATTGGGACTTGGGAGTCACCACCTAGCAACACCTTAGAAACCACTCAGAACACCCTAGCAACGCCCTGGCAACCACCTTATGACAGCAACTTTTGCATGGCAAGCACCACTCAAATTAAATCTTGTTTTAGTGACCGATTGCCTCCATTTTCCCTCTCATGATCCTCTGGCTTTGCATTTCCAGTGTCTTTGTCAGTAAAGCATACAGGCATGTAAAAAGGGTCTCAATACACTCCCTCCAGCTCTTCACCACACCTGAGGCAACCACACATATATATATCTCAGTCTATTCAGCTTGACAGATGATGTTACCCGCTCCACAGTGAGCTCTGTAAATCTAGTAGGGGTTTGTTCTCTCTGTGGACACAGATATTACTCTTGTTCATGACAAGTACATTTTTACATATGCATGAAGGGAATACTGAACCGGATCCGTGAGTGTGAATATTACACAGCAAATGAGACTCAGTGACTTCATGAATTCATTAAGAAGTGGGATATTAGTAGCAATATGTTAATAGGTTTATTGTTAATTTCTCTTGAATTAACAGTGCTGTAACAATAGACATGTCAGTTGTATTTGTTTCCCAGGCCAAGACCCTATAAGTAAACCAACACCAGTCTGACTGCTCTGGGGAAACAAAGCCCCCTAGTACCCTAGGGTTTACCACTGAGTCTAACCACAGTATATACTTGGATGTAATGAGTAATATAGCCTAAAGCTCCCTTATTTCTCATTTTAATGCATCCTTTTAACCCATAAACTTGTTCTGCACGAAGTAATTGGCCAGTGCCATTTGCAAAAAAAAAAAATCACTTTTCCCTTTAAAATAATAATACTATTATACAGCTCTGGAAAAAATTAAGAGACCACTGCAAAATTATCAGTTTCTCTGGGTTTACTATTTATAGGTGTGTGTTTGGGTAAAATTAACATTTTTGTTTTATTCTATAAACTACTGACATTTTTCCCAAATTACAAATAAAAATATTGTAATTTAGAGCATTTATTTGCAGAAAGCAACAACTGGTCAAAATAACAAAAAATATGCAGTGGTCTATTAATTTTTTCCAGAGCTGTATACCTTCAAAAGGAACACAAAAGCAGATAAAAAAAATAAATAAAAAATCATATATTTTCATAAAACACTAGTTTAAAAAGTGAAAAAAATCGCACCATAAAGGCCTGTTCAAACCAAGGCAAATGTTCAGTGTGAAAATTCAATGCAATAAACATTAAACATTTTAGCTTCAACGGCGGTTAATATCTCTGTTCAGATTGAAACATAGGCATGCCATCAAAATGATTGTTTTGGGATTTTTTATGGTGTTCTAATCACTTTTAAGTCCAGAGCTGCTGCTTTTACATAACAGTACAACTTGGTGGCGCTTATGAACATACTTATCACATGTGTCATCTAGTCCTGTCTTGTCATGTTAGTTCTAGTCTTCACCTTGTGTAATTAGTTTGATTGTCATCACCTGTTTCCGTTTAACCCTCGTCATCTGTGTGTATTTAAGTTCCTCCCCTAGTCTCATCCTTTGTCTGTAATTGTTTGTGCTTGTAGCACGCTGCACGTTCTGTTCTTCGTTTATCTTCATAATAAACCTGTCTGTTTATTATGCAACCTCGTCTCCTGCCTTCCTACCGTGACAATACTATTGCTGATATTATCAGTGTATTTTGGCTGTTTTTATAACTGCCACCTACTGTCAGAGAGCAAAATTGCATTTTCATTCGGTCCATCTGGCATTTTTTATGCATTGGTCAGTACCAAAAAATCGCATGTGAAAATTGAACGAATATATTTTAATCTATTTGTAAATAATCCAACTTGAATCTAAATTAAGTTTCTAAACATCACAAATCAAGTTGTAAACTAAAATCATATGTCCTTTTTTCCCTTCAATAAATGGTTTTTACTGAAGCACAAACAAGTTCTTGAAACTTCTGGTATCACAATATCGGTTAATTTAATATAATCAATCCACTCCAACATTCTGTCAATAAAAAAGTCTGAAAACAAGCAGCACAATTAGAGAAGAAATACTGGAAATCTTTACTGGAATACTGGAAAACACTGCTTTAAGCCGTTGGTTTTTACAGATGTCATAACCCAACATGAAATAAAATAAAAAAATATAACAAGAAAATAATTTTTGGGTGAACTGTTCCTTTCAATATAGATACAAGATTGGAGGAATTCTCTATCCCAAACATCTTCTAGGCTGAATAGACGTTACCTTAGAGCCATTTTGCAGTGAGATCAGTTTATCCACTCAAGACAAATGAACCTGAGAGGGAGAAATCTGATCTCTGATCACTTAAAAAGGCTTGTTGTGTAGTTCTTAAATGGCATAGTCCTGTTGACCCTTGAACCCCATGGCCTATGTCCATTTCTTCAGCTTTTTAAGGGTTATCAGTTGATAATCCGTTTTAGACTGTGTCAGTTGGTGTAAACAGGGTGGGCAAACAAAAGAGTATGAACACTGACAAAAGCAGTCGAGTCGGAGCAATTATTCATTGCCACAGTAAATATGTGACCTAACAATAGAGTGCAACAGTGCCTGCCCACTTTCTCAGCAGCACTGGTTCCAGAAGTTTTTTTTTTTTTTTCATTCATTTTTCCCATAGGGATTTAAAAAAAAAGTCTTTGTTAAAGAGTTATAAGCCATGAACCAAGCCAATAAGCGACAAGGTGAATCAAAACACTACAAACTTTGATTTGAAGCAAAAAAAAGACAAAGGTACAACACTACTTAAATGCTTTAGTGAGGGAAAGAACTACAATCCCACGAAGCATTGCGAACATTATAATCGAATTAAAAACAATGGAGAAATATAAAATCACTAATTTTCAAAAGTTGATTTTATGTATAAAAAATAAATATATTTTAAGTTTATTAAAATATACACAAACATTTCATATTTTGAGCGTGTAGGGAGATCAACTCGATTACATCATTTGCAGTGCTTCATGGGAGTGGGCGGAGCAAAAGAGTTCTTTTGTTCAAAGCAACTTTAAGGCAAGCATGCAACCTTAGCTGAAAAATGTGTAACACTTGCTAATGTTGCGGTGCGCAGGGAAGGATACAATGGCTGTCAATGAAGGAGAGGCTTGACTATGCTGAATAAACCACTTTTGTGAGGAAATAGCTTATAATTTAAAGAATCGACACCCCATCTGCTAATCTTCAACATGTTTGCTCTTAAAAAATTAGTTTTGGATTGATCGATTTTAGAGTTTACACCAAAAAAAAAGCTGTTTTATAGGAGAAGTCACAAATAATTGTGCGATAGAAATTGAATGATGTCAAGTCTGTAATGTGAGTGGTTATCAAGGCACACATGATCCAAGTTAGCCATTACGCTTTCTCCAAAGGACCCTGTATCTCCCAATAATAAGGTCATCTCTGGCGTGTTGATTTTTTTGACTCTCTGACTGGTGTAATTTTCTGTACAGCATCATGGGTAATGTAGTTTTTCACCAGGAATTCCACTGTTAAAGACGATTATTTTGAAAATAAGTTAAAATAATGCAGGCTGACGGCGTCATCAGAAGCAAATACTATCAATTAACCCTTAAACACATACCTAGGTCTTTAGTCTCTCTTTAGAGACCTGGGATGTCATTCACTACCCCCTCCTCATTCATATTTTAAAGTTAGACATCAACCTTCTTAGGAATTCATTATGAACAATGTAACAAGAAAAAACTAACAAAATATTATAAAAGAAAGCCTGTTTTCCCATTCATTTTTTGTAAAAAATTGTATAGGGTCGCTAATGACCCAAAGTGTGCAACAGTGTAAATATATTTTTTCTGCACAATTGTTGCAGAACACAGTTCTGCAGTTACACAACTGTAACTGAATGATGACTGAATAAGTGCACCATTATTCCACAAGGTGGCAATGTCAGATGCACAATGATAAAGGGACGTTTCACTCATAGTTCCCGCAGGCAGTAAACAAAAGAATAGGAAGTATCATCAGCAAAACTTGAAATGGCTCAACGATTTACTACAGAGCAAGTACTGAACGCAATCAAATCACTGTCACTTGATGGTAGATCTGGTGAAGAAGCTGTCAGCGATTAAAATATTGATTTTGAAGATGTTGAAAATAATAGTTTTGAGAGTATGTTTCAGATCGCGAATGAGATTTGAGATCTGACGAGGACAGTGATGATGGTACAAAATCTGCTCAAACTGAAACTTTCAACGCTCCAAAAAAGGAAACAAAACAGAATTTATTTTATTCGTCTGTAATTGTTACCCAGAGTTTTATATTTTCGCGACAGGTAGAAATCCATCCGTGTTAGATATAGACCCGAATATGTAATATTGATTGGAGGTAATAACCTCGTAGCTCACAGTAGGTGTGTCTTTATGTTTTAAAATACATTTCCTTATGGAGAAAATGAATGGAGTTTTTACTTCCGAAACCCAACTGTTGCACTCCATTTAGAAATGTCTAGTAAAAGAAAGACAGATTGTTTCCTCAAACAATAATAAAGCAAACATTGTCTGGATTGGTGAAAGAGCAAATAATCCTGCTGATAAAACATATCTTGATCTACTTGACTCAGATCTTTCAGAAGCAAACCAATGATGAAGTGAATATAATCCATTATCGGGCAGATTCACTGAGAAAGTCTGCAGTGCGTAACGCTTTCAGAATTTCGCTCAGTGGCTTCACTCCTGTCCGCACCTAGATGACAAGGCCTGCCGTTGTCATGGAGACCCTGGTTGCTATGTGCGCAGTGCTCTCCAAATGTGTGTCAGGGGAGGACGACACGGAGTTCTTTTAAAGCCCTGCCAAGTTTTCCAGCTCTAGTGTGACCTTTACTGCATCACTGAGAAACTTTACATTATGGCAACTTCTAGATTAAAAAAGCACCAGACATGACAATCTAATCTTGCTTGTTTAAGAGCTTTTATTCCCTAAATGAGTTTTATTAATATTGTTGCTGAGGAATGATCACTGTTAAAGGCTAAAAGTGAAGGACAATAATTAAATCTTCTGCAAAAGCCTTTTTGCACATGCATGTAGGCAAATGCCATAAAAGTGATGTACCAGATGAAGGCGACAAAGGTTTTTCCAGGCAAATTTTTGATACCTTTTACATCACTTTTTTGACTATTTGAACATCAAATTCAAATTCAAAGGACAGGTTTGTCACCATATTTTGAGAATGACCCATGAAAACAATACTTGTATGCTCCCAGGGCTGGGTAGGTTACTTTTAAAATGTATTTCACTACAGATTACAAAATACATGCTTTAAAATGTAATTTGTAACGTATTTCGTTACATTACTCAAGTTTAGTAACTTAATCTAAATACTTTAGAATACTTTGGAATACTAATAAGTGTGGAACAAACACAAAAAAGATAATTGCAAGTTTTTATCTCACAATTCTGACTTTTCCTCAGAATTGCGTGTTATAAAGTTGCAATTGTGAGTTATAAAGTCAAAATTATGAGATAAAAACTCGCAATATCGTGAAAAGTCTAAATTATGAGAAATAAACTTGCAATATTGAGAAAAGTCAAAATTATGATAAACTCACAATATTGAGAAAAGTCAAAATTATGAGACTTAAACTCACAATATTGAGAAAAGTCAGAATTATGTGATATAAGCTCATACTAAATTCACAATTTCAAGAAAAAAAGTTAGTATTGCAAGTTTATATCTCCCAATTCTGACTTTATAACTTACAATTGTGAGTTTAAATCTCGCAATTCTGAGTAAAAGAAGTCAGAATTGTGAAATACAAACTCAAACAAACTCAAAAAAACAAATTGGGAGAAAAAGTTGCAGTGACGAGTGAATTATAAAATGACTCAAACAACTATCACAGGACAGTTAAGTTGACAGTTGGGCAATTGTTTTATAAATGCAATCATTTTGTCTTGTTCAGGACAGAACTAAATAAAAATAACAAAAATTTTATAATCCCCTTAAAAGTATTAAAATGTTGATGAAACTTAACTCCACTTTTTCAGACTGTCAGAGTCAGAGAATCGCCAATTTCTGTGTAAATGACATTAAAATTCAAAGTAATCACTTTGGTAATCTAAAATACTTTTCAGATGTAACTGTAATCTGATTACCACCCATTTAAAATGTAACTGTAATGAAATACACTTACTCAAATTTTGCATTTTAAATACGTAACTAAGTTACTTGTATTTCGTTTCTCCCCAACCCTGTATGCTCCACAGTCCACACAGCTACACTGACAACGTAACAATCATTGTGAGACAAACAAAGAGCTCAGTCCTTTAAGGTCAAGGACGCCTAGTATCTGCACCACCAATCACCAAACAGAACTGCAGAAATAATGACTGGTTTTCTAAATATTCACCCTGTCTGCCATTGGTCGGCCAGCCAGTCAGTCTCGCACCAACCTGATGCCATTGATTGAGTCCTTACAGGAACTGAGAACCTGATACCTCACAATTAATAAGTGAGCAGCCATCATTTATTATGAGCACTCATGGTTATGTTGGTTGTACAGCTCTTGTTCTGACATGTCTAATCCACGTCTTCCGGCTCATGCATTTATTTGAGGACAAAAGGGCAATAAAGCAATGGCAAAGAACAGACCGCAAAAAATGTCAGCAGTGTTTGTAGAGCTTTAAGCTTTCACAGGGTACTGCACTGGGGAAGATAATACTCTGTTTGGAAAATAGTTTATGCTTTGGTTCAAACTGTCTTTATCAGATAGTTTTTAAGACAATAAAAAGAAAAGCTCTTGTGTTCCTCTATGGCCAACCGTGAGTCTTAAAGAAAAATTCAATAGTTGTGTGTGCTGTGTATATGTATTGCCTACATATATTTGTTTTACAGCTGAGCTTTTTACCACTGGCTCCCAACTGGGTGTGTGCTATACATGTGTTTAACATATCAGATATTGGACAATAGGGGCCTGTTATGTGATACATATTGTGAGAACTGTGTGAGGAAATCACATTACACTGTTTCAGCCCACTTTCTGTACATTTACGACCCCCTCTCTGTGATCAATGCTGTGTGGGTCTTGGATTTGAGAAGGATGGAAGTGTGAAGGGCATAATATAATATAATGATGAAATCTGCCAAAGCCTCAAAGACCCAGAGAAAACAACACTAAGAAATATATTTGTGTAAATATAAATTTTTGGTCACATTTTATAGTTTATTATATTAGTCATTTGTAATTACTATGTGCTTAAAATATTTCAGGTACTTAATGTGTTCATGTTGCTTTTCAAAACACTTTTGCTCCTATTATGTGGATACGGTTAAGGTTTGGTGGTATGGGTAGGTTTAAGGGTAGGTTGAGGGGTAAATGAAGGCGTGGTTATAGACGTAATTAAATACAGATATAATTACATGCAGGTATTTTTATATGCAATGTAAAAACGTGTACATGTTAGCAATAAATGCATTGTATCAAACGATTAAAGGACATAGCAGACATGTTCACAAGTCCCTAAATGCCAAGTCCAAGTCAGGTCGCAAGTAATTTTTTTGCGGATTAAAAGGTTAGTTCACCCAAAATTGTAATTTCTATCTTTAATTCCTCACCCTCATGTCGTTCTACACCCGGAAGACCTTTGTTCATCTTCAGAACACATATTAAGATATTTTTGATAAAATCCGATGGCTCAATGAGTCCTCCATTGCCAGCAAGTTAATTAACACTTTCAGTGTTAATTAGAGAGGTACTAAAACATATTTAAACTTCATGCGAGTAGAGTGGTTCAACTTTAATATTATAAAGTGACGAGGATACCTTTTGTGCACCAAAAAACAAAACAAAACAAAAAAACACAAAATAACGACTTTTCAACAATATCTTGTGGTGGGTGATTTCAAAACACAGCTTTACGAATCATTTGTTTCGAATCAGTGATTTGGAGCGCCAGTCTCATGATTTCAATAAACGAGGCTTCGTTATGTCATAAGTGATTCACAGTTTCAATAGTTTGCGTGACTTTGGCAGTTTGATACGTGAACCGAAACAATGATTCGAAACAAAAGATTCGTAAAGCTTCGAAACAGTGTTTTGAAATCGGGCATCGCTACATGTTGTTGAAAAGTCGTTATTTTGTTTTTTTGGTGCACAAAAAGTATTCGTGATGCTTTATAATATTATGGTTGAACCACTGTATTACTGTTTTACTGTTGTAAATATGTTTTTAGTATCTTTCTGGTCATCTGAAAGTGTTCATTATCTTGCTGGCAATAGAGTCCTCACTGAGCCATCGGATTTCATCAAAAATATCTTAATTTGTGTTCTGAAGATGAACGAAGGTCTTATGGGTGTAGAACGACATGAGGGAGAGGAATAAATGACACAATTTTCATTTTTTAATAAACTAACCCTTTAAATGCAACTGGTTCTAGTAGTTAAAGACACAAATACAAAGTGGGACCAACATTTTTAATAAATTCATAATGAATTTGTGACGAGCAGGGCGGGCGAGAGCTGTGAGGGAATGGCGCGAGGCCAGTGACGCGAGTGATAATGAGCGTCATCTGCGCGGTGCACAGGTCTCATATCTCTCACGGAGGAGCTCCGGAAGCATAAAAGAGGAGCGACAACAGTGAAGGACGAGAGAGGACCAGGTCTGGAATTTCTCTCTCATCCTTCACTATCATCGCTCCTCTTTTATGCTTCCGGAGCTCCTCCGAGAGAGATACGAGACCGGTGCACCGTGTAGGTGACGCGAGTGATAATGAGCGTTCCCTCACGACTCTCGCCCGCCCCGCTCGTCACAGAATTATAGTCAGTATCATTTCATATGGAATGAATGAGTAGATGATTATCATTGTTTATTAAATATAATGAGTTATATTATTTGATTTGATACGTTTATTTGATGAGCAATGTTTTACAGAATAGGGCGTAGTAATATAACTAGAACTAGGTCATCGTGTTGTGCACATTCTGTTGTTTATGATAACAAAGGCAACTGAGATTTTGTCTGACCTTCATTTGAAAAGTGCAAAACTGAGGTTTCGGTTTCAGAACACTATCTTGAAGCAGAGACTCCAGTTACATTGTTTGAGCTGATATCTTCTCATTTGTTTTACTTCCTTTCACATTTTTGTTAAATGTACACTGCAAAAAATACAAACAAATCTGTAAACAAATGGAAAAGATACTGGTAATTGTCTGTCAGGATATTATCATTTAAGTTTACAGACATTTCCTTTAACCTTAAAACAATACTCAATGAGTAATTCATAATACAGGTAAAACACTTCAATACGGAAAATCATTTATCATTTGCGCATGGGAAAGCTGCTGTAAATCTCAACTCATCTTTATACTTCTACTGGTTTGTGTTGAATAGAAATCTCATGGTCTCACTTCTTTAGACTGTGATACTTCCTCATCTGCAGCCGATTCTAGTATTGTAGGGCTTTTTGTGGATCTGTTTTTATTGGACTGTGGACTGTGATATAGATTAACTAAAATTGCTGCACAACATTGTCAAATAACAACAATTTATATACAATATCGTTATACAATAAACAATCAATATTATTATTAGGTAAACATTAAAATTAAATATAGTAAAATATATATTTAGATATTTTTGGGTTGTTTTTAGAAACTAAACTAAATGTCCATAAATGTCAAATCATTCTCATTTCAGGCATTTATTTATTTTTTAAATATTTTTTTATTATTTCCTTCATGTTTTAAACCTAAACCTCAAAAATATATTTTTCATAATTTTCTAACTGCCTTCTTACATCAAAACAGATAATCTCATATTTTTCATATCTTTTAATGATTGACATTATTGGAATTAATGGATCCATGAAAAACCTTTAACGTCCATGGAATTTTTCTATTGTGTAAAAAGGTCCTAAAATAGTTCTTCAGATTATTAAAATGTTCTTCAAACTAAGACACATTTTCGTTTTAAATGAAAATGATCTTAGTCTGGTGTTTCCACAGCGTTTCAGAAATGGTCTCCAGTAATGGCTGCTAAAAATGACAAAAACCCAGCAAAGATTGCAGGTCAGTCTCATTGTTATTGTTTACACGGTTGTCAAGGATATGCAGAGTGAACATCGTTTTCAGAAGTCTTCGTTTTGGTACGTTTACACTGAAAGGCAATTGTTTTCAAACTGAAACAGGCTCTGCAGCATTTTCGAAAATCTCTGTTTTCGAGGGTTGAAAATGCCTGAGTAGTGTAAACAACAGGCATATCTGTAGCAAAAGTTATGCATTTAAAAAAGAAAACACGTTAAGACAAGCATGATTCTTTTAAGATATATATTCAACTGAAAGATTCTATGGGGAACCAAAAATGGTCCTTCTGTTGTATGACTGTGAAAACCCGCTTTTGGAACCTTTATGTTTAAGTGTAGACTTGCTATTGATTCACGTACACGGGTTTTGTTAATTGGTTTATAAAATGTTTGAACGCTGAGATCTTAATTATACAGTTGCTGTACAAAATGCCACCATGGTAGCTGCTGAAGGCTTGAGAGGTGCTAAAGAATGAGAAGAGATTGAATGCACTGACAGAGTTCATTAAGGAAAGAGGGACCCCCTTCTTTCCTTTGAGGCTCTCCCACCACAGCTGTTCTGTCCAGCAGTTCAGAATAAGTCAGTCCTGTGAAATGAACACATTCCTGTGAAGCACGCTCCCGTTACCCAGAGGAACCAGCTGCTTCTGTGCCATCTATTCCTACAGATACCAGTTGGAAAACCAGAGAATGGAACAGACGTACACATTGAGAAAACGCTGCTTTTCAAGAGCTTCAGAGAAAACAGCGATCCTATTCCCGCCGAAGAGAAGCTATGCGATATTTTTTTCTAGTAAATAGACTCTCAGATTAGTCGCATGTCAAACATCTTTAAATAAAATCGCGTGGCAGTGGAATGAGTGAGCATTTTTGCCTGTGACATTACTAAAGCCAGCTCTTTTCCAAAAGAAAAATCTCATTATGTGTCTTCAACATCTCATTTGTTTTCTTAGAGCAAATGAAGAGAAGTTTATTCTTCTTTAAAGAGCCCTTGTAACCTCACGTGCGTCTCTGAACAATGTCTCAAACACTCAGATTCATTCAAATCTTTATGATTTTGGAATAAACTCCGCAGAATGTATTTTTGCAGCAGTATATTTGTGTGGACTTGAGTTGCACCTGCTGTGAACTGGGATCCCTTTGGAGGAGAGGATGTAAGGCTAAAGGTCAGAGGTCAGCTGTACATGTGAAGGGGGTAAAGATGAAGGCACGAGATATGGAAACATAAAGAGAGACACTCTTAACACATGGCAAATGGTAGTGAGCATTCATTTATGTGCATGTGGGCAAGAAAGGCAAAGAGTTTTTGTTAAGTCAGTTTTTACAGCATCACGCAAAGGCTTCATTCACCACATCCAGCCGCAGCTGGCAGTCATTTGCTAACTGACTCCTTCGACAGCTGTGGTCCTCTGGGAGTGTATTACTGGGGGCTTTTCCTTTCTTTTCCTTTAACACCCTGTGCACTGAGCTCATAACCCCAAAACTGCCCCCCACAGCAAGCATTACAACATCCTGTGAGGACTTGAACTACCTTATAGTATGAATGAAACAAAAAATGTCAATTGAACAAAATAAAAAAGCACTTTAAAAAAACAGTATTCAAATTTGGAAGCATAGAGACATCTGTGCCAAACATTGAAAGATTCTGCTTCCACAATAAATTTGTCTTCCTAATGAAGATATAGTACTGTTCAAGTTCTCTTCTTTATTTTACACATTTTTTGAAGAAAAAGAGTGCTTGTCTGTGTAAATCTTGTTGCCATGCTGCTTGGCTGTTTTGGGTGGTTAACTGTGGGTTGTACATTGTTCTGACTGTTTTAGCACCTTTCTAATATTAGGGGGAATATACATTATATATATATATATATATATATATATATATATATATATATATATATATATATATATATATATATATATATATGGGGTGTAACAGTACATGTATTCATCCTGAAACGTCACAATATGGACGTCACAGTTCGGTGCATACAGTCAGACAGTCACAGACGATCCACACTCGCACATGGTAATGCAACGCTGATTGCTAACTGCTACAACCGGGAAATGCACAGAAGAAGAAGAACAGACGATCTGTGCATATTTACATGTAATATCTCAACAATGTTGCAACCGTGGAAAAACATCAATATAACTGCTTGAGAATAATATCTCATGTAGCATTACATTTACCTCAGGCAAGTCATTTCGTGTCCACACCCTGTTAGTTCACTAGAGAAATTAAAATGTATTTCACTAAATATTTGCATTATATTAGCTTACATACTCTTTACGTTTGATTCACGCTTCGAACCACTGATTGGAATCAAAAGATTCGTAAAGCTTCAAAGCAGTGTTTTGAAATTGCCCATCACTATATATCGTTGAATAAAGTCGTTATCTTGTTTTTTTGGGGGCACAAAAAATATTCTCGTCGCTTCATAACATTAAGGTTGAACCATTGTGGTCATATTAACTCTTTTAAATATGTTTTTAGTATCTTACTGGGGATCTGAAAGTGTTAATTATCTGGCTGTCAATAGAGACTTTCTGATTTCATCAAAAATATCTTAATTTGTGTTCTGAAGATGAACGAAAGTCTTACGGGTGTAGAACGACATGAGGGGGAGGAATTAATGACACAATTTTCATTTTTGAGTGAACTGTTACGTTGATGATGTAGTGAGATACTTTGGTGTGGTTCCTGGTGTTTTTTTTTCTCTTTCCCTCACAGGATTGGTCCTGGACATAATGAGCGGCTGCTGGTGGTTGGACCGGTGCCGAGACCCGAACTATAAATTCCTCAGGACTTCGATGGAGGGCGCTCTCTGCCTTTTTAATTGCTCATGCTTGATTTGTTGACATTGTGTGTAATCGCTGGTGAATGCTGTTGTTTGTGACTTAGACTCCAACCGAACGCTGTTATCCTTTCTTTCTTTCTTGTGAGAGCCTTGTGTGTTAAAACAGGAATGATCTTCCGACTATACCTGTAATTCCTTAAGTACTTTAGGAAACCGTATGGGGTGAGTGCCTTGTTTGTTTGTAGGCCAATAGGCCATTTTCTCCTGTTTTTGAGTAGACAGGGAGGTAGGTTATGTTTATGTGTGTTTTGTTTCTTTATTTCTTTTTATAGGTAAGTTAGCTTTGTTTGTGGGAGAGTTAGTTTTCTGTTTTGTTTGTTGTTTTGGCATATGCTCACCCCTGATGTTTTTGTCCCACTATCCTGTTTCCTGTCTGTAAATTGTCTATTTACCAACAAGACAAACTGATTGAATTGAAAAGAAAGAAAAAGATGAACAATGGAACACTTAAGAAAATAAATGAATACTTAATGAGTAACCATTGTTGTGTCATTTATGTTGCGCCCTGACCTAGACCAGGGATCGTAACATAACCCTTAATAGTTTGGGCTCTGTTGTTAATTGTAACCTTTAATATTATACTAATTATTGCAAGAAAGGGCTCTCTGAATAGAGTTTACAGAATTAGCTGTGATAGATTTTTAAATTGAATTTATTTAAAGAGAGAGATATAATTTGTTCAGTAAATCACTGTTTAAAAAAAGAAGAAAAAAGAAGCAATTTTATGTTTAGTTTTCTCCCCCTGCTGTACCGAACCTGTACCGAACTTCAATAATTTTGTTGTTGTTGTTTTTATAATTTGGTTAATTTAGTTTTAAAAGGTTGGATGGCACACTATTACTTCACATATTTCATTTCACAATTTTTTTTGTATGCATTTCACAGTTTTCTTCACCATAATTGATATGACCTGAAAGGCCACATAAGTGCACTCTTGAAAACGTGCAGAGCTCCTTCTGTTCGGTCTGTGCTTGAAAGCATGTAGAGAACCTTGAACTTCATTATCTGAGTGCTCTCTGATGTTTTTTTCTCAAAGAAATTGAGTTGGATTTTCAATGCACAAAAGAAGAGAGAAAAAATCACAAGTGGGAGGGCTGCCTCTCCAACCTTAATTAAATTCCTCTTCCTCTCATCCTCCCTTCATTAGTCAGTGTGTGCCATATGAACATGTATGCACTTGTTCACACACATATTTAATGTATTTATCAAAAGGAAATGTTTAAAAAGCCACACACACATTATATATAAATGAAGACAAATGCATAAAACAATTACATTAGAGTTAACTAAAACTTAGTCATAGTGATCTAATAAATTTCATGCATATATTATGTACTTTGGAGAAAAATTATATATCTAAAACTCTGTCAGACACTGGCTGCATCCGAAATTGCATATTTCCCTACTATACAGTGCGTGAAAAACAGTAGACGACAACAGAAGTATGTCCGAATTCACAGTACTCATAAAAGAGTAGGCAAAAAGCAATAGGATGACCTACTATTTCTGAAGTATAAATACAATGGACACTTTACTATCCCATGAGGCCAAGGGACAAGGTTTATGAATTTAGAGAAGCGACACAACTTACATGATAATGACAACATGGCTAAAGTATGACTGGATAACATTCATAGTACACACATTCAAGGGTCCTAAAAAAAAACTTAAAAATGCTGCCTTTGGATGCATTCCAAGGCATCAAGGCACATCTGAATCCAATGGTAGCTATACTTCTGGGGTCGGTTGCACCAGCTGGACGTAAAAACGTTGGGTGTAAGCTCTACGCTGGGCTTAGTTACGTCCAGCTTTCCGAAGAATATTTACACCTGTTGCACCATCGAAAACTACGACTAGGCGCAGTTATGCTTAGCGTAGACGATGCGTGTAGCCACCGGTGTCGCTAATAACAAGGGTTTCTGAATTCTTTAGAACCTTTTAAAGCATTAAAATTATTCCATGATTTACTCACCCTCAAGCTGTTCTAGGTGTATAAGACTTTATTCTTTCAGACGAACACAATCGGGGTTAAAAAAATAAACAAATGAATAAAAACTATCCTGGCTCTTCCAAGCTTTATAATGGTTATGAATGTGACTTAGAATTTTGAAGCCCAAAAAAGCACATCCATCCATCATAAAAGTAATCCACACGGCTCCAGGGGCTGGTTGCACCAGCTGGACGTAAAAAAGTTGGGCGTAACACTCTATGCTGGACTTAGTTACGTCCATCTTTCCGATGAATATTTACACCTGTTGCACCATCAAAAACTACGACTAGGCGCAGCTACGCTTAGCGTAGAAGATGCGCGTACACGCTGATATGTTCTACCGCACTGTTAGTTGAGACGCTGTTTGCGTTACTATGGTTACAAAAGTAAATTTATTGGCTCCATCGAATAGATGAAAAATTACAATTGAGCCAAAAAAAAATTATGCAGATTATAAAACAAGAAAAATTACTGATCTATTCAGTAATGCATATTTTGCTATGCAAGCAAACAATTCAGTAACGAATAAAAAAACAAGACATCTCGTAAAAGATAACAGCTGTTTAAAAGGTGTACAAATTTATGGAGCAAGTTATATTTTAATAACATATTCAACTTTTGCAGATAATCCCGAACCGCCTTTAGTACCAAGGACAGCTCTGAAAAACACGACGATATGATCCTGTATGCCAGACGCTCCATCATCTCAATGTTTTTATTTGTCTTTATTTTCACCATGGAAACAAGTCAAGACTTCTCACTTTACACCTACCTTTGACTAGGCGTAAGATTTAGTCTCAGAAGTGATGGTGCAACAGGTATTAATTCTATGCAGGACTTAAAACGTATTTTACGTTAAGCTTAGTCTTACGACGGGGTTTACGTCCAGCTGGTGCAACCCGCCCCTGGTTTTCTGAGATACCTTCATCTGATGGATTTTTGAAGGCAGCATAGATGTATCCTTAGCTGCCTTTGAATGTCCCACACTTCTTCTCATCACTTCCATTCCGTGACAGTTGAGCTAAAAAATAAAGATGGCGTCCGGAAGTTGCGGTTAGTTTGTGGGCAAATGTACGTTTTTGACCAATGTTTTCCACTTCTGATGTCATTTCTAGCGAGAAATCACTATTATAGTAATTAAATATTTGCATAGTTGTCCCCAAAGCTCGCTCTATTTTGCTGTAGATCATTAACCGCTGCCTCAGACGTCTGTCAGAAATCGTGAGGTAAATTCGCGCGCAAACGCTGCCTTCAAAGTTCTCAAGTTATAGCCTAATAATCAACGAGGCAACAAGTCAGCTGCCTAAATTTTTGGATTCAGCCACAGAATGTACTTTTTAGCGCTCGCAAAGTAGGCTACTTATTCAAAGTAATTAGTAGTTACCTATTCTTCAAGAGAATATGCGATTTTTGTTTGTAACAATGTTTTCATCTGAACATCACCGCTTAATTCATCAACAATTTAACACCCATTACCTTCCAAAGGCAGTGTGTTAAGCCGCAGCTGTGCACATTTTCCGGTGGATTTGGGAGCGCTTAATGGAAATTACGCACTTTGAGGAAAGACGGAACCATTTGTAATCGTCACAACAAAAGACTGCGCTCAACCTGGCTGACCAGTGGAACTGTACACTCATCCTGTAATTGCAGGGTTCCCCGAAAGACTTCAATGCTTTGGCCAGGCCACAAATGAGAGGTTTAAACACTTCAAAAAAAACAAGAGCTTCAACCAAGGCTTTCAAAAGAGTCTGTGTCATTTTGAACATCTCTCTTGAAGTGTTGAGCCGTCTGACTCTCATAGCTCACGATATATCAGAGAAATGCCCAGCGCTGATTTCCTGAGAAAAGGAAAGTGTGAACAATGCATCTTTAATCCTCTGCCAGTCTCATTCCAGGCGTGTAGGCCTATGTCAGATAACAGTCTTTCCACTGACCAGCCACAATGAGCTAATGTTAAGAGGGGAAAGGAAACCTTCTTATTCATATTGTTACATCACATGTTTAGTGGAACAAATAAGAAACAAAATTTGTATAATATAATAAATGTCATAATAATACAAAATAAAATACTACTTTGCAGAAAGGTTGATTTAAAATGTGAACATGCATGCATAATTGCTAAGCAAAATTCATTATTATTTATTATTATTAATGTAATGGTTATCAACCATTATTTGTTAATTAAAGCATAATTTACAGTTCTTGCATTAAAAGTGAGGCTTACAGTAACATGGAGAGAAGGTGCAGATAAAACCTGTGTTACTGGCGCCACCTGCTGATTATACAAGAGTATTGGATGCAGGAGAAATGGGCAGGATTTCACGAGTTCACACTTGCAAATAAGTCAGATAAGTAAATTGTATGTGTATTTGGAGAGGGCTCGGTATTTGACCCGAACCCAGAGTACTCATCCCATATTCTGGTTAGGAAGATAACCAGGTGAGTGTGGGGAGACAAGGTGGTCAGGGCTGGGTAGGTTACTTGTAAAATGTATTTCACTACAGATTATAAAATACATGCTTTAAAAAGTCATTTGTCACGTATTTCGTTAGATTATTTAAGAGATTACTTTTCGTTAGATTATTTAAGAGTTTACTTTTCGTTAGATTACTTTCTGTAACTTAATCTAAATACTTTAGAATACTTTGGAATACTAATAAGTATGTAACACAAACACAAAAAGTTTTTATCTCACAATTATGACTTTTTTTCTCAGAATTCCGTGATTTAAAGTTGCAATTGTGAGTTATAAACTCTCAATTTTGAGACAAAATGTCAGAATTGAAAGAAAAGAAGTCAGAATTCTGAGATATAAACTCTCAATTTTGAAAAAAAAATCTCAGAATTGGGAGAAAAGTCAGAAATGAGATATAAACTCACAATTGTCCAGAAAAAAAGGCTGAATTGTAAGAAAAATGCCAGAATTGTGAGATATGAACTTGCAATTTCAAGAAAAAAAAATCTGAATATCAAGTTTTTATCACGCAATTCTGACTTTATAACTTGCAATTGTGAGTTGATATCTTGCAATTTCAGGGGAAAAAGTCAGAATTGTGAGATAAAAATTCACAATTATCTTTTCTTTATATATATATATATATATATATATATATATATATATATATATATATTTACCTTTTTCACTGTATCACAAAACATGATAACAGCCGTGGATCATCCAGGTAATGACATGTCAGTTGAGATTCAAGGATATGCAAACTTTTGAATAGAACAATTTTTATAAATTCAGCCAACTGTTATGTGAAGTAGCTTATTCAGGACAGTACTAAATAAAAATGTAATTTTTATGATCTCTCTTATTTTGTTAAAATGATTCACATGCTGCATATTCTGCAGGGGTATGAAACTAATGAGCAGAAATGTAGCTTAGGATGCTTTTTCAGACAGTCAGAGAAATATTAATTGCTGTTTACATTTATTGCCCATCACAGTTTACATTCAAAGTAATCACTTTGGTAATCTAAAATACTTTTCAGATGTAACTGTAATCTGATTACCACCCATTTAAAATGTAACTAACGAAATACAGTTACTCAAATTTTGTATTTTAAATACGTAACTAAGTTTCTTGTATTTCGTCACTCCCCAACCCTTGAGGTGGTGGAGGAATGCTGAAAAACAGTCCAAGAAGTCAACTGCGTACTTATGATGTCCTCCATTTTGATTACTGATTGCTGGTTGGAATGATGTGATGATTGGATCAATCATTTGAAAGTGCTCCTCCTGAACTTTGTTAAGAAAACATCATTAAAGATCTGAGCGAGTTTGACGAGGAAAAGGGCTGAGCTGTTATGGCAAGAGTAATGACAAGGCTTGTGGTTTGTTCCCTGCCAGGATTAGTGAGAATTTACCCAACGGTAGTCCGAGGAGGAACAAGCACAAACCAACAACAGGGCTCATCGATGCTCAAGGGAAACAAAGTTTATCCCGTCTGGTCTGAGCCAACAGAAGGTGTACAAGTCACACAGAATTTTAATGACGGTTAAGGCAGGAACGTGTCACGACACACTTTGCTACGTATAGGGCTGCGTAGCTCAGTGTGCCTATGATGACCACCATCCAAAGCTCCTACAACGGAGTGTCAACTGATACAATGAGGCCCGTTTTCTTTTACATCACGTTTGTGTACAAGTGCTCCGTTTAGCTGGAGAAGCGATGGCACCAAGATGCACTATGGGATGACGACAAGCCGGTGGATGGAGTGTGATGCTCTGGCCAATGTTCTGTTGGGAATGGAAACCCGGCCATTCATGTGGACGTAAATTTGACACGTTCCACCTACCTAAACATTGTTACTGACCAGGTACCTCCAAGTGGCTTCTTTCAGCAGGATAAAGCCCACTGCACACATTGTTCAGGAATGGATTGAGGATGAAGAGTGAAGGTGTTGCACCGGCCTCCAAATTCTCCAGATTTCAAGCATCAGTTTGTGCTGAACAAGAATGTTCGATCCACCTCGCATCCTACAGGACTTGAAGGATCTGCTGCCAAAAACAACAGGACGCTTTCAGACTGTGGATTTTGATTTTAAAATATACACTACATATACTGTAATATTCACGCCTTCAATGGAAACTGCATCATATAATAATGAATTACCATCTCGATCAGTATGAATTTTTGCACTACAACCACAAGGAGGCAGTATCAGACCAAAAACAATCTACATGGCCAGCACAACTACTACTGCAAAACAATATTAATATCAGCTTTTAGTATTAAACGAGAACGCATTCACTAATTTAAAATGGTAATAGTGTTCATTTCAATATTTGGAACCATTAGCTATGCACTAAAATTTCTTGGCAAAATTTGTTTTTCATTTTTAAATAAATGTATTCTTACTTTAAAATGTGATTTTAATGTCAACAAAACCACTAAAATGACACTGCACAAAATGTCCCAGATCTCAAGAACGGTTTGTCTTTCAAAAGACTCAATGGAATTTAACTACATGCCACGACGGTGCACATCTGGTATGTGACAAACCGATGTCTCGCGGCTGAAGTTCACACATGGAGGAGCAGGTTTACCGTAACAGCGCGTTCATGTGCACATCATTTACATACCGACAATAAATAACGCGCAGCAGTAAAAGGTTCGCCTCGTTCTCTATTCCGCGTTTGCATTCACAGGTCAGCGGCTGATAGAGGTTATTTGGGTGTAATAGGGTAAGACATACTTCTGGTACCACGCCTTGCCATAATAAAGAGGGTACACAAGTGAGAGCCGCGGGGGTGATCAGTGGGGCAGATAAACTCCAACCTCTTTCACCGCAGCCACTCTGAATCAGAAAAGAAGTGAACTGATGACATCAAAATGTCTCCAACATGTATTGTGATTGACAGCCACGACCAAAGCGAATATAAATGCATTTACGTTCTGGCACGTTTGGCCTTCCACACTAAGCATAATGAATCATTCCTGAATGTTCCTTTGCTTCGAAAAGATAAGTCTTGGTTCTTCAAGCACCAGCAGCTACATTTTGTTTCCATACAACTTTCTGAAAACTGTGGTTCTAACTTTAGCATTTCGTTCTCAGAGTATCTCTGTCATTCGATGTAATCGAACGATGATTCGGTACTTATATTTGAATTAAAACGATAAAGGTGTTTAGGATTTAGATAAGTCTATTTTAACGTAGTGAAGCATGGACAAGAAAACGTGTCTAATTTCTCTTCTATACTTCATTATCACTATAACACATGCAATCCCCGAATGCTGAAGTTTGGAGACGTTGAGGCGCGAGGCGGAGAAGAGTCTTTGCTTCGCCCTCAGGGCTACAGAAGCGAGTAGCCAATAGGAGTCAAGCGTCCACCCATATGCCCTATAATTCAGAGTTTCTCATACTAGATCTCTGCCATTACCTTCAGTGCTTCAACCGAGGGAGTTAGAGAAAGCAGCTCATCGAGGATTTTGTGTTCCAGGCATCGTCCTGAACTTAAACGTCTGCATGATTCGAACAACTCTCCCCTGGAAATAAAGTGGACGATCGTTGTTTTGTTTCCCCTAAAGGATGAGTGGACCGACGTATGACAGGAAGATACCCGGTATTTCAACCGATCTTTCGGGCTCTATGAGTTGCCATCCGACTTCTAAGGACTCTCCGACTCTTCCAGAGTCATCGGCTACAGATATGGGTTATTACAGTAGCCATCACGAATACTACCAGAGTCCTCCATACCCTCAACAGATGAATTCATATCACCAGTTTAATCTGTCTGGGATGGGGGCATCAGCCGGACCTTACCCCACCAAGACAGAGTACCCTTACAGCAATACTTACAGACAATACGGACATTACAACAGAGACCTGCAGACGCCACCGCAAAGCGCAGGTGAGATATTCCATCGAGAAAGCATGCTGTAGAGGTAGGCCTATGCGTTTTTAAATTGGCTGGATTTATAAAGGCATTTTCTAAAGATGATCAAATTGTGAACGGCTCATAGTATAAGTTATTTACTTGTTACTTATTATCCCATGGAAGTCATCATTTAAACGACTGAGATGGTTCAAATACATAGGCTATTTCAGAATGTTGCCACAACTTTATCACAACAGACGTGCGGTCGCTGTAAAACAATTAGGCTATGACATTTTTATTGCGACTGTAACACGATTAATCTTTATTACGCGCTGCTCAGGCTAGACGTCAATGAGATATTTTATTGTTGGGATAGGCCTAAAAACTACATGACACAGCTATTTCTTGAAGATGTTTTATTTAGACTAGTTCATGCGTTTGATACTGCCTAGCTGACTTATGTTTATCATTTTACTCATGCCGCTTATTTAATTGTCGGGTTTTAGTCCCAAGCAGTTTTCGGTGCTCTTTTGGGTCCTTCTTGGAAATAACGCGGTGCATCATTTTATTCTTTCCAGTCAAAGAGGAACCAGAGACTGAAGTTCGGATGGTAAACGGAAAACCCAAGAAAATCCGCAAGCCTCGCACCATTTACTCGAGTTACCAACTCGCCGCGCTGCAGCGCCGCTTCCAGAAGGCGCAGTATCTCGCGCTGCCGGAGCGCGCTGAACTCGCCGCACAGCTGGGGCTCACACAGACACAGGTAATACTGGAGCTCAAATTCATTTATAATACTGTTAACTTAATTAACCTACTTATCGGCCACTTGACATTGTGTTAACAACTTAAAGCGATTTCTTGCACTTCTATCGCTGACACTGAACACACTGAGATAAGGATAAGCAGCAATCTTATCAGGTCATAAAAGATGGCTCGTGTGTTGAAACGTTTTTAACCGTCATAATTAATAAATTAATAATGATTTATTTGTAACAATTTTATTTCGTACATTTTCCCCGAAAGATATCGCTATGGAAAGTTTTACATGCTATTACGAATCGATGGCTTATCTATATATTTACACTGCAAACTTTAGCCTATATTAACAATCTATCCGGTTAACAAATATTTGTTATTTTAAATCGATTTTCTTCGTTGGTAATCTAACTCAAAGTCTGCAAATTATACACGACTATTTTAAATAATTTCAGCTTTTTACTGGTGTAAAATCCAACAGTGATTTTAACTGATACTTTTTAGTTAACAAAATTAAACAAAATTCTAGTAATCTATACTATTCCCATACTAAGGATTTTAAAGTCTGCTAAATTATATAAATGTAGTCTGCCTCGCAATCTATCAAAGATTTTTAAACCCTGAAGTGTTTAGCGTATATTATAAATCTTTCGTTCCCTTATACATAAAAAAAAATGTTCACATGAAGAGACAACTCTTTTTATGGTTCCTTTGATTTCCGTTCAGTGGGCCTATAATATAAATGCCGAAAGTACTTGCTTCGACTTGTAACTCTATTTTATTACGCTGAAATGAAGGCCAAAAATAGCATATAGGTCTTCATTTATTAATATCCCTTTGTTCCTTTTTCGTGGGTTTCGATTTCAGACCTGAATCTGAGCAAAAAGAAAAAGAAAAAAATCCATACACCATAAATCTATGGCTTTAAAAATATAAGCAATTAAATTGAAGTGCATAAATATTGTTTACAATGTCCGAAATAAACCTGGACCGTGAACGTCGTTTTCTCTTTTTTGCACAGGTCAAAATCTGGTTCCAGAACCGGAGATCCAAGTTCAAGAAACTTTACAAGAACGGCGAGGTTCCGCTGGAGCACAGCCCGAACGCCAGCGACTCCATGGCCTGCAACTCCCCTCCATCGCCGGCTGTTTGGGACAATAGCGCGCACTCTAGCCAGGTCAGCCGGGGGCAGATCCCCCAGCCACCCCTCAGCTCCACACCCCCCTACATGGAAGATTACAGCAATCACTGGTACCAGCAGGGATCACATTTACAGCATCCAGTGCACCACCCAGGACCACCACAGAGCGTGGGGGCCGTGTATTAACAGACACTGATGGAAGAGTTTAATATAAGACTTTGGAAAAACTCCACAGAAATAAGCTGAGAGATGCTCCGCGAGTATCTGGGGTGGAACGGCACACTTGTGGCCTGTTTAAACGCATATCTGTTGATATGAATGCTTTGTGTTAGTAGTATAATAACGATGTTTCAATGTGTCCCGGCTACTCAGACCTATTTCATATGCACATAGGTGTAGGTTCAACAATGTAAAGGAAGTTTAGAGTGGTTTTAAATTATTATGTTTTATGACTTCCTTTGTTTTCATGTTTTGTTCATTTATAGATTTTAAAGAATGATTAAACCCCATTTGTCAGCCACACCACCCACAATGTGGGCTGGTGTCGCGCGCGCCCTCAGCGACTCAGGACATAAGTTATATAGACTTGTACAAAAATGTTGAAAGCTGTACATATGTGTTTAAATAAAACAGAACCACTAAATTCGTGTCACTTCGAAAGATTTCACGGTGGTGCTCGAACCATTTTATATTCCTGTAAGTAGTATTCTGTCAAACTGAATAAATGCGAATTGAAAATATTTCCTCTTTTACTCTTTTTGCCATTTAATATTAAGACATACAGAAGTCTACTGTTTGAAATGATTTACACATTGCAGTGTTCCGGCTCTTAGGAAAGGGTTAAGTCAGACAGATGTTATTTTTGTGATGTGTTTAAGCCTGGTAGGTCTGCGTGCAAAGAGGCTGTAGGAGGCGACAGGCAAGCAGACATGTTGGAGTCACTGGATTTTATTAGTATTCTGTTGGCAGATAACGAGATAGACTACAGCGAAGGAGGGGGTGACTACTGAAATAAAGCCTTGAGCTTTAGGGATAGTCGGTCACAACAAGATGAGACAGGGCAAACAAAGGCATCAGACCAGGCCTAGGAAACCCCCACGAGGTTTACAGGTATATGCAAAATCCAGCTCGACTGTGTTTCAAAGCGGCATTTAACCTGTTCCCTCCCAGATTCCGCCTTCCCGCGGTTTTGGTTTCTCTTTCATTATAGCCTATCATCGGTCGGTATGACTTTCTGCAATAATGTAGGAATAGAAATAGAAATATCGTGACACAAACAGACATAAACAACGTTTTTAAAAAAAAAACAAAAAAAACTGAATATAGGAAGCAATCGCATGCGTCCATATTTTATTTATTTTATGATTTTTTTCCTCCTAGACAACAACTTTAATTAAAATATGAAAAGGATGGTGTGTTTCTGGAGTATCAGGTGTTTTCTGGAAGAATTCAATTCCTGCAAGTCCTACTGAAAACATGTGTGGTTGAATTTTATTTAACGAAATTGGACAGAAATCGTCCGGTTGATGCCAAAACACCACGCAGAAATTAGGTGCGAAAACATTATATTATCCGACTTTTTTACGCGTCAAAAAAATGTAAAAATAGACAATGGACGTTTTGTGCGCTTTATAAATAACTCACAACTGACCATAAAAGTTCAGTAACACTTTACAACAAGGTATAACAAGAACAAAATATTTAGGATATTTATTAATCTTTGTTAATGTTAGTTTAAATACAGTTTAATACAGTTGTTCATTGTTTGTTCACCTAGTGCACTAACTAATGTTAACAACTTTTGATTTTAATAATGTCTTAGCAAATGGTGAAATGTTAATGAATAAATGCTGTAGTAAGTATTGTTCATTCTTAATTCATATTAACTATAATGAAACCCTAATGTTAAGTGTTACCACTTTCATCCAAAACAAACATTACCATTAAATCATTTCAGGCGTTCATTCATAAATGCAAGAAGCAATGTTTCAAGACAATTCTGTTATTGTAATGTACATTAATGAATTGTTAACCATAATTTTTGTTAATGTTTAAAAGCTATTATAGTGTTTCACTTAGATCGAACTTATGAAGACGTCTTTCCTGTCGGCTAACGTAATTATACTCTCGGATAGCACATAATGTTCCCTTAAACATGATTCATTGGTCATACGTTGTGCTTTTAAAGTCGCCAAAAATTGTTTACTTTAATTGCTAATGTCAATTAAATCTAATCAAAAACAGACACTACGCATCTAAGACCTTCAGAAAATTGTAATTGTTAGGTGTTGTCTGAAGACCTGGAACACCATGTGCGCAGTTAAATTCATAATCAAGTCTGGAAAAAGGGAATGAATGATTAAAATTCTCGGCATATTATTTCATGACTGTGCCAAACAGGAAACAGGCTTTACTCACGTTTGTAAGTCGTGCTAAACTCCCCCTGGTTATAGGTGGAAAACCATAATTTGAACAACAGAAGCCAAAAATAATTTGGTTTCATGCAGAAATCAAACGACTAACCGCTAATGCTGAATTTCATCATCCATTCAACAATTGGAGTCCTAAACAGACCAACATCCAGTATTGAAATAGGTGTAGTCTCTGCATGATAGGCCTATTAATTATTCATCAATGATATTTTAGAACCTTTTCTTCTTCTTTTTTTATGGTATGGTTGGTTATTAACCATATATATATATAAATATATCCACCATTCTCCAGGGAATTTGAATATGGGTAATTTGTGGCCACTCACATGGGACCTTGTTGCGTTAAAACATTAGGACAAGTCAATTAGTTACTAAAATAACTCTCCATTTCAGTTCAACAGCAACCGTTTTAGCTTTAGTAACAAGAAACAGAAACAGTCCGCCTGCGTGAGCAGTGCTGCAAGTTATTCGTCCAAAAATACTGCTATGAAATTCAAAGCATAGGTGGATGTGGATGCTGATGCTGCCAGAAGAAGAAGAAGGAACAAAAAAAAAAGTGAGCTGCCGCATTAGTTAGATTAATGTCACGATAGATAGAGATGGTTAAGATTGTTGGTTGGTTAACTGTGAGTCATTTCTGGGCATTTCATAGCTGTGGAATTAGTCATGTAGACCTTATAATACCCGCCTCAATGTAGCATGCGATTGGGTTACTCTTCTACCTCCAATAGAGAAGAAAGAGTCATATTCACACCTAGAACCTGTCAGGCCACTTAGTTCTCTTTAAAACATGATAATCCCGTCATCTGTGTACAATGGCCATAGCTCAAACCCTAAGACATTTTATCCCCTCTAATGTGTTTACCACTTTCATCCGAGTCTAGTTATGCCATAGGGTCCATAAAGAAACGGCTGCTATCTGTTTGATACAATATTTGCAGTTGAAGTTGGGCCATATGTAACATATCTGTTTTCTGTTGGGCTTGTTCGTGGTGTGTGGCCTTCAATTACAGGCTATGATCTAGATGGCGTCGTCTTGGGACACATCGCTCACTCAGAGAAACCCAGAAGCTGGGTGTGTGGGCTGACATGGTCACCTCGACGAGAAGCCCTCGGCCCTGTGTGCTCCGTCCGTGCTTGAACTGTTGAACTTGAACATGATACTAAGATTCAATGCACCGCAACACCTAAATAAAGATAGGCAGGGCCAATCTTTACGTGTTTGACGAGAAACCGTATCCAAAAAATGGCACCGGTGGCCTCTGGGGTGGTTGAACAGGAGGTCAGCTGCGGTTGGGACACGCATATGTTGCCATGTAAAGACAGAGGGCAGCTGCCTGACACCCGCTCAAAGCCCGAGTCCGTAGGCTTCACTCAGCAGCATCGTTCTGCTCCAAATGTAAATACGATCAAATGAGAGAGGTTTTCTTGACAGCTGTGAACCACTGAACTCTCTTTCACCCTAGAAACCGGGGACGATTTCGGGAACCGCTGTCCTTCGAATCTCCTCCAGGCCTCTATATCCATTCCGAATTACACCGAAGATGAGTTTCAATTAAAACTCATCAGGCACCTCCAAGTTCTGGAAATCTCTTAAACTACTATCAGTCCATCTCATCCCCTTGTACTCCCATCACCCTTTAGTGCTCTCCCAAATCAGCTTCCCACGTAATTGCCCTGTTTGAAAGCCCCTTTTCTCTGCTTGTCCGACTTGAGCACCCATTATTCTAATCTCGAGATGTAAAATTGCCCATAATTTCCCTTGTGAGAGCTCGCTACTTCACTCAAAAACACTTGTCTTCTCTTCCCATGACTGTCATCTGAACGGAGCAACACAAACTCCACAAATCAAACTCAGGGATGGGAGTATATAAAGAGGTGCGCGTTAAAATCATTCCATACTTTTGGAATATTAAGTGCAGAGAGATGGAAGTGCGGTGGATTTTTCAGCGTGGTTTGTTACCTGTTCAGAGAGAGAGGAGGTAAGTGACTTTGTGCTGTGTTGCTGAGTTTAATAAGTAGGAAAATAATGGATTCGCATGTAAATCTCCCACCAGATGTTACAGAAGCTCATAAATGTGCAGGCCTGATATTAGAGTTTCATGCAGGAAAAGGTTTTGTCATTATTGCATGAGGGCTGCATGTGGCAGGCATTATTTTAATACTGGATAAAATATCCACTCAGCAATTCAATTGACATTATGGAAGTTTGTGATTGATTAAAACAGATTTATTTCCATCTGAAAGAGCCCCACACCATGCTGAATTGTGTCTAAAGAGCTTGAAATGACAGAGATGCTTTGTAATATGCCTGTTTAAACAAGGCTGCTTAGACAAGACCCTGTTGAGTGAGCTGGGTCAAAGTCAGGTCAAGTGGACCCCGCATTCCTCCAGGTGGCATCTTATTACAGTGAATCAGAGAAAAACTAAAGCCTTTAGGTTCAATAATTGGTACGCTAACAAATGACCTTAGATTGCTTTTAATATTGACGCGTTTTTGTGGCTGTGCTTTGTAAAAGACCTAAAAACCTGTATTTAGACATGAATCCTCAAGCAAAAACTTTTTATAAAGTCAAAATTCATTGATACGAAAGGTGTCTCTTGGTAGTAGATTGCTTTTAATATCAATGCGGATTTTATACAAGGCCTAAAAACCTGTATTTAGACTTAGCATGAAATGAATCCTGAAACAAAAACGTTTTTCAATGTCTTTAGACGCAACATTCATTGATACGAAAGGTGTCTCTTGGTAACAGATTGCTTTAATATCGATGCGGATTTTATACAAGGCCTAAAAACCTGTAGCTAGTTAGACCTAGCATAGCATTTGTTATAACAAAATGTCGCGTCGCGTTTTTCAATATCTTTTGATACAAAAGGTGTCTCCTGGTAGGAATAAATCACTGCGAATCACATTAAAACGAATTTAAATGAACTCAAACATCTTCTTGTACACTGTGTTTAGTTTAAGCGCTGAAATGTACATCTAATTTCCATCCCGCACGTGATTGAATGTTGTGGTGATTTATCATGGTGACATTCATTTAATTATTTTACCATCACATAAGAAAGAAAGGAGGAAATCATAAGATCTGGAAAAGCAGATGTTTGCTGATTTGATGTAATACTAGATCGCGTATTTATCAGCACATGGACCACATTTTATTTCTGAGTCAATAATATAGGCTATTTGAATAGAAACACGGATATCTGATTGCTATGGTCATTATTCGCTATTCAGTTTCATGTTGTTAGTTCATATATTTTCAATTTATTTCTGCAAAAAAAGCAGGAGCAAAACTCTGGAGCAATATTAATAAGCTAGAATCATTTAAATCGGACCTCTGCAGCTGAAAGATTTTTTGTGGATCTTCTCTTATGGATGCAACGTTTAACAAACAGGCAATTTGTGATTTTAATGTCAGAAATTTCCATCAAATAGGCCCACGAGACACAATTCCATTCATCACTCATGTTTAAAGTAAAATAATAAGCGGACCAAGAAAATGACCTGCGCTTCAGGTGGCATGAAATCCTGGTCAGGGCCGAATAAAAAAGGCTCATACATCCAAATCATAAATTTCAACCTCCAGCTGGACAAAGAGAAAAATGCTAAATCTCTAAAACATGAAAACATAAATCAATTGGTGCAGTTATAACTCTTTCGTTCAATCGGAAGAATCTCTTCTTCACTTCGATCATAACGTTGTGCTATTTTTAACGCAATTCATTCCACGCTATTATTTAAATGCCATTATGTAATAAATAATTTTACTATTATTTATTATTATTATCGTTACTGATAATAATATTCAAATTGCCGTTCATATTGTTTTGAATAAGCTGTTTTAAATACAAGAACAAACGTTATTATTACCATATTACCTCCATATACCTGATATTGTTATGGTGAACAGCCATCCTGAATATTTCTGTAAATCATTCATAACATACTGTAGCAGCACATTCCTCCTTTCATAAATCCTTTATTTCAAGCACATTGTAAAAGATCTGAAAAAGTCAAAAAGCTACTGAAGTGTAATACGTGTAATCTGCTTGCATAGAGAGTAAAACACAGTCCTTTCAAACACACCAAGCAATAAAACACATGATGGACATTGTAAAGGAAAGCACCATCACAGGTTAGGCAGGTGTCAATACGGAATGGAGTCTCTCTGGCTCTGTTTTTCCGCTTTTAATCACATCATCTGAGGTCTGGGCAGAGGATCTTGGTGGTGTTGGGGATACCAGTGCCCGTAATTGTTCATATAGCTGCCCGGGTGCATGGGTGGCACTTTGTTGGCCATTGAGACCTCCCAGAGCTGAGACAGACCCGGAGAGCAAGGAGAGGATGAGGAGGTGGTGTGGAGCATGTCCCCTTCAGGTCCACTGGACCCATGCTTCATTATCTTCTTATATTTGGAGCGCTTGTTTTGAAACCATATTTTCACCTTGAGTAAACAGAATAGAAACAAAAAGACATTAAAATACATCTTAAATGGTGCAACAATTGAGGCCACATTTTTACAATCTAGCTATCAGGCATCGGTGGTCTACTTTCTAACACCATTTTTTCATTATGATATTGAGACGGCTTGAACAGTCTTGGACTCGGTGACACTGCTGCGTTTCATTACTCGCGTGCTCAGCAATCGTTCCGCCCTGCCATTTTTATGAAGGCAGTGAAGCATGTGTCTGACAACAACAATCACAGCGTAAAAATACATTTAAGCTTAGCTGAGCTTGTTTGGCAGACAGTGCATTTGAATACATTTAGCATGGAGGTGGAACATATTGATGATTTAGGCAGTATTTAACATTAAAGGCATTGTTTTTCATGCGCTGCTCAAATTTAGGGCTATGCTTCCATAACTTGTCTGCTTTTAGACTCACTGTAAACCCGAACAGTACTACCAACTTATAAAGATTGAGTACACGTTGCATTTTCTGAATGAGGAGTTTAGTTTTATTTTTGCGCAGCTCAACGTTTTTGAGTAAAACCCTTATACTCAACTTATTATTTTTAAGTTTACCGAGTGACATAAAGTGACGTCATCCATTGCCGATGTTATCAGAAGAATTCATTCAACATTAAACTGAGTATTTCAAGTTCCCAGCATGCTTTGCGTCACACTGTAAAATAAATGTTGAAATTGAGTGTTATTTTGCACAAGGTTAATACAGGGGAAGAAGTGTTATTGTTTACTGTTATTTTTGTATTTAAATGCATATCTGAGATGTTGCAGTTTTGTAGGGTTACCATCGTGGTGAAGAGCAGTGAGGGCGAGAATGGGCTTTGAAACTTCTTGGCTATATGTTGATTAACAGTTCATGCAAGTAAATAGTGACAGTCTCTTAGATGGTTACATTAGCGAATGCTGGTGTGCGGTTGCTAACTCACACTTAACCATAAAGATTAGGTGTTAGTTTATTCAATATTTCAATTAAATTGTAATTAGCGAATACAAAATCAATTTTTTTAAGTTCTACTAAAAAAAATCTTTGAGTTGTTTATACTTAAATGTTTTGATTCTGAACTTATCAGGTTTTACAACCACTGCATCAAAAACATTAAAAAATGAGAAACATTATGGTAAACAATGGTTTTCAGTAACATTAAATAAGATAAACATTTTTCAGTTTGACTTAATTGTTATTTATAATTATTGCTTACTTAAAAAATTGAGTTGCTTTACTTAATTTTTTTGAGGTAATCAATGTCTAGAAAAATTGCTGAACTTGAACTAAGTGTTTAATTTATTACATGTTATCTGAAGATTTCAATTCCAATACATATACTCTAAAAAAAAATGCTAGGTTGTTTCAACCCACATTTGGGTCAAATATTGACAAACCCAACCATTGGGTGAAAAATTTGAATTTAAAAAGTGTTTTTTTTTTCCTCGGAAATCTCCACTTTAACAACACTTACTCACACCAAACTTTACAGTTTTATTCCTATCTATATTCTAAAGGTCTCGGGTCATATATGTTCATTTTCCAGATTTTTCTCCTTCTATAAAACAAAATGTTAACAAAATGAAACAAATTTTAAACTGGCTTTGTCTAATGTTCAGATTTCTGTTCTGTAAATGTATGCACATTTAATTAGATAATGCCTCATTTGCATATTTAAACATTAAAAAACTTGTAATATAATTGTCTTAATGTATTGTGATTGATCAACATCAGGGGAAGTATATCTATTATTCATCTGTGATGTCTTGCCTAAAGCTTTAAAAAAAAATCTTCGTTTATGATTTAAATTTATGGCCAGAAGGCTTCAGCGGTGTAGTAATATAACTTGTATTTATTTGCCTGCAAATACATTCGTGCACAAATGTTAGAAACGTGTCCTTAATGATGTGGGAGTTTATGGTTCCCTTGTCAGAATGTGTACTCAATTTAGAAACACCTTGGAGAGCGAGACCCAAAACTGCGCCTTCGGAAGAATTCAGCCGAACGCCTGCACGAAAAACACCAGCCACGCTGAACGGCTGACTCAGAGAGCCCACCTAACGGAGTTTCCATAACCTCAGACAATCGAAATCTATGCAATGGGTTTTTACACAATGTTATTAGTTTGGCTGTCAACAGATTTAATAAACACATGTAAAAAGGATTTTCTTTTTTATTTCCAAAGATCGCTTTGCCAAACAGCTTTTATGGTGAGGTGATGGATTCCAGACCTATGTTATATGTGTAAGGAGGGATTTGGAAAAGCCAAAAGCATATGCTTGTGTGGCACTTGTTTATGTGCCTTCAATCACGTTTATGGATCAAATGGAAACTGGCAGCCGTGCTCTGGATTTCAGATGGTGGCTACCAATATTGCAGGTACATTTTGTATCACAAACAGTAGGTTTGATTTGCAACCGCCGTCTGAGGTGAATGCGAGATCACTTTGATGCGTTTCGATTGAAAAACCGAGGCAGGAAATCCCTTATAGCTGTGGGACAGACTGAACTCATTCTCCTCGGCCAAAAATGAGGAGCAACCTGTCACACTCAGGGCGGCAAGTGTGTAACGTAGATGAAGAGGGAGGGAAAGAAATGAAGAAAGAAAGCTGTGAATGAAAAACAGAGCAAGCATAATGGGAAGGCTTACGCCGTGTATGCCATCGGCAATATGGCTGCACCCAGGCTTATGTTGGGTTTCCATTTTTCTCCACAAACACACACTGATGCATGCATTAATATTTTACTGTTCATTCCGGTACTTGCGTGTCAACAGGAGGGATTTATAAAAATAAATCAATAACACCGCCCTACAGGAACTCATTAATGGGCGTGACATCAACACAACATGTACAGACATATAAATGACTAATTAATCAATCCCAAAGGGAATGTATACAAAAGGCCAATAAAATGAGTATTTAAAATGGGATCGCGTATGTGTTTTGCTAAAATACACTAGTGAAAAGTTGAGTGTACAAAGTCCTAAAACTCATCAGCACAAACTTCAGGCTCATTTATCTCATTCGCCGGCCCAGAAATGACCGTACTTTGTGAAATCCATCATGAATGAGCAGTTGGATATGTATTATTAAGCATCAGGCTTAAACAATCAAGAATAAATAATGCTTGGGATAACTGCTTAAGCACTAGGAAAAATATTCTCTCGTACTGTAAAGACTAAGAACACAAAAGCCAGTGCGCTAACTAAAAAATGAAAGTATAGGTTGGATTAAATTAAATCCTCACTTAGCATTAACAATAGAGAAACAAATCAGTCTACTTGTGTATACATGGCACAAAGTAGATAAATGCTCAGAAACCAGTCATGACTGACTCATAATTTTAATGTTCAGCCAGTAAGACACGAGTTAAAGCCTCACCTCTGCGTAATTACTTAGATTACTCTCGAAGAGCCTCGCTTGAAGAACGAATATTATTGTATTAAATAAAAATATCAAACTAACTTTCTTTAGCAGACCTTTATCACAGAAGTAACTAAACTTTTGAAATGACTTTTAATTGACTGGCTTTTTAGTGGACATATGAAGTCAGTTCCCCTCATGTTCACACAGGTGAACAAGTTCATCACATTAATATGGATTATGTTCCACTATGGATTAAGTACTTTTCAAAGACCAAACCTAACAAAAGTTTCACTTTTCTTTTGTAGGGGTGTTAGTACTACAAATGCACTTAGACCTATTTTTGGACCAAATCTACGACTACCATCTAAAATTCACATTTGAATTGTTTTCCTGTGGTCCACCAGCGACAAATTCCACAAACCGACGCCATCTTAACGAGGTGCGTCAACAGATCACTCCATGTAGACTAATCCACATAACTTAACCCATAATCTTGTTCCACATCTGCTCTCCTCAACAGAAAATTTGCAATTCGTCCTGCCAAATTATCTAAGGGGTCAGGACTAGGCCTCACACCGAATCAAGAAAACCACGTTGCAGTTAAAATGTGAAGTGAGAATGCTAGATATTTACCTGTGTTTGCGTGAGTCCCAGTTTCGCGGCTAAATCGGCGCGCTCGGGCAGCGCGAGGTACTGGGTCTGCTGGAAGCGCTGGTGCAGCGCCTGCAGCTGAACACTGGAGTAAATGGTTCGCGGTTTGCGGATCTTCTTTCCCTTGCCATTAAGGCGGATTTCACCATTCTCAATGACCGCTGGCTTTTCGTGGTCTTCAGGCATGCAGATGAAATAAAACAGCATTATGACACTGTAAATACTCAGAAGAAGTCTTCAAACAAGCACGTTATTAGCCCTGCGTAACCGTGAGAAAAGTCGTAAATTATGTCACGCTAAAGAGCTGTAACTGTCTTTTGATTTACAATAGCCAAATAAGAGATTTATCAGGTGTTTTAGAGGGAACATTAATGGGTCATCATTTTTTAAGATTGGCAGACCATAATTAACCTCGTTTTAAAGTCAAGTTTACAGGCCTACCGAGCCTAAACTTGAACCTAAGAGCAAGCAATGAAACTCTACACAAGCCACAGCATCGTTTTCTTTGGAATTATTACTGCATCAATCATATTATTGCTGAAATCATCTTCGATTTAGAGCTTCGGTGCACGCACAAAATATTTACATGCACGTAGAAATACATTAGCTTTAGTCTACAAGTGTTGTGTGTATTGCTCTGGTGTTGATGTTTTACTGAACAAGTGCAATCGTCGAATTTAATGGCATTGTTGAAGACATGTCGAGCCCATTCATTTTATTTTCTCCAAAAGAGTAGTCTAAATTGTTTTTAAGAATTAACGCAATGCACTTAAAATACGACGCAGTGTGTGTAATTCGTTTTTTAATGTTTTTAAATAAAGTTCGAGGTTTACTAAGCTTAAACACACAAATCCTCCAATAAGCTTAAGGGAAAGAAAAAAAACAGTTTTTGATGAAAGTCGTTAAAACAAAAGGTCAGAACCTTGTGTGCAATACTCAGAGTTTTGTGTTTACCATTTGCTACTGATTTACCCTTGGTCTTTAAAATTAATTAGACCATGTGTTCCTTTTTTATACTAAATCTGGTATTTATTAAAAATACACTTTGCATTAAATTGGCTACTGGTACAAATGCAGAAAAAATGTATTAGGGATAATCAATATCAGATATTTAATAATGATGCACGCATTATATATATATATATATATATATATATATATATATATATATATATGCATTGGCAAACACCGTTCCGTTTTTTTGACTAGATTATAAATGGCAACTGGCGTGGCGTCTGAAGCTCACATTTTGACGTTTTACGAGAATACTCACTCGTCTCCTCAGCCCTCGCGTGCGCCAAAGCGCTGCTGTGGTTGTTTGGCTGGTAAGGCACGTAAGCACCCGGAGCAGGAGCGCTCACCGGCCCGGGGTAGGCGTATCCCAGCGACCGGCTGTAATGGGAAGCGGTGGAAGGGTAGGGACCATCGTGCTGGAGGTGTCCGCCTGAGTGCAATCCATGTACTGGGTAAATATTGTGTGCGAATCCGGATAAATGCTGCTGGTTGCTTGTAAGTCCGTGGCCGAACTCTAAAAATGCTGATTTTGAAGGATCTGGATTATTGAGCGTATCAGACATGAAACTCATAGACATCATTAACAGTCAAGTCCATAAAGTCTGAGAGCTGCATTGAACGCTCACTGAGCACGAAAAACACCTTGAACCGAATCCATCCCAAAATGACCGGGAGCAAGAAGAATAACCACGAACTTTTAAATGAAAACGTATTTCCCAAAGCCACTGCGACGAATCTCATAGGTGAATACGATTTTATCTTTCTTAAATCATGACAAAACCGCGGAATATCTAAAGTCACCTCGGGCTCGCGAGCCTGTGTGTTTCTGACTGACTCGCGCTCCGCGAGAGCGCGCGCTGATTGGTGCGTCACGCGACACCAGGGAGAGCTAAATGAAGTTGATGAGCATTTGCTGTCGAACTGTGCCGAGCTCTGATATCGAACATGTCGAACCATAATACTCTTCAAATGAAGCACGACCGTTACATAAATTATTTTGCACAAACCACGAAAGCAAGAGAGCTGTAAAATATTTACAGAAATTATTTGGGGGACAAAAACTCTTTATACAATGCGACTTCGCAGTCATTGAGACCGGGGGTTTATAATATTAAGAATCGAATTATTACACAATATTATGAGTCCCAATATTAAATATAATTCATACTTCTTTTTAAAAAGATATTGGAAATTTCCACTGTTAGTGGAAATCACAGGGAATACATAAAACACGTGACAAGCACAGAGCAAGCTCTTACACTATATGGGTAAATTATTAATGAAATCCTGCCATATTATATTATATTATATTATATTATATCATATTATATCTTCCATTTCATAATTGCATGTGACAAGGATCTGACAAATTAAATTTAATAATAATAATAATGATGATAAAAACGAAAAAAAAAAAGTAAAAAAAAAAAGAAAAAAAAGAAGTAACGATGTAGCTGAAACTTGTGTGTTTTTAGCGGGCTTCAGCCACCTTAAAATGAGATTATATGATGCTTGTGAAAACATTTTGGTACAGTGACCGAAGTGGTGCACACTGATTGTTTCCAAAACGGTTTTCTAATCGAGAGAATTATAACGCTGGGCCGGAACGGAGAAAACTAATATGACTGGAAGTTTGTTTGTTAATCCATTCCATTCCTCCAGTCCAGTTTTTGTTTGTTCCATCACACACATTCCATCGTTCAAAAAGAAGAAACTCCGAATTGTTCTCTAAAATACTTGTTGTGATTGTAATAACAATTATTTCCATAGAAAATACGAATTTTATACAGACCAACACATTGATGATATAAAACGAGCTGAAAATGTGTGCTTTTAGAGAGTTTTATATAATTTAGCCAACCTGATTTTAGATTTCCGGCAAATTTCACATTTCAGACACTCATTACACAAACTAGGAAAAAGTTGTCAAAGAAACACAACAAAACGTTTAAAACGTATTACAATAAATTATTTAATAATAGACGGATTATTTATTTGTTTAAAAATCATCAATGAGGCAGAAAAGATCCCAAACTGAAGAACCACTTATTCCCAGAGCAGCAGAAATCACAAAACGTTGATATTTTGAATACATTCACTGACAAAGAACTTTAAATATGATTAGTTTAATTTTTTAAGAGTACTAGATATAATCCGTGACCTCTAGCTCGCACTCAGCCATCTGAAACCCTATAGGCCTATATATATGTATATATATATATATATATATATATATATATATATATGTATGTATAAAACCAGAATGAAGTAAATAGTGACATATAAGAGACGAAGCGCAAAGGATCAAACTCTAAAAGACTCAAAAAATGAGTAAAATTCAATTAGAATATGTCTATTTGTGAGGAGGATGACAATATACTTTAATATGATTATAATGAACAATAAAATAATTCTAAAAGATGCTGTTTAGCATCTTGTGACCTGGCGTTTTTTTGCGTCACAGTGCAGTAGATGTTTACGCTCTAGGATCAAAGCGCTTTCTGACGAGCCTTTGAGCACGTGACAGCAGACACACTGACAGCACGAAAGAATTCCCATTCAAAATCGGACATTTTTTGTTATATTATTAATAGTGATTGCTGGCAGTAATGTTGTTTCATTTTTATTTGTTTTAAGGCCTTGGAGAGCGAGGAGTGCAATACTAACGGTCATTTTAACCAATGAACCTGAAATGATTATCATATTTGACCACATGAGGTGTCAGTAGATGCCTTAGGTCTCAAAATCAAAAAATCAAATCTCTTATCTAGTTTATAATTTGACTTGTGATCATTTTAATGGGTGTTAAATGACAGAACTTTCATTTAGCATAATATCCACACAAGGAAAAACAGAAATATCAATGTGACACTTTCTAGTAGTTACTACTGAGCTTATGGAGTATCTTTTAAAGAGTTAGAGTATGTTTAGCTATTTTGTTTGCTTTTCTGAATTAAAATATGCTTACCATATTGAATTCAAATGAAGATAGGGAGGCTGGTTATTGGAGAGAATTATTTCCCAAAATATGGGAATTTCAAATCAAACAGATATATTTGAGAAATTGTGCATTTCTCTAGATATTTATAAAAATGCTTAAAAAAAACATGCAACAATAAAACAGCAAATGCACGCATTCAATACAAGGTAAAGTAAGCAAAAAAGAAGAGAGATTAAATAAGCGAAATCAGTCGTTGCTCTGAGCAGAAGGCAGTGGCCTGTTTTGACGTCGATTATCGCCCAGGATCTCACATCCTTCTAAAAGGATCTGCAATACATGTGAATTTTAATCACACCCTGAAAATCCCAGCCTAACTCGCTACGCAGTAATACCTCGCTCTTCATCTGTCTCAGAGTATGATCATTAAAGCAAAGCAGCTTCCATATGTTGCTAAAGTGCTGGTGTGCCACTTGTTCATTTTGGTCATGTTTCACTTTGCAACAGAGTTTGCCGTGGCCGTAGGGGACCACAGTGGGCTGAGATGCAAGCCATGGCAGCTCATGGTCTTGAAGCTCAATGGACCAAAACATACCCACAAATTATTGTCAGGGCTAAACCACATTCTCAGAAATTACAGTGAGGATGCAGCATGACAATTTCATTTGGAGAAGACGTTTATCAGTTCTGTTGCAAGTAAATGTGCAATACAAACTAAGCTTGAAATAAAATAAAAAAAAAGGCTGCATTTATTTGATCACAAATACAGTAAATTATACTGTAAATTATATTTTAAAACAACTCTTTTCTATTGGAATACACTTTAAAATGTAATTTATTTCTGTGATCAAAACTGTATTTTCAGCATCATTACTCCAGTCTTCAGTGTCACATGATCCTTCAGAAATCATTTTGATATGCTGCTCAAGAAACATTTCTGATTATTATCAATGTTAAAACAGTTATGCTGCTTCACATTTTTTGTGAAAACCGTGATACATTACCAAAAAGCAATTAATACTTTTATTGAGAATAATTAAATTAATCAAAAGCGACATTAAATACATTTTAAAGAAATGGTAAAAATGGTAAGCAGTTGTCAATATTGATAATGATGAGAACCAATATTAATAACTGTAATAAATCATCATATTAGAATGATTTCTGAAGGATCATGTGACACTGAACACTAGAGTAATGATGCTGAAAATTCCGCTTTCATCACAGGAATACATTTTTTTAAAAAATATATTAAAATAGAAAACAAATACTTTAAATTGTAATAATATTTCACAATATTACTGTTTTTACTGTATTTTTGATCAAATAAATTCAGCCTCGGTGAGCAGAAGAGACTCTTTCAAAACATTTAAAAAAAAAAACACTTGCAAATGCGCAAACGATTAATCGCATCCGAAATTGTTTGTTTTATACATAATATGTTTGTGTGTACTCTGTGTATTTATTTTGTTTTTGCATAATATATGCATGTATATGCAAGTGTGCAGTTATATATATATATATATATATATACACAGTACACACACATATATGTTATGTAAAAAACTTTTATTTTGGATGCAATTAATCGCGATTAATCGTTTGACGGCGAAAAATATATAGACATTAAGTTAAAAATAAATGAAACTGGCTTCATTTAGACAACAAAACATCAAACCAATCGGGTGACCTTGATGATTTTGCTAATAACATGTATGAGTACAATGTAGCAAAGTGAACTTGAGAGTAAAGTTTTAGTCAGAGCAGATCCCTGTGAATACCTGTTGTTATAGTCTGGGGTGTGGGATAGAGTGGAGAGGGTGAGAAGGAAAGGTAGACACTCTTTAAGGCTGTAATTATGCCTGTGTTACGGAGGAGAACAAAGCGGAGCCCTGGAGTCATAGTGCAGGGATGTGTCCTCACCGTGCCTTAATACACACGAGACTGAACGTTAATAACAATACAGCAGAACGTGGCCCAGACTGGCTGGCGTCTGTTGCCCTGTACACGCACGTCTTTGTGAATGTGCGTGTGTGAGACACGAGAAAAGATCGAAAGAGTTCCTAGGTACATGTGTGAGTGTGTGTGTGCATCTTGGACCGCGCTAACGTCCTGTTAAGTCCATCATTGTCCAGTGATGTGGGGTGACAGCATTCCTTTTTACTCGAATCAGTTGTGCGTTATTCCTCTGGCTCACGTCACCTTTTCACAACTGTGTTGCAAAACCGGTACGTCACATCAACAGTGGGGAAAGATTGCTCTGTGATGTTTCAATATTAGTAAACTTATCACTATTTATTAGCATTTTTAGCATTTAACTGTTGCTTCAAAAGTTACAGTGGTTAAAGTTTGGATTAAGATTTCTTTAATGTTTATCAAAGAATCATGGAAAAAAATGTATCACAGTTTCCACAAAAAATATTAAGCAAAAAAAAAACATTGATAATAATATGAAATGTTTTTTTTTTTTGAGCAGCAAATCAGCATATTAGAATGATTTCTGAAGGATCATGTGACACTGAAAATTCAACTTTGCGTCAGTTACATTTTAAAATTTATTTAAAGAGAAAACAGTTCTTTTAATTGTAATAACATTCCACAATATTACTGTTTTTGCTGTAGAATGCAGTCTTGGTAATAGAACTTATATGAGATTGAAATATAAGCGGCAAACCAAATGTTACACCGAGATATTTAACAGTATGAGATGGAACTAATGTCAATAGATAGACTCAGTTCAGAAAAAGGGATTTAATATGTAAGGAAGTTAATATGTAACCATATTTTAATGTCAGTAAATTTGCAAGTCATAACAATGATAGCTGAGACCATGATTACGGATAATGTGGCCAAGAGGAATCAAATAAATATTGAACAGAAGTGGACCAAGAACAGAGCCTTGAGGGACACCTTGAAATAATAATAAAAAAACTCTTGAATTCTCTTCCTCTTCGTGACACTGCCTCATTGAAATCTCAACTAAAAACGTATCTTTTCTTGTAGTACTTCCAACCCTAGCGTTCTGCTGTTTAGTTATTGTATATTTGTATGAGTATATATGTACATTTATGATGCATACTTATGTTTGATGCTGCGTATGTGTTATCTCTCCTCAAGCTTGGGAATGCGCTTTATATACCCTTAGTGAGTAAAAGAGACTTCTTTTAAAAACATTTTTTAAAAATCCTAATTATTCCACTAACATTTGACCGGTAGCGTACGTGCTTGGGTCTTGCAAACAGCAATGTTTACAACAGGATTTGTCTTTTTCCACTCATGTTTTGGCCAGGGGGGATTATGGGTCAGAGGAAGAGGTAGGTGTGCTTTAAGACTGTTAATCTGTGCTTCAGGCTACTGAAGACCTGGGACTGTTTTCTGTGGTCCCCCCTCAGGTCTCATTCCTCTCGTGTAGACAGCTTAAACTCCACAGCACCTCGCCGTTTCATCCTACAGGTCACTGATGCTGTTTGTGTGTTCGCATGTTGGCAGGAACCTTGGCATGGGGTTTGTGACCATTCATAGGGAGATCCAGAAGATTATTAATCTAGAAGTCATGTTTCAAAGTTGTGCAAAATATGCAGTTTTAGTTGCCAGCACTCCCTGAGAGAAGTCAGAGATAATTACCTCAGATCCTCAATGAAGTGTCTGCTGCCACTCCTCAAACAGGCATAACTCAGCACTGACCGATGCGCTAAAAGTGACTCAAAACGGATTAAATGGTTAAAAAAAGACAGTGAGACGAAGACAGAGAAGAATCTAAAGTATAATTATAAAACACGTGTACCTTTGTGAAAGGTGGTTAATAGAAGCTAAAAGAGATGCGCAGAAGGCAGGAAACAATAGTATTTTTTAATTGTATTGTTGACAAGTTAAAGTATGTCTAATCCAAATAGTATTTTTTAAATTTTTTTAGTAAGTTAAATTTTTAACTCTTGCAGAATTAAATAAAATAAAATAAATAAAATAAAATGGTAACCTAAAACTGTGAATTGTGTTAATATACACTACCAGACCAAAAATATGAATAATTCTTTTTTTTTAAAAAATGTTTTTGAAACTGCACTGTATTTTAAAATATATTAAAATACAAAAGACTTATTTTAAATTGTGATTCTACTTAACAATATTGCTGTTTTCACTGTATTTTTGATTAAATAAATGCAGCCTTGGTGAGAATAAGAGACTTCTTTCAAAAACAGAATTATTCCATACTTAGTGTAAGTATTGTAAAGTCAAAATGATGATCAAATGAACCTGATACACTGTATTACTGCAATGAAATATTTTATTAGTTACATCAAGCTCATTAAATAAATATTTTCATTTCATTCATTCAAGTGAAGAAAAGCTAATAGTCACCTGCTGTAGTCAAAAGAGTAACATACACAGACACTGAACTACACAAGTAGCCTCTCTTCCTTTTTGTGGGAATTGCAAATGTGTGTGTGTGTGTGTGTGTGTGTGTGTGTGTGTCTGGTTTTTGGCTTGGGCTCTGAATTCATCAGCAGAGTAATTGCTGCCAGACAGAAATGTGAGGGAAAGCGCTAGAATCTCTCTGCACGAATGACTTGACCAACTGTTAAATGACCGTCTATGTGTGCGACCACCGTTTCCAAAACACAGAACCAGGTGTAAGATAGTTCGCATTTGACTGCTACTGTAAGTGGTTAATTAGATAATTCATCCAGAATGTCAGCATAGAATTAATATTAAGTAATATTCCACATCTCTATGACATCAGTAGTTTTTTTGAAAAACAAAACCCATTTAATATATATATATATATATATACATATATATTAATAGCTACAAAACAATCCAACGTTAAAACCTATTCAATTTAATTTCATTATCAAATTACACGCCAGTGCAAACTGAAGGACAGAAAGAAGATAAATGATATGGGGGGGGGGATAAAAGAGAAAGAAGCAGAACGTGATTGACAGACAGACCAAATTTTATTTAACACACTAAACATTCACATCTGGATGGCAGGAAAACTGAATTGGAGCGAGTGCAGAAGCACCACTGAGCTGTTTTCTGACACTCAAGCAGAGCAAAAGACACATTCCAGAGGACGAGACAACACTGGGGAGGGGGTTTGGGCTTTTTCCACTGTAAATGTCACCATGGACCACAAAAAAGAAAAGTGCTCAGAAATGAGCTCAGATCAGCTAAGGGCTGTAATAAGGGCGTTTCAGCGGCTGGGGGTGTCTAGAAGATGCATATGGGACGCTTTGGTGCAGCTGGTGGAGATGGGCACAGTTCAGCTGAGGTCACTGAAAACAGGGCGGTAGGAATGTTGTGGTACATACATACTGAGACGAGAGGTGGCCTTTCAGAGTTCAACACTCAAACACAACTACACTGAACACCGTGAGAGCTGCTAGCTATGTCATATTACCCAGATTAAATATATATATATATAATATTTCATATATTTCAAATGTAGATAAATGCCTATAAATAAAGCACTCAAAATTTTTCAAATGTGATATTTTTGTTTTTATAAAGTAATACAGTCCAACAGTGACACCCACAGGTGAAGGTACAGCAGGAGTTCGCGTCTCTCGTGCCTCCCCTGATCCCACTGACTTATAACAGACCCCCTAATGCATGCGCTGGGTTTAGTGGGGGGGAATTTAGAATGATTGGGGAAAGTCACTAGGCAATGCCTCTATCGCGCTATGATTGAATGTGATTGGTTTGTACGATAAATCCTGCCTCTTGTTTTAGCGCGTGTTTTCGAATTGGCCTGAATGAAGACAATGATGGTGTTATTGAGAAGAGTAATCAGCCATTTAAGTTATCACGCTTTATGTCACACAAAATCAAACTCGAAAAGACATGAAAACATGAAGACTGGGGGGGGGGGGTTAGTGAGCAATCAGTTTGGAGAAATTAAAGGTACATTTTCACATCTGTCTGTCACCAGTATGTACAAGCTTGATGACTGAATATATGAAAATATGTTGACTATTAAAAAGAAAAACCGAACATTAGTTCGCAAATAACATATATCGTTTAAATTGTTACTGCATTTAGTTATTATTTTAGAATAAATGCAAAAATACGTAAAAACACCAACTTGATGAAATTTATACTTGGTTTTAATCAATAGAACATTACTTAGAGTAAAAATACAAATTAGAATTGTATTTGGTCTCTCTTTTTTATGTGAAGTTTATTTAACCAGGAAAATTAAGTGTAACAGGGACATAAATTTACATTTGATATAAAACATTTGAGGACTTTGCCTCCTCATTTTAAAACACTACTGATTATATATATACATACATACATATATATATATATATATATATATGATAAACAATATGATGTTATACTTCTCACCATTTTTTCTCTTAAAGAGAAAGTTTTACCAAAAATGAAAATGTTGTGATCATATTCACCCTCATGGTTTTCCAAACCTGTATGACTTTTATGAAACACATATTTTGAACAATGTAATGTAATGTATTTATTTATTGTCCATATAAATGTCCATAATGAATGTAAGTTGGGTCCAATGTTGTTTGGTCCCCATTGCATGCACAAAACAGCTACATTCTGTGAAATATCTCCTTTTGTGTTCCTCAGAAGAAAGCAAGTAATGTGCCTCAACAGTTCACAGCAGTTTCCAGCTGAAAAGAACATAGCAGCAGTAAAATACCAAAAACTTTTATTTCTTTTCACAGAAATTATCATTCCGGAGAGAGGTTATCGATTAATAAAGACTTATTTTTTTTTGCAGTTCATTGTACAATACTAAGCTATGGCCTCGAAACACTTTTACAATAGTGCATGATGTGTAAACTATTACATTTTGATGTTTGCATCACATAACCAGCTCCATATAGCTTTTCTGATATAGTAAACTTGCTCGGTAGCTCACCTGGTATAAAACTGCACTAGTGAAACACGAGTCATGATAAAGAGCTGAAAGTCTTGTACAAACAAACAAAACAACTATTTCTTTCCCTTGATTTATAAATCATGCGCATGATTCACTAATTCGTTGCCTCGATTTGCTAAATCGTGCACATGATTTACTATTTTGTTCCCTTGATTTATAAATCGCGCGCATGATTTACTATTTTGTTCCCTTGATTTATAAATCGCGCGCATGATTTATTATTTTGTTCCCTTGATTTATAAATCGCGCGCATGATTTACTATTTTGTTCCCTTGATTTATAAATCGCGCGCATGATTTATTATTTTGTTCCCTTGATTTATAAATCGCGCGCATGATTTACTAATTCGTGGCCTCAATTTACTAAATTGTGCACACAATTTACAATTTCACTCTCTCAATTTATTAATTGTGTGCATGATTTACTAATTTGTTCCCTTGATTTATAAATCGTGCGCATGAGTTACTAATTCGTTGCCTTAATTTAAAAATGCACGATTTAGCCTACTATTTTTTTCCTGCATGTCGCGCGGTTCTCCGTAACGTTCATCTTTTTTCGCTAAAACCGAACGCACTTTTAGCGCCACTCACTGGACATTTCACTTTGAGAGCATCATGAATAGTGCAAGAAGCAACGCAATATCATTTTGCAGAAATGTCGCCACAGGCACATTTTTTTTCAGTGACCCTGGGTTGAAAGAAAGTCAAACAGGTTTGGAACGACATTAGTACGAAGACCGAATTTTTAGGTGAACTTTCGCTTTAAGAGGCTCTATTTGAACCAATATGCTGTCCATTGCAGAATGAAGGACATGAGGATGGCAGACGGGAGGAGAAACGGTCCATCCTACAGTTGAAGGCTTATCCCAAGGGAGTGGAGCAGAGCACATGCACTTCCAATCAACAGACAATGCGACAAGGCCCGAGGTTGCCAGGTATAGAGAGGGAATTTCTAAAGACCGGTTTACCAGGTCCAGGGATTATCCTTCTGAGGTTACCTAAACCCTCAGTAACGTGACCTCCCCTAGCCCGTGGTATTGTGGTCTACTATGCCCAGAGCATCCGCCGAGCATTATGATTACCCATCTCGGCTTAGTCCATCTGTACGGCCAGCTTCAGCGGACCTGACATCTGTCCAAGCAAAACAAGAGCACTTCCTGCACAGGAAACTTGAGAAAGACATTCCCACTTATTTGAGTTTCAACAACGAACGCCTCTCTATGACCGAATGATACTTTAGACATCTCGAGACACCCATGCGCTCTTGCCACCTAATCGACGAATATGATTTTTCCATCCTTTCACTCCCACGAATCAAATATTGAGAAAGCGCCAGCCCCAAGGTCAAATCCCTCTCTCCGGAGCTCCTCAATAGAAACAAATCACCAGGATCAAGTTCAGCTCCTGACAAGAAGTCCCTCGGCTCTGTCAAGTGTTAAGTTCCATTGTGACCTACAATGGCACACAATGGCCCTCGCAGCACCCGGGCTGTCCCTGCTGCCTGATGAATAACACAGGAGCCTTGGATGTGGACAGCTTATCAGATCACTGAGATATGGGACAACATATCTGTTCCAGTTTTGAAAATTTTCACTTTTTAATTAATCAGAGAATGTACTTCAGACAAATGTACCATTTTATTTTGTTTACCTTATTCAAGTTATGGTATTATATTACTGCTCATTACCTGTAAATCCTGTACCCCAGAGAATAAATCTGTGTATGTTTAAAATCAATGGGGTTCAACGTAGAACCCTATTTTAAAGACCCTTTATGCCAAAAAGGTTCAATAGAGGGAGAAAAGTCTTAAATAATTGCATAATATTTTCATGTTTATCAGGTTATTTAATTTTTTCTAGCTATAAAGTAGAAAAATCATGCAGACTCTAGTGGGATTTATATATAATTTTATGCAATCATGCTTTAGGTAATCATATTTAATGTCACAACCATGATGTCAGCTCCATCATTTAACCAATTATTTGGGATTTTTAGATTCCCAATAGTATCTATAACACCAGAAAAATGACCGACAAATGACTACGATGTGACATGCAAAATATGATTAGTTTGCATATCACTGTCAAAACTTCCTTAATAAATGGAGCTGACAAACCACTTTCTCAATTCATTCTCAAAGCTGAGTACTAATGTTGTCAATTTTTATAATGAATATTTGACATGTCAGCATATGCGCTTGTTGTATTTTGACATACACCGAGGGGAAATGAACAAATTGAATTAGCATCTTGCGCCCAAATTTAGATGTGGAAATCAAATTTAACATTCAATTAAATTTTTATCAAAGCTGGCACACACGATGACACACATGAAGGCATTCTGCAAACCACAGGAGAACATGTGTACCATAATGCTGAATCCAGAGGCAAAATGTTCTTTCAACAAGTAAATCAGAACAATGAAAATAAATCGCAATGTTAAAGGTGTCTCCTGTGACCTTAGGCAACTTTGTGACGGAGCGTCCATGGGGGAGTTGAGTTGAGCTTGTCATATTTGAAAGCTTGGGCGGAAGAAGAGAAGGAAGGAGAGAGGTGGTGCTATTCCCCTCCCTCTGCTCCTCTTTCTGTGTCTGCTAAGCGTCGGATTGTCTGCCCATTTGAGGGACAACCGCTGACTTCAAAGGATCCACATTTTTGCCGCTGTCATATTTGAATGTCATGAGACACGCTTCAGACAACCTCTAAGACAGAAAAGAGACATCCGTCTCTTCCCACTTGTAAATGCACACTCTTTAAAACTTTAAGCACTATAGTCTGAAAACACATGTACACTCCTGGGCAAAAAATGGCCCAAGCCCAAAATGGCAAAACCCTAAGCTTTTAATTGTCTTAACCACAAATTATTGGTCAGGAAATTAGCTAAATTTAAGCAAATGCTCTACTTAAAAAGCCATTGCTGTCTCAGAGTTTCGGCAGAATATGGGAAATTGCGTGTGAAGTGAAAAATCACAATGAAACACAAGATGCATGGTGATGATCCAGAGCGGTGTCTTCAAAAATCTGCTTAGAAATATAATGATAAATACATCTCTAACATTTGAAGCAGATTTTTGAATCAATAATATATAGAATATGATGGACAATGACACCATTTTCTTTGGGAGCTGCTGTGGAGCCAAAATTATTTCCCAATTATTAATTAAAGCTGCTTTGCCACAATTTTCATTGTAAAAAGTGCTATATAAGTAAAGGTGACTTGACTTGACTTGAAGCATGGAGGAAGGTGTCATTGTGGCTGGTATTGGTGAGCTACTCACTGCGAAAAGTCATTTAATGCTTTGGAGAATATTGCAGAATGGCTTGCAAAAATGAAAGGTTGTTATCTAAATAAGAATGAGATGTTATTTTTCAACTAGACAAAGCTCCTACCCAAACTGCAAAGACAACTATGAAGTGGCTCGAGAACAAGTCCGTCAGGCTGTTTGATGTTTTGTCCTTGTCCTATAGTTTGTCCTTTGGAACCCTATAGTGAATACTTTGTCTCACATTAAACTCAAACGAATTGGGAGACATTTTTGAACTACTCATGAACTGTTTTAAGCCATAAACATTGAGTGGAACAAAACTGACTCGATTTTTACATCAATACCATTGGGAAGAACTGACATATAGATATTTTCAATATTATTTCATAATTTGACAGCAGGTATATTAGGCTGCTGTCACTTTAAGCCCTGATGCACGGATCCATCATATTGTTACGCATGCATTTTCTTTCTCAACTGTTTACATTCACTTAAAATATAACTGACTGTGTTTACATGAATACTCACCAAGTATATATATATATATATATATATATATACTTGGTGAGTATTCATGTATATCATATATATATACATACACACATATAATGTTTCATAATTGTCAACTTATTATATATGCATAGGCTGTTTTTAGGCTGCTGTCACTTTAAGACCTGACACACGGATCCATCATACTGTTACACATGGATTTATTTGAATACTCACCAAGTATATATATATATATATATATATATATATATATATATATATATATATATACACACACATATAATGTTTCATAATTGTTAACTTATTATATATGTATATATGTATATATATATATATATATATATATATATGTATATATATAATGTTTAATGATTGTTAACTTAGCAACATGTAATCCCCAAATTCATGTTATGTTGTTTCCTTTTCTATTAGTATGCTGTCATAAAAAGCAAGCTGCCTATTTAGGCTCTAGAATGCATTGCATCTCACTAGGTTTAGGAACAGAGCCATAGTGTTTTGTTAGTTGCACATTTAGATGTGCAGTAAACTCACACTGCACTGATTGATCTTTTATGATGTCGGTGTATCTCTGGTCACTGTGATCTTCAAGGCTCCACAGTCACATTTTAATATGTCCACACAAAGAACTGACCTATTGTTGAAGTGAAAGACAGCGCCCTCTACAGTGGCTCAGGGTCACACGAAGATTGATGTGAATGAATCAGTGACCTTTGAAGAAGATCAAAGCTGCACAGGTTACATACGTCTGCCTGTTTAACTCTTTCATCTTTATGCAGCTCCGGGAGTCATGACCCGAGCCTGTTTATCAAGCCAGCCCACTGGAGGAAGCCTGAGAGAGGCACCTGCACACTTTATGTAACAGAAAAACACATTTTAATTGAGGTGCTATTGAACAGGTTAAGAACATAATCCACTTGTTGGATACACTCTTAAAAATAAAGGTTCTTTATTGGCATCTGTGGTTCCATGAAGGACCTTTAACCTTTCATGGAACCTTTCAATTGAACAAAAGTGGATAAAAAGGTTCTCTGGCTTATAAAAAAGTTGGTTCTTTTGAGAACTACTTACTGAAAAATGATTCTTTAATAGTATCGCTGCTAAAAATGCGCTCAGCAGGCAATAAACAGCAAATTCCTTTGAGTTCTTGTTGACTACATAACAGGAGCAACCTAAACGTGCAAAGATTTGGTCTCATTTGTGGGTAACAAAGTACGATTGCATTCCAGGAGTGAGAGTGAAGTCAATTAAGCCATTTCCCCTCCAATTTATCTCCCTGCAGCACCTAGATCAATTGGACTGCAGCTGCAAGGGCCATGTGTGTCTGGGAAAATGAGAAGATTGAGGTAAACCTCGCCTGGCCCCTAGGAGAAAGACTGGCAAGATTGTCTTCATACCTGTTTCAGATGAATGGGGGTTTCAAGTCTAGCTGTCTTTAGGGTGTGTGTGTGTGTGTGTGTGTTGGGATAAGGATGGGGTATGGGTTGACAGAGGATAGATTTGTCATATGTTGTCATAATCCAGAACATGCTGTCATACGTTGTAATCGTCTGCCTCTTCTCCACTTGCTATCAGCACTCGAGTACAGAAATAATGGAACAAAATTAGACTAGTCAATTTTGAAGCATTTTTCAAAGTAGATCTTTACACAATTTTAACTCAACTTTATTCAAAATTTAAAATCAATGTTTACAAACACTTTAAAAGTTCATTAAGTAATATATCTTTTTTAAAATACTGGAAAAACATGGAAAAAACAATGAAGACTGTAGCTGGACTAAAAAAAAAATAACAAAAAAAACCTGCTAAAAATATTTATTTTATAATGGATTGCTGTGGACTGCAGAACGGGGCTACAGTGATGTGAAAATAATAGTAGTAATAATAATAATAATAATCTGTTGACTAAAGAAACTTTTTGAAAATTCAATAATTTATTCACTGGAAACAGTAATGTAATGTCTTTTACTCTTCAAATGGGGGTACAGCAATTACTAATACATGTATTTATTTAATTATTTTATTAATTAATCACCACTTCATGTAATTAATTTAGTTAAGATAATAATAGTATTGTAATAATGACAACCCTACAATTAAAAATAGTATTAAAATCAAGTATGAGACTAAACATCTGCTCAAATTTTACTTACCCCCAGTTAACAGTTTTGGTTTTTATGAATGTCTATGGTTCTAAAAAATAAAATCTAAAAGGAATTGGTGAACCATACACATATACACAGGGCTGGGTAGGTTACTTTTAAAATGTATTTCACTACAGATTACAAAATACATGCTTTAAAAAGTAATTTGTAATGTATTTCATTAAATTACTCAAGTTTAGTAACTTAATCTAAATACTTTAGAATACTTTGGAATACTAATAAGTGTGGAACAAACACAAAAAAAGGTAATTGCAAGTTTGTATCTCCCAGTTCTGAATTTTTCCCTCATAATTGTGTGATATAAAGTTGCAATTGTGAGTTATAAAGTCAGAATTATGAGATAAACTCACAATATTGAGAAAAGTCAAAATTATGAGATATAAACTGACAATAATGAGAAAAGTCAAAATTATGAGATATAAACTGACAATATTGGGAAGAGTCAGAATTATGAGATATAAACTCACATACTAAATTCCCAACTGCAAGAAAAAAAGTCAGTATTGCAAGTTTATATCTCCCAATTCTGACTTTATAACTTGCAACTGTAAGTTTAAATCAATCAATTCTGAGAAAAAGAAGACAGAATTGTGAAATGCAAACTCACAATTGTGAGGGGAAAAACAAATTGTGAGAAAAAGTAGCAGTGACCTTTTTACATTATAAAATGACTCACAAACAACTCTCACAAAACATGAAAACAGTCGTAGATCATCAGGTCATGACAGGACAGTTAAGTTGACAGTTGGGCAATTTTTTTAATGAATTGAGTAAATTTGTCTTGTTCAGGACAGTACTAAATAAAAATAACAAAATTTTTATGATCCCTCTTAAAAGTTTTAAAATGTTGATGAAACTTAACTCCACCTTTTCAGACTGTCAGAGTCATAGAATCACCAATTGCTGTTTAAATGACATTAAAATTCAAAGTAATCACTTTGGTAATCTAAAATACTTTCAGATGTAACTGTAATCTGATTACCACCCATTTAAAATGTAACTGTAATGAAATACAGTTACTCAAATTTTGTATTTTAAATACGAAACTAAGTTACTTGTATTCTGTTACTCCCCAACCCTGCATATACATATATGTCACTCTTACTGCAGTTAAAGTAAAATGTAGGTCCCAATGTATCATAAAACTATGCATCACATACATCATGACCCAATTACCATCTTGTCAAGATTACCATCTAATTAGGAGTTTTAAAAAAACGCACGATGATCAGATGGTGTTGCATGTTACACCTATCTAAAAGAAGCGATTTCCCTTTAGAAGTGAACTTTGAAATCTCTCACATTTCTTAGATGCAGTGGTCGATAGACATTCAGCTGAACTGTGAGCCATCTGGAGCATTTCCCCAAAGGCACTCCAGCGCTCCACTCCAAACCCAATTAGCCAAATCACATTTCAAAAGTGCTTGAGTTTACCTGCCAATGGTCAAATCCTTCAGGTGTCAAGAAGAAGGCTTAGACCTGGAGGAGAGAACCAGAGAGCAGAATGGAGTGGGATTAGAGTGAACAAAAGGCCACAGATATCCTCCAACACCTGTGCGGGTACTGTGGCCAGTGGAGTGTCTACTAATGGGAAAAGTCTTTGGTCCAATTTGCAGGTGCTCAGAACCTAATCTCCCATCTCTTACGATGGGCCGGGTATCTGTTTACCTCTGTACTAGTTTAGCAGACTCAGTCTCACTTGATAGGCAGAAGAGTTCCATCCACCCTTGCAGCATAATCTAGGTGATCAATCATTTACATCAGTAATTAGGGCCTGGTGTCAAAACAGAAATGGAACATGAGCCTGGGGACTTGTGTGTAGCGGGGTTGACATCAGACTTGGCAAGTGTTATGGGTGATGTGGGTCTGCGTGGGTGAGATTGGGGGGGATTCTCGTCTCAATGCCCGACTGTGGTCCAGAAGCCTGAGGTTAAGACATTCCACACAACTTGATCCATGTTTAAGTATACAGTTTGTTCTGTGCCTTCCTGTAGGCAATCGAGACAAAATACTTGAAGATATATTAGTACAGCAAGATGAAAAAGCAGTATCTCAAAGGCACGACTCGACTCAAACTTGGCTCCTAAAACAAAAGATTTAGCAGCCAAATGACCATATTCAGTTGACATTTTACAGAATTGCGCCCATCTTTGCGTTTCTTGATTCATTCATAAAAACAAAACTCTGTTGGGAATATGTATTTTACTTACACACTGTGGCATGACTGGGCAGTTGATAAATAGACTAACAAACCTCAAATATACATTCTCGGTTCATTTAGAATGAAACCACAAACTGACTTGTGGTTATCAATTCAGTAATGGCTTTGAAGGATTCGCTGATTGAGTCTGATTTACTGTGGTGCAAATTCAAGACTCATTTTGAATAAGAATGATTTGTGTTCATTGTCACCTACAGGAAGCAATGACATACATATATGCTTTCCTGAAGTTCGCTAAATGTAAAGAGATTTTTAATTATTGTGGTTAATTTGTATATTTGTCGAATTTGGAGCCATTTTTTTTTGTTCGTAGTCTAGAGCCCTATTCTCTTAAAAATAAAGATTCTTTATTGCCATTGATGGTTCCATGAAGAACCTTTGAACCTTCCCATTGCAAAAAAGGTTCTTTATAGCGGATTAGATTAATAAAATGTTCTTCACACTTAAAAACGGTCTTAGAGATAGATTGACTGATGGTTCATTCAATAGAACTGAATGAAATCCAACTGCAAGATCTGAAAAGTTACTGAGAATTTGGGGAAAAAAGGAATAAAAATTGAGACAATGAGCCACCAATGTGAGGTTATGCAAAAATAACAGTAATAGAAATGATAGAAAAGCTGCCAAACTGTACTGAAGCTGGAAAGCCAGCTGATTGAAGTTTATTACCCGTGGGAACGAAGCAAAGTCTGCTCTTACAATAATAACACTACAACCCGAAGGAACTGAAGGTGATTCACTTTAACCTTTCACGCTAAATACCAGTCCAGTAGCCCAAGGGAGGGCGAGAGTCTGTCTCAGAACACAGAGTTTCTCAGCTGAACTAAATGGCCATGCTTTGAAGAGGTGGGCCAGGGCCATCAACCGGTCCAGTAATGAATTAATCCATTGGAAGAGGCTGTACATGGGTGGGGCAGCAGATCAAAGCATGTTTCTCTTATTGCCTGCACCTCAGGTGAAGTTGAGGCATGTAGCCAGTTGGGGTGATACGCTGCCCCACACATCGGCAGGAATGCAGAGAACTTTGTATCCCTCTAGAGTCGGGTTTTACGGTGAATGCTGTAGATATCATTACATGCATGCATTGAGATCAGTCATTATGAAAAATTACTGTGGTCGAAATACAAAGTGAGCAACTGTAAAACAGAAAGCATTACTCAATACGCTTGATGATTCTCTGGAATTAAAAATGATTATTTTGAGTTATTAATGATGAAAAATATACAGTATTAAAGTTTCATCTAATGACTAAAAGTTGGTGTCTAAATGGTAGGTGGTTTAAATTGGAAATTCTACTAAAAAGTACCAAACAGAAAATATTTAACTACAACAAGCTGCCCACAAAGACACAATGGTCACAGGAATACGTCAAAGTTGCGACAAAACTGAAGTAGCGACAGAGCGTTGCTTCCATATTGTGACGTACATCCAAGTGAAAGGCTTATCAAATCGGTTGAAATGTGGGTGATAAAAAATGGAGGCAAATCTAAATGTGAAGATCAAGTTATGAAAAAAATTCAACTTCGTCTGATGTCACAAATAAAGCTTGGGCTTCACAAAAAGAGGATATATTGTTAGAGTCTGTTTACCTGTCTGTCTGTCTGCCCTGTCATGTGTTCCTCGTGTGACCCAGTTTTCCTTCCCTGTCTTCATTTGTTCATTATCGTCAGCTGTTCGTCATTTTTAGTTATGTCTTTCACCTGTGTCCTTGTCATTAGTGTCTGTATTTATACCCTTGTGTTTCCTTCACTCTTTGTCCGTTCTCGTTAGTATTTGGATGTGAATGCGAATGCTGTGTTCCTGTGTTCCTGTGTTCCTGTGTTCCTGTGTTCCTGTATTCCTGGCTTTACTCATTAAAAGAGACTTTCAGTTATCCCTCATCTTCGTGTGTTCATTCAGCTACACGTCACGTAACATATATATACTGTATATATATATATGTATTCGTTGTGTATTGACTAATTATAGTATGCATTTGTAAAAGGCACATTTTGGCACATTTTATATATATATATATATATATATATATATATATATATATATATATATATATATATAAATCTGTTTATAGTGCCAAAATGTGTCTCTATTGTATGTTGTTCTCATCCTGGCTCTGTTCATCACAGGCCAAAATGGACATTAATCTATAATGTCATAATGTCATCTTGGATTGGTTACATAAATCAGGCTTTACAAAAAGGAACTAAAGTTTTAACGAGTATTTTTGGAGCATTGAAATAGATTTTGGTCAAAAACATAGCCACAAAAAAAAAGCCATAAATCTTGAAAAAAAAAGTTGAAAAAGGTTCCTATTTTTATGTCTTTCTTTATGTAGTATAAGAAAAAAAATTCTTCCTTTTTTTCCCTATCCCTCCAAAAGATCTGACTTATGAGATTGTAAAAGACCGTTTCCTTTGGACCCTAATTTTAACCAAAATGAGCACAACACTTTTGGAGCCGCCTTGGCCACATGAACGCAAAGGGAGTTAGAATGAGGGATTATGCCGAGATTCAGCTGACTCTGTAAATCCGTACAGCAACACCAAAATCTGCGAAACATAATTTGGTGTGCATCGCCATTGCCTGCCAATCATCAGCTTCCACTGGGTAAAGATAAAGCGCTCATTCGGAATAATAGCTCCTCTAACGTGCACTGGGATATAATCCTAGTCAACAAAGAACCACTTTGAGAAAATCCACTAAACAGCGCAGTGGCTCTCCTGAGAACGTCCACTGTATGAAACAAACATCGGAACACATACAGAAGAGCCACTGAGACCTCATCTCACAGAGCTGGATTACTTTCCTGTGGGAACAAGTCGTCAAAGATCCATATTTGCCGATCTCAATAGTTGCGCTGTGCAACCACCGAGTGTTAATGCCATAATCGCGTGGCTCTGCTGTTACTCAAACAAAGTGGGTTGTCCCTTAAAGAGGCTGCCGATAAAGGCAATGCAAACTGGGATATGTTTACATCATTCCAGCACCTGCTTTTCCCACAAGTTCTTGTGAATGGTCTCTCTGTGATGCTGACTGGGCATGCATGTGAGACAAATTATCTTGAGTTGTGGGACCTGTTGTTGTCTGTTCCTCTTGAGTCAACACAATTATTTGTGGTAGATCAAGAAATCATTATCGCACAATAGCGCGCTTAATTCATAAACACATCCTCGTGGGTGGAACAGAGCACGGAGGAATAGACCCCGCATGTTTTCTTGTAATGCGAAATGTTTCTTGTTGTGAAAAGGATTTTGTATGCTTTCTATTTAAAACGAATTTGGAGCCGCTGTCATTTATTATCGTTGACAGGTTTGATACGTTCGAAGGGGTGAGGAATGTGACTAGCCTTTGTGGTTTTTGATTAGGCTTAATGATCTTGTGAATGAAGTTCTGTTGAGATCACAAAAGGATGTGGTAGAGACACTAAGAGAGAGTGAGCCACAGACCACAAACAAGACTAATGAGATAATATGTTTGCCTGCTAACAAGGTAGCTACTCTAGAGAAAAAGCGTGAAGAACTCCCTAGGGTGTCATTTAAAAGAAAAAAAAAAAAAGAAAAAAACGATAGAAAGCCACAAACTGCCAAATCAGGACGGCACTTATTTGAACTTTGGGATGAGAAAAACTCAACATAGGCTGATTGGAAAAACATTTTTTTTTCTACCAAAATGTACATTTGATGGCAGTTTTCTTTTATTCCTGTTCACACAAATTATGATTTCAAGGGCAGAAAGGTTTGGTTCATTTTCAAACATGATAGAGCATTAAACTTTCAGCAGCACTCCCTACCACGAGACATACAATCACTGACATAATAAAATGTCGCCAGATTCGCTTTCATCTGGATAAAACTGAATTTGTTTTTAATGGCCCTTACTGGACGTGAAAGTGTCACGAGACATGCAAGACGTGACGTAAAATCATGTTTCGGTAATGTTGCCATGGTCTTCCAATGAGCCTGGGTTGGAAAAACTGGTTCGGTATCCTTAAATATAAAGCCTTAAAGGAATATTCCAGGTTCACTACAAGATGAGCAGAACTCACAGCATTTGTGGCATAATGTTGATTACTTCCTTTTCTTTAAAAAGATAAAAGTCTACAGTGAGGCATTTATAATGAAATTGAATAAGGCAATTCCTTGGAGGAAAGCAGAAATGTGAGCTTATAATTTTATAAAAGCACTTAAATGAACTATTTTCTTAAAACTTATTATTTGAGCTGCAAAAAGCTTTTTTTCAGTCATTTTAGGGTTTTGTATGGAAGCTTGTTTCCACCCACTAACAAAACAATTTAAAAGATAACTGACTTTTTATCTAACAATTCTCAGAATTGCGAAATATAAAGTTAGAATTAACTTAAAAACTCTGGATAAAAACTCGCGATTGCGAGAAATAAATGTAGTATTGTGAGATATAAACTCGCAACTTTTTTCTCGCAATATCGAATTTATATTTCACAATTCTGATTTTTTTCCCCTGCAGTTCTGAGTTTATGCCTCGCAATTTGGAGTTATTTTTCTCAAAATTGTGAAATATAAACTTGGAATTGCGAGTAATAAAGTGAAAAAAGACAGAATTGCGAATTTATATCACAATTCCGACTACAACTTCCAATTGCGAGTTTATATCAGGTGATTCTGAGAAAAAAAAGTCAGAAAGTCGTGATGTAAACTTGCAATTGCGAGAATTTTTTTTTTTTACTTTTTATTCAGTCAGAAACAAGCTTCCATTGTTTTAGAACGTTGTTAGTTGTAAATTTAAATTTAAATTTAAACAGAAAAGGTTAGTAAGCAAGTTTTCCCACACTAAAATAAAACACATGCGTAGTGTTTATGCGTAGAGTATTTTAATTGAATAAAGTATTCATTTGCTTTTCTTAAAGGAAGGAAAAGTCTAAATTAATTTGTGTGTTAATAAACATTATGCCTAAATGAACTTAACAAGTACTGAACCTACAATATTCCTTTATCCAGCTTACAGTCCTTGTTTCGGTTGAAGATTTTTGATTTCTTGACAAATTTTCAAAACAAAGATACAGTACACGGACTACCCGAACACTCAAGCGGCAAATGAAGGGGTTGACAGGTGTGTTCTGCCCATGATAATTATTCCAATCAAACCCAACACCTGTTTGCTGCTCTCCTCTCCCACATGTAGGCTGTTAGCCCCTTGACATATGTCACCTCTCAATCTCACGAGGGATAATTCAGCTGTTAGCACAAAGAAATAAACACAGATGCTTCTGGAAAACTCAAAGATGACCAACAACGGCTTGGACTGCGAATGTATCATTTTCGTATCAGTACTTGTAAGCTGGTTTACTCCAAACATCTATTTCTACTCTTTGTGTTAGCAAATAAACAATAGTATGTGTGTGGTATCAGGGTCTTAGCTCTCTTTTCTAATGTTGCCTGTGTTTACCATCAAGATATGTCTCTGATGTGACCAGAGGGTTTGTCTTTTTCCTCTTTCTGAGTCAGGCTACAGCGAGATTGCTTGATAAGCTTTCGGCGTCTCTTGATCACGTTAACACGGCCTCCATTACCCATTATCAGCTCCCAAGGGCCAAACTTGAAAAACAACACAGGGTAACTTAAAATCTGCTGGAGAAAACCTTCTATGTCTATAATTTAAAAAAAAAAATCCTATCTGATTGACTTTGCTGTAGCAGTCAGTTTTTTAATGCTTTAAAATCTTGAAATTGGCTTGGGAAAAAAGTGAAATGATGCAGAACGGTTCTGTTTGACCCCACATTGCAGGTGATTACGACCTCTCGAAATTCAATTCTACAGCGATTGCGCCTCCCAAATGAGCAAGTCCCTGCAGAAATAAACAAAGGAACCGGGATGAGCGCTGCAACGCAACAAGTATTACTCAATCACATTGTTTTCACACGTTTTTGCGAATGAACAATTCAAGATCCCATTACCGTGTCTGTGCCAGAGAGAGTTCATAAATTACACGAGAGAGTAATAGGAAGAACAATGTTTTTGAACCTTGAACATTGTATAGCCCATGGCAATTTAGGCTGAGGAATTCAGCTTTGAGGTTTGTCAAAAATGATGGACTCCGCTGGTCTGGACTGCCAAGAGTTTCTGAGATTCTCTTTATCATTCACGTCAGCATATGTATAAACACATCCATCAAACGAAGGCACAACCTTCAAAGAACACCAAGTCGTTGATGAGAAATGCTGATCAAGGAGCAAAGGAAATGCCAGAGAGTCTGGAGAAGTGCTGATAAGACTTTTTATAAAAGTAAAATAATTTACTTGTTTACTATTTTAAAGCAAACCTTATTTTTTTCTTTTCTCCTAATGCCCTGACTATATAAGATGCTAAAATCAATCTACTGGAACTGTTAAAATATAAAGCATGGATGAATGTTGTTGTTGTTGTATAACATCGGAGGTCATGTGACTCAGCTATTACCAGAAAATGGGTATTATTAATAATTATTAAAAAAACACAAATATTGTGTCATGGTCAAGTAGTGAATAATGTCTGTTCACAAGAATGCAAGGTAATAGTAAAAAGCAAGAAAACGAAAAGTAAAATCTGCATGAATCGAATTCAATTGACCCTTCGCAAACAGTTTGATTGACAGGCGATCTGACCAATCATAACATCGAATCCGCCATTTTGTCTGACAAAGCAGTCAGGAGAGTTAGTAGATTAACGTTGGTGAACTTGAACTTGATAAATTGTGTGTACTCACGTCTTTCCACGCTTGAAACAACATTCCTTCTGATGTTCATTCATGTTTATTTGATGCTATAAATGAACTAGTATGAAGAGATGATCTTGAAGGAGCTACAGCGATCTGTCACGACACATTAAAGACACACTATACGCTATTTATTGTTTAAACTTAAATACGAAACTGTTTCATATATCAGTGTCCACTTTGCTCCACGATGTATTTTTTACTCCGTGAGAACATGATGTGTGGCGTGAGAGCACATGGCTTGTCGGACATAACAACAGTAACTAAAGGGGGCGGGTCTTTGCGAAGGGCCAATTGGCACAGTAAGCTTGACAAAAATAGGAAAAATTTAAGTTTAGAGTAAAGTAGCTACAAATCCCCCAAAAACATACATACATAAAGTTGATATTAACACCCGCCGATTGAATTTTATAAATAAAATATTCACTGTTCAATTGAAGTCTTTAAAGAAGGCATCTCAACTAATAATAAGTGCAATGTAGTGTTGTCAAAAATATATATTTTTCGATACATATTGATACTGAAATATCTGAAACGCTTCCAATACTGAGTTTCCGCAGATAGAAACACAATACCAGCTGCGCTTTCTTGTTCTCTCATCTCTCCGACAGCGAGTTGACACACAAACCCGCCTCCCCTCACTCATTCATTTGCTCCAGATGAATATTGTTGGTGTTACAGGGCTTGAATTTTGCCGTGGGATTGCACGTATCGCGCATAACTATACTAATTCCTGTAGTGTGTGCACATAAAGCCACCTCTCAGTATTAAATTGAGTTCTTTTTCACTGCTTAATGCGCTTAAATAGTCAAATACAAACAAAATAATATCAAAATGCTGGTCTTGGCGAGTATTCTCATAAACACAGTCAGTTATGTTTTACCTGAAATGAAACAGTTGGGAAAGAAAACGCACGTGCAACAGTATAATGGATCCGTGCGTCAGGTCTTAAAATAACAGCACCCTAATATACCTGCTGTCAAATTATGAAATAATATAAAAAATATCCATATTTCAGTTTTTCCCCATGGTTTCGATGTCAAAATTATGGCCAGTGAAAATGCTGAGTGGCCAGTACCTTTGGAAAACCACTAGCCACAGTGGCTGGTGAGCAAAAAAGTTAATGTTAAGCCCTGGTATACTATACAGGCTTCATTGAAAGTTTTTTCAATGTTTTTATCAAACACCAAGGCACAAAACGGATTCTTTTGAATTCAGCAGTGTTTTTCAACATACGTAATCAAATGCACACAGTCCACAGCAGCCTGCAGGTGTTAAAGCAGGAGATCCCAAAGAGAGCAAAAACAATTGCTCATCTTTCTTCATCTATCCTCAGGTAAGGCTTTAGTCCACCTAGTAGAAGTAAAGCACATAAAGCTGAGTAGGTCTGATCTGCCCCTTCATCTAAATATTGGATACAAAGCACAAGGCTTTAGGGATTACAGAAAAATCTCTATCGGGCCTTGGAGCTGTGGTCAGGAAGGGTGTGGCTGCCGCGGCCTGCAACCGAAGAGGATAAACTCCCTAAAATCTCAGTATCAAAACCTTCCATCATTTTGCATCCATGATGTCATGGGTGATTATACTCTGGCCACGCCGTGCTCCAATAACACCAGGGATGGCGGTAGGCCCGGATGACACAGATCTCGGCAATCTTTGTACTGCACATTCAAATATTTGACGGAAACCTGGCCTGGACCTCAGGCCGTGGCTTAGCCCGAGGCAACGGACTGCACAGTGGCCTTCTCATTGTCATGCATCAATGAGAGCGAGAGCCCATGGGGGTCACATGACTTGGAGGTTCATCCTGCATTGTTTTTTGAGCTTCTGAGATTTGAAAACCTTACTTTTCCCCTAGTTCCTCCACTCCTCCCCCACTCTGCCATGTTGTTACCTTCCAGCATTGAGGGCTGGAATGTTTATTGAGCCTCGTCAACAATGACAACAACAACAAAACCGGGACTTGCCCACCTGTGTTCCCGCCCCTTTTGAAACAATGCTGCATCCGAATCACCAAACCAGGCCTGCCAGTCATTCTAACCCAACCCATGGCCCCCTGCGGACCGGGGAATGCCTGAAGAGACGCCTGATTTTTGTGTTTTTGCCACTCCTTAAGTTCTCAGGGAGATTAGCTATAAAACTGGAGGGGTGCTAGACTCCTATCAAACACTCCAGCTGTTTCTTACGTAAATATGAGGGGTGAGCCTAATTTAAACACTCATTAATGACATGCACTTTAAATAAATATCACAGATGTAATCAAAAAGCTGTTATATCATAATGAACGACTCTCGTTTTGTGATTTCTTCATAAACACAACACAAGTCCAAATACATTATATATACACTACGAGTGATGGATTTGGAATAATCAAGAAGTCTCACCAAGGCTGCATTTATTTGATCAAAAAACAGAACAACTTTTGTTTTCAATTTTAAAATGTAATGTATTCCTTTGATGTCAAAGCGGCCATTACTCCAGTCTTCAGTTTCAAGCCATCCTTCAGAAATATGTATATGTTACTTGTTCTCAAATGTATACACAACGAATGCATAATGTTGTATTAAAGGGATAGTTTACCCTAAAATGAACATTCTGTTATTATTTACTCATTCTTATGTCGTTACACACCCATATGCTTTTTTTCTGGGGAAAACAAAAATATATATTTTTTCATGGAACAAAAGGTAATAGTGGCTGCCAAGTTTATAAAAGGTCAAAAAACACAATACAATAAAAGCATAAAAGTCCATACGTCCATAATAATATAAAATGATCATAAATGTGGCTTTCTAGCAAGAATTGCTTCATTACTGACCTTAGCAAATTGGGAATGATGGCTTTAATGTGTACATTTTGCAAGTCAAAGAGTGTTTTTTATTATTTCGAAATATGTGTTAAAGGTTTAGTTCACCCAAAAATGAAAATTACCCTATGATTTACTCACCCTCAGGACATGGTGTATGTGTCTATCTTCTTTCAGACAAACACAACTGGAGTTATTTCTAAAAATATTCCTGCCTCTTCTTTATCACTATAATGACTAGCTTCCGGCAGACGGCCGTACGCATCGATTTGCGTCAGAAGACTAACCCCTGACCTGACGCATGACGCAATGACGAAGGCGGAAGCCCAGAAGATTAGAAGTCTAAAATTAGAATTTTTAAAGAGAAATGCCGGAGGATTTGGATATAAGAGAAGATGAGGTTGAGTTTGTTGCACAACCCTATTTGTTTAAACCGTGAGTTTATGTCTAAGCTTAATATACTCCTACATCCAATTCGTCATACATCGCATCAAGGGTTACTCTTGTGGGGCAAGTCGACTTGCCCATTATGCGTATGGTCGTCTGCCAAAAGCTAGTTATTTTAGTTTATAATTTTTTAAAATATGGATATTTTTCTTTCAAAAACCAGTTGCTTTGCTTCAGAAGGCCTGGAGCCGTATTTTTATGATGGATGGATGCGTTTTTTTAGGCTACAAAATTGCGCCCCATTCACTACCATTATAAAGCTTGGAAGAGCCAGGTTATTTTTAAATATATCTCTGATTGTGTTTGTCTGATTAGTAGACAAACTATTTTTGATTATTCACAAAGGACATAAGTGAGAGTGAGCTGAGTGGATTGGTGGGAAAGCATCTTGAATCCATGTCTGTACTGTAGGTACATGTGCTCAGCACATTTCAAGCATCGCCCTCCAGTAAAATCAAACTGTGTTACAGAGGAAATAACAAAACAACAGCAACAACAAAAGAAAACAACAAAAAAGACTCTGTAGACTAAGGACCACATAAATAAACAGGAAATTAGATGCCAGTCAGCAGTATAAAAAAAAGAAAGAAGAACTGTTTCTGAACGAGTAAGATAACCTCACTAAATTTCACAGTAATAGGGCTGTGCAGTGATAGGGTTTTTGGATACGGACCACATGGTAATGGGGCACACTGGGTGTCTGGGCTTTATCACTCTGACTGACAGCTGGGAGGGGGCACAGCCTCGGGCAGTTTAATAGCAGACCTCTTAGCCCACCCACCTGACCCTACCCAAACCCACCATCTTGAAACACCTATATTATTCTCTCAGGAAGAGGGTTAATGAGGGAAAAAGGTTCCGGAATCAGGAACTATTTTTGGATTTAGGATTTTAGGCAGTCACCAAGTGAGCACAAGAGATAAGTGAGATATTGTTTTTAAATCTTAAGTTTGTACATTGCTGCTCAAATTTTCTGTCATTAAACTAATGCAAACATATTAATATTTAATATTAAAATAAATTGATTGAATATTAATAAAACTAATGTGTAATATCAATATAATTAATATTCATTATTTTATCAAGTTAAAAAATGAACAAACATTATTTCTTAAATCATTCCATTTACACTTGGCCACATAAATCTATCTCTGCAAAATGAGTATAAATTAGTGCCGTCAAATCGATTAACTGCAGTTAACTGCGATTAATCTCGTCTAACATAAAGTTTGTGTGTGTGTGTAATTAAATATATATATATATATATATATATATATATATATATATATACTCACACATGCATATATACACGTGTGTGTATAAAGTGTCACAAACTTTTGTGCTAGATGCGATTAATTGCGATTAATTGATTTGACGCCACTGATATTCTCGCGGTATTTGTAAATTTAACAGAGCTCACACCAACAAAAACAGATATTGGAGAGAGAGCATCATCAGCAGTGGTAGGATCATTTCGCCTCACTACTTTTAATGAAGATAATTGTGTGTTGAGCATCTGTAACTTACTTTTTAGTTTCATTTGCATTAGTTTGCATGTATGGCTTGCTAGAGAGATACTCAGTGCGGCGTGTTGCAGTAGCACTGTCATATCTGCCATAAACATGTCATATACATATGTAGTTTTGTCCAGTTTCATTTGGAATGTGTCTCAGGGTACGTTTATACGACAACAAAGTACTAAAAACAATCCCCGTTCACACGGATCTGCAAAAACGATTAAAACGACTGTATTATGCACGCCAGGCCAGTAGTTGGCGAAGTCACTTTCTAAAGAAAATCTACATGCCTTTAGACTGAACACCTTTGCATGTGTATGACATCACAGTTTATGCAAATTAGCATTTTTGTAGTTTACACAGAGACGATAACAGTATTGTTTTCAAAAACTTGGTTTTCAAAAGTTTGTGTTTTCAGGCCCCAAAACGCCACTGTCATATAAATGAACGGCCAAAATGCATAAAAAATTTTCAGTTTCTAGTTGAAAACTGTGTCATATAAACGGCCCCTCAGACTACCTCATAAAGTGGTTGGAGTGATCGAATTTAAATCCTGAAAGCATTTCAGAGGGCATTTATACCAGGGCTGCACGTTTTATCGCACAATATGAAAAATAACATTGAAGTTGAACGCGATTATTGCTTAAAAGCATTTCATAGGGCGATTATGAAATTGCAAAGGCTGCAATTATAATTTTATGCATAGCTTGTCAATGAAGTACGGCTCCAAATGCTAATCCATCTGAAAGCACTGTGAGTTTAAGTCATTTATAATTAAAATTTTAAAAAGCAAAGAGCGTCAAACATCTTTCCAGACATGAGAAGCATTTATTAACATCTTGTCCAACAAAAGACATTTAATAACACGTTTTTACTCCAAACTCAATTCATAATTACCAATCAAATCAATGGGGACATGAAACTGTTTGGCTATCAACATTCATCAAAATATCTTCTTTTGCATTCAACAGAACAAAGAAACCCATACAGGTTTAGAACAACTTGAGGGTGAGTAAATGATTTTCATTTTTGGACAAACTATTCCTTTAACATCTAATAACACCTGGAAATGAAACCAGAAAATGTCCACAAAAAAAAACAAAAAACATATGAATTAATATTTATGTCACAGGAGAATACATAGGAATACAAAACAGCATAAACGCACTCAAAGTAAAGACGATAATCGAAAGTGAACTGAAGTATATATACACAGAAGCGAACAAGAGGACTAAATGAGACACAGGTGTAATTAATCAGCAACCAACAAGATTAGTTAGATTAACAAGATTAAACTGCAAGGAAACACAAGAATGAAATATAACAAAACCCTGACAATTTAATGTTCTGCACTTTTCTAGGTCACTAATCAAATGTAAGCAAATTTGTGACACTGACCGTATTAACATTCTCAAACCATGCTTGACAACATGGATCATCTGGTTTTCTTATGTCAGCTCAAGTGATGATGTGAGCAAAACATAATATAGCCTACTAAAAAAAAAAATCTAATTAGATAGATTATTCACTTAATATTTTATGCCAATAATATAATTTGTAATAACAATAAATTAGAAAAAAAGCAAAAACTAAGAGGCCAAACACACTTGCATACTTGAGTTGGAAAAGTAGTTCTTGCAGGTGCACTTTTTGTATATCTCAAAGTCTGTGAAATAAACCAGCACCACTTTTTGCATGTGCAAAGGCAACCATTACAAAACGGAGACCAGTGTAACTTGGCAATGATAAATTTCACGTCTGGAACTGCTGCTTTCCAGATGAAAACAACTAGGAAGTAAGGTGGAAAATCAGTCAAATCAGGTGGGTTCAAGGCGGGTGGGCTGGAGGTGTCCACCCATCACCAGCTTGATACAAACCAGAGCACCTCGGAGCTTCTAGTTAAAGTCATATTCCCTCTCATGCAAACACTCAAAATAAATGTTCATTCGTAGATGCATTGAAACAAACATGGCACACAATGTTATATTTTCATATACAAAATAAGGAAAAGTGAACAAAAACAAGAATATCTGGCCAACTGGAGGAAAGCCAGGAGCTCTGAAAGAAAGTTTGGCTGTTAAAGTCAAGTGCACATTATTAAAAACCTACGATTACTAAATTCCAAACGACATTGCGTAAAATAAAGAGGCCATTAAGCAGTTAAAGTAGAAGATTATTACCAAGTTTATTCTTTCATCTGCATGCCTCCAGGTCAAATCCTGGGATAAAACATATTTTTAATGCTGATTTTTGTGTGTGTGTGTGTGAAAAATCTCTCAAATCATAATCAAATTAGCCAAAAATATTTAATAAACAACTACAAAAGGGGCAGGTGTGTAGAACTTGAATGCCGGCTGCTCCAGTTTTGTGGAAATCTTCCACGTGGACCTGCCAGAAACTTCATAATGATCCTTTAGATAAAACAGGGCTCACCTTGTGTTCGATCAACCACAACCATTAATGATGATGCTGTTTGTTTCACTCTAACTGTGACCACAAACAGGTCTGTATCACTTAGTCTGTCCAAAACCAGGCTCTAATCAAACCAATTACTTTACTTGTCCAAAACAGACATCCACAATCCTTTGATACTTTCCAGCAATAAAGCTGTGATACCTGGTTTATTTGTATGTTCCGCTTCATAGCCGGCGTAGAAATAACACGGCTTTCTCATTTACACAGATGAGCGAGATGCATGAATTTGGGATAAAAAACAAATGTGTCTATAGGACAAGTATCTGGAATATAAGTGTGATATATTTTAAAAAATGCATGTGCAAAAGGTTTTTGAGAAATCTGTGATGTATAAATGTATATTTTTATAGATAGATAGATAAACATTCATATGATTTTTTTCCACCTGAACTGATCTTGCTTTGTATATATTTTACAACATCAGGATATGAAGTGGTCCTCTCTTATATAATTTTATGTTTTATGTATTTGTTGCTTTTGACATTAATAATCAGTGATTATTACTTTTTTTCCTAAGAAATAAATCATTTTCAAGAATATTCAGATATATTTCAGATATATTAGACAGCAAGTTTTTTTTCTTTTTACAACTTTACAATATTCAAAATATTTCCTAGTAAAAGTGAATGGGATGTAAAGGAGGTGATCGAAAAGACATGTCTCGGTGGGAACATATGGCAGCAATTGAGGAGAGAAAGCGCTGTCTGACCAGTTGCAATTAACACACTGCCTCATGTCGGCCTTTCTTTTAATAGCTGGGATTGCCCTGTTTAGACTAAAAATAAATGGGCCAATTTAGGGCTGTGGGGACTGTCATTTCAGGAGCATGAACTCTGACCTTGGCCAAAACTGAAAGTCCAGATGGAACGTAGTGTGCGTGGCGCAAAACCACATCTCCGCAAATCCAGAAGAAATGGCTTCCACACCTGCATGCATCATTCTCTTAAAGTCACCATGAAATCAAAATTGACAACAATCAATTTTTTAATGGAATATTGCAGTATTTATTATAATAAATCTGTATCTGTGCATGTTGTTTAAATGAATGTGTCCTCATAATCTTTAATCAAAATAACTTCCCCTTCTTCCTCTTACAGCACCACATCTTCTCTTCCCTTATGATGTGTTTACTGATGCAAGGGCGGGACAGCCTGTCACTCAAATGAGGCCGACCAATAGCAAACCACAACCATCCGATCCAATCCCGAGTGCCACATTTTTTCTTGTTTGAGAAGTCGTTTCACTCAGATATAGGTATAGGGAAGAAAAGCATATCGTAACTTCCGTTTCATGGCAACTTTTGAATGTTTTAAATGGCATCTCCATAGAAGAACCATGTTGGATTCCCCAAAGAACCTTTCAGTGAACACTTCTTAAAAGAACCATTTTTTCTTAGTGTGAAAACATTTTAAAATGTACTTTTCGTACATAACCTTTTGTGGAATGAAAAGTTTCAAAGGTTCCTAGTGGAAGCATAATAAAGAGCCTTTATTTTTAAGAGTGTACCAACTATACATAACATTTTCTAAGCAAAAATACAATGACTCTTTGTAGGTATGTTTATTTTTCCATTGCAATTATGCTGGATTTCTCAAACTAGCATTGGCGTTATAATCTAAAGCCAGTTCCAGATCACTATCTAGAGTTGAATGGGGTGTGAAGAGGAAACCCTCTGCATTTGGGACTCCAATAGCCAATCCCTAAATCACCTTCCATGTCCGCCCTGAAACTTTCTTCTGCTAAATTACCCTCTTGTTTAAATGGAATTTGCAGCCAGATTCAGGCTGAAATTGTTCCAGAGCGCTGGGCCTGACCGGTAGTCCGGCACAGATGTTCAAATAAGCCCAAGAACAACAAGGAGAACCCTTCACACCTGGAAAGTCTCAACACAAAACTTGGCACCCCAGAACCTGTAGACATGTCCTGGCTCAACCTTTCACCCCTGGTGATGTCAACGCATCCTTCGGCCAATCGGAGCGCTCCGGCCTGCCCTTGACTTTGCCGGCTTAGACACAAAGACAAATGAATCTATCAGATTAAATGTTTTTTAATGGCATACGGAGAAATTCAGTGAGGACCTTGCTAGAAGCCATATGTGCATTTGCTCTGATAATCACTCAAAACAAGCTTTAATTTGTAATCCGCGAATGGAACCGCTCTGGCTCACGGGGGCCCGTTTGCAATCTGTGTTGTTTGTTTCTCCAGATGCACTGTATGTAATGACAGCACAGCTTTGTAGTGTTAGAGAAAGGCCAACTCTTAGTGTTCTTGCCTACGGCCAAGTCATTTATTCCATCTGAAGCGGAGACATACATTTGAAAATGTCAAGGAAAGGCAAACTGGAACTAAGACACAATATATCATGGTTCTATTCCTTCCAGAATGAAATGAAGACCACCTGAGAATTACTGTGTCCAAATCAAGTCACGCTTAATTAAATTGGACGGATAATGGAGAGCGCATGAAAAGACCGTGAAATATTGTGTCTCCTGTGACACAATGTCCATAACTAATTGTTCTGCTTTGTGAAAACTACAGCCAAGTTTTTCTGAATCATACTGGAGAATATCAAACGCAGTCAGAGCCTCTGAAGCTGCTAATGTAATTAGACAACCCAGAACACAGATTCTTATAAATAATTAAGAGTGTTTGTTATTAATCCTCATACTGGAGGAAACCTCTGATCTTAAGTATTAAACTTTGCTGCATAATTTGTCTTGAGCAGTGGACATGAATAATACAGCGTGTTGAGGTGAGTGATCAGATTTGTGATTTTCACTATGCTCCAACCCGATCTCATGGCAATTTTACGAAGTACGACCTCATTTCTGCTAAATCGTATGTATTTTGCAAGTTGCCCAATTCGTATGAATTTGTATGAATGATCTACCCCTAACTCCGCCACTTGGGTTTAGACAAATCGCACAAATCGTATGCGTGAGGTTGTACGAATTAGCCACCTCATAAAATACGTACAAATTGGTCATGAGACAGTGTTAGATGACTGATACTGCATTCGTGTACTTGTACTCATTAAAATGCTCTGATACCAACAACCGATAAACGCAGCATGTAGAGTACATACAGAGCACGAATATATCAGCAAAGCAAAAGTGTCAAATTAATAGAATGTTAGCAAATAAAACAAAACAAGGCACATAATGTTAACTGACGACACTTCTGTTGCATACTTTATTGCTGATTGACACACATGCGTCATTTGGATTAAAACTAAATCGAGTGGTTAACGAGTGGCTCCCGACATCATTACAGGACAAGAAGATTTCTGTGCGCAAACATCTGAAGCGTCTAGGCGCTTGAATACCCAATTGAACTCTCTTCTTGCACTTAAACTGACATATTCACAGAAAATTAAGTAAAAATGCCCGTCTTTGCAAGTATCCTAGTAAATAATGTCTTAAGTGAATGTAAACAGTTGAGAAATAAAATGCCTGTGTAACAGAATATTGGATCAGTGCATTCATATTAACTGAATGACTATTGTAACTTTAATAAAAATGTATCAATATTTAAAAAAAACATGTTTTCTTTTAAATGAGCTTTTTTTTTTACCAGAGAAATGTTTGTATTTAACAAATTTCACTGTCTTTTGCTGCAAAACCAGGTAAGTCCATGTGTGCTTTTTCGGCAAATACCTCTCTGGACAAAAACAAGACAGTAAAACACCCATTTCTATCAGTTTTACAGTAGCAAAAGGAACACTGTTGTGTTTACTTGCTACTCGCAAAATCCCTTCATTGCCGCTGTAACGACGGACAAAATATGATAAAATTTTACAGCTTGGCAATTGAAAGCCGGCTCATACGCATTCATCTTGAAATCTTATGATTCGAGGTGCGTCTTCCGATTGGTTCTTCAGTGGACTTAGAGCCTTTTGCTGACAAAGGGAATTGGCGTTTAGCGGTTTCTGCCAACGAACCGCTATTTCTGAATGGGCTGACGCTGGGATTTATTGGATTTGAAGCAAACGTATTTGATGTATACCGTATACTATGTGCAGAGAGCATTCGCTCAATATCATTATATAATTTCTGACAGAGGTGGCGTTTAGCAGCTTTTACATCTAAACTCTTTATTTATTTTATACTCTGAAGACTATAGTTATTTTACATTGGATTGCCTTATTGTAACGATCATCAGCTGAAGTGCCCGGGACAACCTCTAGAGGGCACTTCACTTTGGACTATACACCACACACTCACACTCTCATTCATTCACACGAACTACATTTCCCATAAGCCCCATACCCAGTCACTGATTACTGCACCAGCTGCACCTCATCACCCAGTCACTAATTACCATCACCAGCTGTAACTCATCACCCACACCATATAAGCACTGCTCACGCATCCATTCACCGCAAAGTCTTGATTATGTTCCCTGTCAGTTCTGAGCGTTATTTCCCGTGTCTTGTTTTCCTGGTTCTGTTTCCTGCCTGTCTGTCCCGGTTTTGATTGTTTGCTGCCTACCCTGTTTGACTCACTGCTTTGGATTACTGGATTGTTGTATATCTGCCGCCTTTCCCGACCTCTTGCCTGTTTACTGACCACGAACCTGCTTACCTCCCATATTCCTGTTTGACCCTGCCTGTTGCGACCATTCTGTTATAGAATAAAGCCTGCAATTGGATCTCATGCCACTGACTCGCCCTTCATTACACTTATTCAAATGATGTACAGGGAAAACAACTGTTAGCCTGAAATTCTGAAAAGCACAGTTTATTTCATTTGTATCTTTGCTCTGTTGAGCCCTCCTGAAGCAGCTTAAATAGTGGTAGAAAGTGATAGAATGAACAGTGAACTTGTATAATACATTTTAACAGGCATAATGAAGCATGAAAATATATATTTGCTAAAAAAATTAAACCAATGAATATGACTCATATTCATATGATAGACTATGTTAACATAGTCTTTTATGTAAACTGCATGCATCCTTCAATGAACAAATTAACAAACAAATAAATAAAACATATATCTGTATCGGCGAGTAGCAAAAATGAAAGTATCCGTATTGGCCTAGTTCTGGAAATTAAGTGGTTTTGCCGCATCCCTAATTTTGGAGTCATGGAGAAAACAATCCTATAGGGATCCAAGCTACATCTAGAGACAGAGCACCACAATCTTACAGTTCAAAAAGCTCCCAATGACCATCTGTGCAGCACAAAAGAAGCTTTTCAAAAGCTGTGGAAAGGTCAAGTGACGTTCCCACAAAGAGCTGTGGGTCATTTAGATCAGACAGACACTGTCCTCCAGTGGTGTTTCTTCATTAAACAGACACAGGCGAGAGGACAGTTTGGATTCTGGCCAGTCAGACCAGCCTTTACCTGTGATCACCCAAGCACGTAGAGTGGAGAGAGAGGAGGGGTTCAGGACCCTAGCCGAGGGGCAACCTCGTCACTCACCTGGGCCGTTGTCTTTGGACAGGACACTCGACTATCTGAAACAGCAAAGCACCCCCACACACGGCTTATTAAGGGCAGGTTTGTTCTTCCTGACAGAGCTCAATTGTAGATAATTGTCTCTTTCAGATCACTGAGGGCTTGTGTGATCCTCCATCCATTGAAGTTGAAGGAATGACGGATTCTTTTCGCATGTGGATGGAAGGAGTTCCACTTCACATAACACAAACCAATAAGCAGTCAAAGAGCCTTTTTTCTCAAGGTTTAATTAAACTGTTACATTCAACCTGTATTTACTATCATTGTCAGCTTTAATATATTCAGTTGTATGGTGAATTTTTTAATATATTAAAAAAGTGTTTATATATATATATATATATATATATATATATATATATATACAGTGGGTACGGAAAGTATTCAGACCGCCTTAAATTTTTCATTCTTTGTTATATTGCAGCCATTTGCTAAAATCATTTAAGTTAATTTTTTTCCTCATTAATGTACATACAACACCCCATATTGACAGAAAAACACAGAAATCTTGACATTTTTGCAGATTTATTAAAAAAGAAAAACTGAAATATCACATAGTCCTAAGTATTCAGACCCTTTGCTCAGTGTTTAGTAGAAGCACCCTTTTGATATAATATAGCCATGAGTCTTTTTGGGAAAGGTGCAACAAGTTTTTCACACCTGGATTTGGGGATCCTCTGCCATTCCTTCATGCAGATCCTCTCCAGTTCTGTCAGGTTTTCGGCCAGGATATCCCTGTACTTGGCCGCATTCATCTTTCCCTCGATTGCAACCAGTCTTCCTGTCCCTGAAGCTGAAAAGCATGATGCTGCCACCACCATGCTTCACTGTTGGAACTGTATTGGACAGGTGATGAGCAGTGCCTGGTTTTCTCCACACATACCGCTTAGAATTAAGGCAAACAAGTTCTATCTTGGTCTCATCAGACCAGAGAATCTTATTTCTCACCATCTTGGAGTGTTTTTTAGCAAACTCCATGCGGGCTTTCATGTGTCTTGCACTGAGGAGAGGTTTCCGTCGGGCCACTCTACCATAAAGCCCCGACTGGAGGAGGGCTGCAGTGATGGATGACTTACAACTTTCTCCCATCTCCAGACTGCATCTCTGGAGCTCAGCCACAGTGATCTTTGGGTTCTTCTTTACCTCTCCCACCAAGGCTCTTCTCCCCCGATAGCTCAGTTAAGCCAGATGGCCAGCTCTAGGAAGGGTTCTGGTCATCCCAAAAGTCTTCCATTTAAGGATTATGGAGGCTACTGTGCTCTTAGGAACCTTAAGTGCAGCAGAAATTTTTTGTTACCTGATCTGTGTCACAATTCTGTCTCTGAGCTCTTTAGACACTTTCTTTGACCTCATGATTCTCATTTGCTCTGACATGCACTGTGAGCTGTAAGGTCTTATATAGACAGATGTGTGGCTTTCCTAATCAAGTCCAATCAGTATAATCAAACACAGCTGGACTCAAATGAAGGTGTAGAACCATCTCAAGGATGATCAGAAGAAATGGACAGCACCTGAGTTAAATATATGAGTGTCACAGCAAAGGGTCTGAATACTTAGGACCATGTGATATTTCAGTTTTTCTTTTTTAATAAATCTGCAAAAATGTCAAGAATTCTCTGTTTTTCAGTCAATATGGGATGCTGTGTGGACATTAATGAGGAAAAAAATGAACTTAAATGTTTTAGCAAATGGCTGCAGTATAACAGAGTGAAAAATTTAAGGGGGTCTGAATACTTTCCGTACCCACTGTATATATATATATATATATATATATATATATATATATATATATACACACACACACACACTGTATATAGTATACATATAAATACATTCAAACAAATCCATTGCCTCTGTTTTGTTAACATAGTATTTGTTAGTGTAATAAAATTTATAAGAATGGCATGCATCCTTAAAAGAACACGAAAGACAAAATAATATATTTTTTTTAAAATCCAACCAAAACAAGCAGCACTCTCAATGCACAGGAAGTAAAATTTGTTTAACACACACACCTTCAATGCCGCGGCACCTTCAAATGATTCCAGTTTCAACTTGTGATATCGTTCAGCTCCAAATCCTTGACGTCATCTGAATTGAGTGGTTCCCCTCATTGCGTTTCCTTCAGCAGCTCACACACACACACACATGCAGGTTCACGTGCAAAAACGCACACATACATGCACACACCTGCAGCTGGTCTGATTAATAAACTCCCAATGGCAGTCCGTTAACAGGCCAGCTGTAGAACAGCAACAGAACCATGTGTGAAATTAGCCGGCTACAGGTCCTGTTATGTGCCTAACACAGGCTGTCCCATTACTCACACACTAACACATATCCTTATAAACTGAGACAAAGCCTGGTTTATTTGGACTAGAGGGGACATTAATCAGTCATTCCTACAAAAGAGTATATTATCATGTCCCCATCATATGTCATAATGTACTGGATAAAATATTAAAGTCAGAACTACTTTGGTTTAAATGGACGTTTCCAGTGTTGCCATGCCCCTGCTTTAATATATATATTAAAGGGATTATATCAAGGAATGGCAATTTCCTTGACAATTTAAGGAAGTCAAGGAAATTGCCATTCCTTAAAATAATCGCTTTAATGAATAAATCCAGTTCCTTTAATGACATCATTCTCCAGGAAGTGACAACCTTTTTATGGGACAACAACAGCTAAAATAGCCTGTGTTTTGTGCTATTAGTCCCTTTTTTTAACCTTAATGCATTCGTTCTGTTCAATGCAATTACAGACGCTTAAAAATCTCAAAATTAACTTCAAGTTGACACTCTGATGTAAGACAACTCATTCACAGACACGCACACTCTCTCGCTCAAACACACACACACTCTCTCACTAACTCAGTCACTCACTCGCAGGCAGGCGCGCACGCACGCACACACACACACACACACACATATACTGACAAGCGTTAATTACGCATTATTAATTAAGCATTATGAACAATCTTATCTGCAGGTGGGTGTGTCACGTAGTCGTGATCCATTCTTACTGCCTTAGCTACCATGTCGCTATCTTCACAGCATTGCTGGATAGACTGACATTTACATTTAGTCATTTAGCAGACGCTTTTATCCAAAGCGACTTACAAGTGAGGAAAACAAACAAGCGATTCTTCATGAATTGGCAAATAACACAGGAAGTGCTCACAATTCAAGTTTCATAGGAGCAAGTTTTGACGTTTGACGGTTCTTTCATATACTGACTCCCTTCTCAAAGGAGCAGTAAAATTGTTCCAAGGGAATAGGCTCGGGACAACACCACAGGACGAACAACGCAGCCACCAACATAGTCATCCAGAGCGAAGTGCCGTCTGCAGACATAGGTGCTACCTCTTTTGACATTAAAACTGTTCCCTTCCTCTCTATTCGGGTCGCCTGTATTCAGGTTTCAGATCTGGATGCACAGGAAACGAATGAAATGAAAGGTAAGGCTGTTTTTGGGTGGAATATGAACAGCCTGGAACACAACAGAAACTGCGGCTCTTTGACTCAGACATTTTTCGTATCTGCCGCTACGACAACAGGAAGTTCTAATACACTTCAATGACGTATTTCCGTTCGAAAAATGCGGAAGTGTGTAAAAGGTCTATTAGACATACTTTTCGTCTACTAAAATGTTAAAATAATAAAATGGAATCCAGAAAAATGTAAAAGAAAAATAATACATTTAATTTGTGGCCCTTCATTAGGTCTTCAGTTCAATTCTGTTACGTTCCACTCTGTTACTTTTCTTGAAATTGGATAAATAATCAAATAGAAATTGGGGAAAAACAGATTTCATATAGGGCCCTTGATTAGCTCTTAAGTTCAATTCTGTTAATTTCCATTATGTTACGTTTCTTGAAATTGTATAAATAATAAAATAGAAATCCCTGACGTACAAAAAAGCCTATTCCTTACAAAACTAGGATTGGAACCGTGAAAATTGACATATTTTTAGCATCTAGATCTTCCTAGCAGATCTGTGTGACAGACCCCAAGTTACGTGTATTGAGAGCGATGGCCCACGCTGGGTGTCCCTCAGTATTTTGACCTTTTTCCACTCCATTCAAACCCATTCACAAAAACACCCCACATCCTCACCCTCACGCAACTCTCAATGCACCAACAAAGACGCTCTACACATCCTGGATGGTCATGTGGTGACAATGTGTGCGCTGTGGTGGAAGTCTCCGAGAGGAGGAAGCGAGTTGTTGCCCCGAGCGGCTCGTCCTAGGGAGGAATGTTTATCGTGTCCAGTGTCTTTGATCTCGCCCACTTAATCACTTCCTGCACACTGTACGTGAACTGCAGCATTGCCACATAGGGGAAGCAGGGGGAGGCCATTAGATGTGGTTACTCCTCCACTACCTTCCAAAAGTCATTAGATAGAGTCTGTGATAAGGTGCTCAAATCCCATGGTTTCAGGGTGTTGTGGCTGATTCCTTGAACATCTCTGAGGGCCGAGTAAGACAGCCTTTAATTGCTGTCTGGCTTCGATTGGCGTCTCCAGTGCTGGGAACTTCGCCGTATGGGGGCGGACAGATGCCGGGCAGCCCCAAGTCAAGCTTTACGCTCGGGCTGGGTGGACACAAATTTCAGGATTTGTTTTGATTTTGATTCACAAGCGTGCAATTCGATTTAGTTCCATTCATTTGGATATATATCAGGTTATGTGTCCATTTTTAATGCTGTAAACTATACAGAGGACCCTGTCAGTTAAAATGATTTTTAATAATAAGTTTTTAATGACATAATTATGTTTATAATCCAAGTTGTTTTTTGAACAAACACTGTGATTAAAACTTTTTAAGATGAATTTATCTAAACGTACATTAAATATTGAAGAACAGGTTAAGCACAAATATAAGGAATATATAATAAAGTGAGTATATTTATCAAAAGGCTCCTCTCTAGAGTTGATTTTTTTCTAGTCAATTTATGAGGTAAATGTTACATCACATATTGTTTACAAGCTGTTTTATTGACATCTATTGGCAGTTGAAATGCTAATTGTGCAATTAGGCCTGTATTAGACATAAAACAAGTTCTACTTTATCTTTCAACATACACTTCCTGGCCAAAAAAAAAAAAAAAAAATGCAGTTCTTTAAAAAATAACAGATGGAGTGTGTATCTTTTAATTTTTTAAACAACCATGTCGGAAGACGTATCATGACCATAGTAAAAAAAAAAAAATAGTGGGCTAAATCGTGCGCACGACAAGTTGCGGGAACTAAATAGTAAATCGTGCGCCACGATTTAGTAAATTGAGGGAAGGGATTAGTAAATACATGCACACGACTTACTTTTTTCCCTGCATATCATGGTTTAGAGAGCATGGAATCATTTTCACACATGAATTGGCACCTCTGAGTCCAGGCCTTTGAAAGTCTTTGGGATGTGCTGGAGAAGACTTTCCAGAGTGCTTGACTCTTGCATTGTCAACACAAGACCTTGACCAAAAATTGATGCGCCTCTTGATTTATTTATTCATTTATTCCCATCAAGAAGTGCATACATTTTTGGTCAAGATCTTGTGTTGACAATGCAAGAGGCTATAAAGTTTCCTCCGGCACATTCCAAAGACTTTCAATGAAATTAAGGTCCAATTCATATGTGAAAATGATTCTTCATATTCCTTCCCACACATTCTGTCACAATTTGAGCCTGATGAAACTTGACATTTTCAACCTGGTCTACATGGTTGTTTAAGAAATGAAAAGCTAAACATTCCGTCTTTCAGGATTAAAAGAACCGTTGCCAAACATAAAACATGCTAGAAACATAATAATCACTGTAAAAATGATCCATCCATAGACTCTAAAGTATTTGCCTATTAAAATCCAAACAGCGACTTTTCATGCATCAACTGAAAACGTAGACTAAAAGATCAATTCCTGGGATTTAAGAATCGATATTGGTTCATCAAAATGACAATTGATTATAATAGAGAAATCGTTATTGTCAACCTAGCCTTACTTTACGCACTCTACGGCAGTCATGGGCTTCGTTGCTTGAGCACAAATGGAGAGCAAAGTTCACGAAACACTATAAAACATGGTAAAAGATCCGTGGAAGGGACTTTGCACATGCCGCGACAGGTTTGAGGAGTTCTGAAGGTAACCTCCCCCTACTGTGTCTGGTTCTCACCATGACTTGTTTTCCTGCAAATCATAAAAGCGACACGCTGTTGCTGGGAACCGTGACTCAGCGCAGGCCAGCGGACGCCATTACAACCCCCTACAATCTCGCTCGGGTATCGGTGGAGAACTTCGCTGCCCTAAAGTACAACTCAAGCCCTCAGGTTAACCGGCTCCACCCTACGCAAACCCAATTGCATGTAGGAGATTCTCACAAGCCTTAGAATAGGGATAAACCTGGCTCCACAACTGGGAGAGGCACAAGCAGGGACAACCTGTTGGCTCGCCCGTGAAGGATTGGCTAGTCGGGGGATTTATATTTTGTATTTCCTTGTCCTCAACTCTTATGTCACTCCACAAAGTGCTGTTGGTCTTTTGACTTTAGGCCAGGATTGAGTCTGTCAGTGGTGTGATGATGGCTGGGCAGTTGGCACAGCGTGTCGGCGCTCATGTACTTCGCTAGAGCCGACGGGTGTAACTGATGAGTGTTACAGAAAGCTTTTGTTTCTCAGTGAGTGACGAGATCTACATAAGGAGGATTTACAGAATGTTCCTGAATCCATTAGTTACCAAGGGTCATGAACTGTTGTTTCCCATTACAGCTTTCTGGGTGTTCTAGGATGAACAAACATGGCAATTATCCAATATTTGCAGCCTGTACTTTAAATAAAAACGTGGCGAGAAAGAAATGCTGCAGAATTCAAAAGCGTGACATCGGATAAATTCTATGTATCGTACACCCTTTTTGTGTTTCTTTATTAAATGTTTCAGCTAATTTAATGTCACTTTCAGCTACCAGTCAGAGTGTAATTCCATTTAACCCCCATTTTTAAAATTTCAAACGCACTACGCAGGATTACACGGATTTTCCATTGTAGTCAGCGCTAAAATTATGTAAAAAAAATTAAGTAAAAATAAAAATAGTACCATTTTTTCCTGACATTTTCAATACATGTAATTGCACACATCTTAATCATTATATATATGTGTGTGTGTGTGTGTGCACGTTTTTGTGATTTATGAGGATGCAAATTTGTATGACATGGGTATGACACTGGTATTACAACTTAAAAGTGAAATATGAGGACATTTCATGCATCCTCATATTTCAAATAGATAATAAACATGCAGAATGTTTTCTGTGATGGGTAGGTTTAGGAGTAGGGTTTGTGTAGGGGGACAGAATGTACAGTTTGTACAGTATAAAAACCATTAAGCCTATGGAATATCCTCACTTTGATAGCAAAACAAACCTGTGTGTTTAATGATTTTTTCTTCTGAATGTTGGATGTTGGATTACATGACATAATTGGTCGCACTTACAGACAATTTAAAGAAAATATTAATAATAAGTTAAGCAGTTTTTTCTCTTATAAACAACTACACTACATTTTATTTTGAAGAATCGTGAATCTGTTTGTCATTATGATTTCAGGACAGTATACTAACATGTTTTATATTATACTTCAGCAAGGATAACAAAATTTACTCCCCATTGATTAACATAGTATATATTTTTCCTACTATGGTAGTCAATGGGGGACGAGATCTCTTTGGTTACACACATTCTTACAAATATCTTCCTTTATGTACAGCAGAACAAAGAAATTTATGCAGGTTTGGAACGACTTGAGGGGAACCAAATGATACATTTTCATTATTGGGTGAACTATCCCTTTAAGTTACCACAACTTAATTTTTTAAAAGCCAATTAATGCAGAAATTAGAGTTTAAATTACAAACAATATTAAGTTGATGTAATGATCAACATTATTATGTCAACAGAACTCTACAGAATAAAGTTTCAATTAAAACAATAAATTTGTAACTTGCATTTATTTAAGTTGTGGTAACAGGTCCTCTGAATTACTTTTTAGAGTGATACGTACTGAAATGCATTCGTTGTGTTTTTCATTAATTTAATAGATAGGTCAGGGCAGTGTCATGTCATTGACCCAATAAACAAACAATAGTGGTAACTATGTGAGACGTGCAGGCTCAGAACAGCAGCGAGGCACAAACACTCTTATTATGGAACAACGTGTCATGGCAGTCATGGTGAAAAGGCCGGCATCTTTCATATTTCTCATTCAGCAATGCCCTCCAGCCTGTTTCTTTGCTGTCAAACTGCAGCTGGCACACATTCACAGCCCGGCTATCTTCCAAAGAACATTCGGATCTGTAAGCTCAAGAACCCGACTAGCCCAGTTTCTATTGACTCACAAATATGGGAGTAAACATTCCTGCTCAGTTACATTCTGTTTGCAAAATATCATTTTTCAAAAGCGGTGGTACAATCAATAAAATAAATGCCACAAGAAAAGTGGAGAGAATATATGTTCCTATGACAGCGTAATTGCTTCAACTGACAGGCCACTTGTCGGACAGTAACAGATGCCTTAACACTCCCATATTCTTTTTATGGCGGCACAACCCACATGTTTACAAACATAAGACTAATTCTGGAGCACAGGTGACATCATTTCATGAGAAGACGGTTAGGTGGATCTATCTTGATACCAAAATATACAACATTAAATTAGGTGGCACGCAGCAGGCCGCTCACACAGTCCTTCTCATAAATGCTAAGAACAAAACTCTCCAAAATAAGTGCATAAAAAAATTACCGACATGAAATATTCAAAACACATTTTACTTCCGTAATCACATCTAGTCATGATTCAACAGGATATTCAACCAGATAGATACATAGATATATAGATAAGATATTATCCATATCTATGACAAGTGGTCTCTGTTTATCAAGCGTTTTGAATGTAGGGGTCAATAATCTAAATTGGTGTGGAATTAGTGTGCCAGACACAGCATTCAAATAAATAAAGAAAGAAATAAAAAGTTAAAGCACAAGTTAAAGCAAGAATTATATATATATTTACATACACATATACATATAATACACATAATGTATACATAACATTTACATATATTTATTTATTACAAGTTTTATATTTATTTATATATAATTTGTTAATTTTATATGGCACTTACTACATTGTTATATATATATATATATATATATATATATATATGTATATATGTATTGATTATATATATATATATGCAATAAAAAAATACAAATGTTATATACATTTACATTTTATTTTGATGTTTATATATATATATATATATATATATATATATATATATATATATTAATAAATACACATATATAACCTAATTAGCAATATAGATCTTAAAAATCTTAAGATCTTAATTATCAATATAGATCTATAAAATACACATAATATACACATAATATTTACATACATTCATATAAATTTTATATGTATGTATATATAATTTGCTAATTTTATATTGCAGATATTCATTACATTGTTATATATAATCCATACTTATAAATATATATACATACATATAACATTTGTACATTTTATTGCATATGTATATATATGCATATAATTATACTTTATTTGCCCAAATGTGTGTAATGTTCATATAATTATGAGGACCCAATTATTGATCAGAAGCTCATAACAAATACCCCTTTAACAAATATTAATGCAACGGCAGTCACCACAAAATACCAAGAGGAGCTGTTCTGGCACTGCGCGTACATGTCGGCTTGCGTGACTGGGGTGTGTGTGTGTAAAGGCTCCAGTCCTGCCTGAGGGTGCCGGCACACAGGGAGCAGCTCTTTACTTTTAATCCTTGAGACTCTTAAAAAAAAAGTCATATAAAACAACAAACACTTCAGCTTTGACATGGGATGCCAATGATGCCCTGAACAACCACAAGTGGAGGTGACTTAGTGCAGAGTCTGCAAGCAAAGAAACAATGCACATAAACAAGGGCACCATTATTTAGGAGAAGGAACGCTGTGCCAAGCACTGAGGTTTTTAGAAATGTTTAGGTACAACGGTCTAAATACAGGAAAAACTAAAGGTTCATAATAAACTGTTATCGTAATTCAAGTGAGAAACACATATGACACTAGCCATGCAGCTGTTCAGTCAGAAGTGAGTCAGAACAGACAGGAGTTTTGGGAACGCCTCATAAAAACATTGACATGTCACATGCTGCTGAGTCACACTGGTCGAACGCATCCTCCCAGCGCACACGACCTCCACAAAACTCAGTGTCATTTCAGGCATTTCCTCCTGTACCTTCCTCAGTGGTTGACTTGACAAAAATGCAAACCATAAATTGGTCTTTATTTTAAAACGTAAGCTAGTTTAATGAAAACTAATGCTAGAAACTATATAAAAAAAATTGAGCATCGGTTTTTACTCGCCATAAATATGCACTGCCATGGCTGTCAATATTTTTATTGTTGATCAGCAGGGAAAAATCTTTCAGAAAGTGAATCCAACGTTATCGTTCCTCTCTGCCGTTATCGTTATAACTGTGGTGCTATTCTTTATACTTGAAATGATTTTAGAGATATATTTTTAGTTATAGTTGCTGTCCTTGTTGTGAACAGGCCTTTAGTTGTGTTTGTGTCATTGTGTTAATCACAGAATTATTAGGTGTGATGGTCTCATTCAACTCTTTAACTGTCACAAATATACAAAGAATTGATTTTGTTCCTATTAGATTTGGTGCCTTAACTCAATGAATATTCCATATTTTTACCATCACACGTTAAGTATCTTAGATACACTGCAACTGAAGTTCCACTGAAGTTCATATAAGACACACAGGCCACAGCAGATGTTTTCTTTGGTAGACAGTTTGTTTGTCTTTGATTTGTATCATTCGCCTCATTAAGGTTGCTTCTTCCAGTTTGATCAGTGTTATGCTGATGCGTTTAAGATTACCAGCCACTGTTTACTCGCTAAAGCCAATTTTTCCTTGCATTTGGCACTTGGTAAGGTTTCATTTTGCATCCTGTCTGCATCCTTATTATATTAAAGGTGTCCATTCATGGGAGTTTAGAAACAGTGCTTGCTCATGAACAGAAAATTTCCCTTTGGAGTGGACTTCGCAGACATTTTTCATGCTCAACATTACACACTAAAGAAAGTTGAAAATATAAAAAAGTAAAGGATCATAGGGTTGGATATCGATTCCGATCCTTATTGATTCCTAATTTTGATTCCAATAAGTAAAAAAACCCTTCCTATTGTAAAATATTTCATTGTAGCTGAATACCATGAAGAAAAATCAACAGGCTAAAGATGCACAAAATTTCGCCTTTATGGTTTAAATATACCATAGCAAGAATAAGTAGCTAAACTAATATAAGCATTATTAAAGTCAAGTAAACACTCAGTAATTAAAAAATAAAAAAATAACACTAACAAGTTACCAGTCACACAAATAAACACGATTGAAAATAAATACGATTGAAATAAACTTCAGGTATTCAGATGCAGAAACTAATCAAATGTAAAATATCAGCACTTTATAAATAAAATATAAATTACAACTATAGTTGCAAAAGTTATTTAAACAAGACCAGCGAATTAACATTATCATAGAGACGGCAGCAGGAATATTTGGCTGCTGTCACTTTAAGAGCTGCACGGATCCAATATACTGAGTTTTCTTTGTCAACCGTTTACATTCACTTAAGACAAGATATTTTTTGTGATTTTTAATTTTTTTTTATTGTTTTCACTGAACTCAGTTCAGTATCGCGCACTATTCAGCATGAGACGCGGCTTTCTGCGCGCACGTTTTGGATGAGACAAGTGCGTCTTCTTGCGCAGGAATGATTTAAAATCACATTAAAATTCACACAAAGAAGTCAGATAATTGAAATTCATTTAAGCATCCGATTCCTGACCTATTCCAGAATGGGAATCGATTTTTGATTCTCAACCCCAAACAGGACCCATCTTAACGTATGTGATTTTAGTCTGTGTGACAAATTATGAATCTAACAGGAGAATTGTGGGAAAAGCAGTTCCTTATCTTCTTCCTCATCTCATCAGAGTCACTTCCAGGACTCCAAGTTGGCATACAGCTGGTCGGGTGTGCGAGAGCGCGCGCGTTTCCGAGAGCAGAAGGGTGGGAAGCGTGAGGAACCTGCTGTGTCCCGTCCCAGGTGGAAGGCTTTATGTGGGGAGCAATACAGAGGGTCAGGAGGGCCGGGCTCAATACCTGCTGTGCCTCTGAGACACCCCTCACCTGGTCGACTCGTGTCTGAACAGGCACAACCTGAGCCCATTGTGATCAACGGCTCTGTCTCTCACCAGGGGCCAATCTGACAGGGCTGAATCCACCGCCGCCGCCGCTCTCCACAGGCTAACTGCCTGACACCCACAACACGAGGGATAAAGACTCCCATCTGCTGGCCTTGACTTGGTGCCAGATGGGCTGAAGACCCACTGCTGAGCCGAGGAACCAGGAAGAGGCCGGGAGGAAGGAGCTTTTTTCCTTTCAATGGGTGCAAACGCAAGGGAACTCGTCCAAAAACACTCGAAATCCTCCAAAATTGCGTAACCTGTGAAATCTGGCACAGCTCTTCACTTGAAAACAATGGGCCGCATTTAAAGGATCCCTTTTACATTTCTGACAAGCCAGAAACGATGATACCTCTAAACTTCCTAATGAATAAACACAGAATTCATGCTGAATCCGACCGAAGGATATTGTGATCCAAAAATAAGGGTTTACAAAACTCCATATTAAGCAACCCCCATCTAGGGTTCAGTTGTTGTGACATTCCAGTCAGGCCATTGTGTGCTTGTCCTCTGTGCACGTGACAAGAAGTGGTTGTTTGGAAAAGCGAATAGAATAAAAAGAAAAGAAAGCTTTTGTTTACTGGACCAGGCCTCAGGTGCAGGTGACCTTTGACTCCTTCAGCTCGCAGGTGGAACAAAAGACCCTTGAGGTGGAAACATATTTCCCTCCAGCTAAACACCTACTAGAGCAGCCAGACCTAGACAAGAATGCCATGAAATACCAGTAGGAGAAGTCAACATTGCTATAATTATAGATATAAAAAACTAACCAATGACTGGTAATATAAATATCAAAGAGACATTAGTGGGTGCTTAAATATTTAGGTAAACAAATTAAAGGATTACATAAAATTTATAGCAGAGCTTCAACATGTGACTGACCTCACAGTCAAGATTTTGACTATACAGTGTTATAATTTATTGATACTGTTTGGGGTAAAAAGCTGAATAAATATTACAAATGCGACTTATTTAATGAACAATTTCAGGCCTTTTTTCATTTAATATAGGCTTTGTTCCTGGTATTATATTATATTATATTATACTCTAAATATTAAAACATACTGTACTAAATATTTAATGAACCATTTTCATTAAAATGGACTATATTAATTTAGCCAATAATCAATAATTATAATTTTTTGATGCTGTTTGGGGAAAAAACCTGTATAAATATTACAACATGCTACTTATTTAATGAAAAATTTCAAGCATGTTTTCATTTAATATAGGCTCTGTTCCTTATTATAATATATTATATTATATTATTACATTATATTATTAATTGTATTCAATGTGTCCCGACCAGTGACCAACTCCACAGTCAAGGACTGTACAGTATTAAAATTAAGTTATATAAAATACCTCTCTAAATATTAAAACATAATGTACTAAATATTTAATGAACCATTTTCATTAAAATGGACATATTAATTTAGCCCCTTTTGTTTTCATTTAATATAGGCACTGTTCCTTATAATATAATATAATATAATATAATATTCAAACGTCCAATTTGATATGTGACACTTAGATTTAAAACAGTTGGTAATTATTTTTAAATAAAATACAGTATATGGGGCTGAGAAGACAGTATGAGTCAGTTTGACAGTGGTACCGTTTCCTATCAGGAAGTATTACTGTTTCAGCAGCTTTTCCAGAGGCGATGATGACCCACCATCAACACCAGTGAATCCCTGTTTGGCAGATCGATGATTGATTATTTATCTCTTTGGAGATTATATTTTCTCGAGACGTCTCATCCTTCAACTCAGTCCCAGAAGCTAAAGACAGGATACGGTTCAGTGACAAGTAAGTCTGGTTGAAAGAACAGGAACAATACTTCCTCTTATTGCCAGGTGACAATAGGACTAGTGACAAAAAGTGAAGGGAAATTTGAAAAAATAGTTATAGAGATATATTAGGTATAGTTAATCTAGAAAAGAAAAAAAGAAAAGAAAAATAAGTCCACAAACTCATTGCAAATATCCCCCACTGTACTAACTGTACATAGAAGAGTTTGGGTTTCTCCAGTGGTTATGTTCTGCATACAGCTGTGTTTTTGGGTAGGTGGGGGTCTGTCAGACTGATTCTGGCTCAACACTGCCACCAAGCGGTGTATCCTCAAAAGGCCATGTGTAAATAGGACTTCTCTGCTTCTTGTCACTCTCTGGAGTGGGTGAGCTGTGGTTAGCCTGGTGAGATGACCTCACTGGAAGGGAAATACATAGAATGGGATGGGATTTTCCATTGCGCTGTGGTGTGAGAATGCTTAGACCCTCTTGTTACACCGCATGCTAATAAAAAGAAGCGCTCGGATGAATTACAGACAGAAACCTTTGCAGCCAAAAGGGAAATCCTTGTAATCCTTTAAGATTTAATGTTCAACATGTCTGTTTGTGTCAAAATTATCGGACAGGGGGAAACCTGTCTTTGTAGAATTGAGAGAGAAAAAAAGTTGCATTGGAATTAAAAAGTTATTTTTTCAAAATATAAGTTATAATTCACTATTTGAGGATGCAAGGTATGATGGACAGGAGGAAAATGCATGACATGAATTTGTCAAGCACATGTTAAATTCTGCTCTATTTATTCATTCATTCATTCAAGTTTTTTTTTTAAATATCATCACCGTTAGAATTATTTATATAGTAAACACTGCAATTAAACATTTTCCGAAACAAGTCTGACTAAAAAAATATAAGGTAGAACTCACTATTTAAGGATACAGGTATTTGGGGATGGTGGACAGGAGGAAAAATCTACTCCAGTGTTTACCCATAGGTTGTGATGCCAGTAAACAGTGGGAGTGTTGAAGAGTGTGCATACTTGTCTTAGGGCTGTGTGGGAATGTAAGTACCTGCTAATACCCAGAGATTGCATACTATGAAAGATTATGACCCGAGTTATATAAAACTGCATATATGTGCTAAACAAATGCAGCAAAGCACTTAAGAATGAAGTACCATCAAATGGGCTACAAATAAGTAAAAAAAAATTTAAAGAAAGTAAAACATATTTTCACCTACCAGAACAACGCTTATGTTAAGCCACCAACATAGAAGATTGTGATTCTGGTCTGTGTGTTGCATTTCTTCCCATAATAACCAAAAATAGATGCTTGTTATATAATTGATACTTTAAATATTTAAGCTTTGTGTGTGTGTGTGTGTGTGTGTGTGTGTGTGTGTGTGTGTGTGTGTGTGTGGTTACATAGAAAGATGGGAAATGTAGTTTTGCAGCACAAACATGTCGCCTCGTAAACCGTTTAAATTAGTGGTATTTTTACTAGCTTTATCATTATTCATCATTTTCAATCACAATTAATTAATTAACAAGTATTACTTAAAGGGATCGTTCACCCAAAAATGAAAATTCTGTCATTAATTACTCTCCCTCATGTCGTTCCAAACCCTTAAGACCCTTCGGAAAGCAAATGAAGATCTTTTTGATGAAATCGGAGAGATTTCTGCCCCTCCGTTGAGAGCAACAACCACTTTGACTCTTCAAAAAGTTCATAAAGAGATCGTAAAACTATTCCATATGGATTGAGTGGTTTTAGCCCTTCTGAAGAGACTCGATCACTTTATGAGATGAACAGATTTATGGAAGTCTATGGAAGGACAGAAAGCTCTCAGATCCTCATTTATGTTCTGAAGATGAACAGTCTTGCAGGTTTGGACTACACAAGGGTGAGAAATTAATGACAGAATTTTTATTTTTGGGTGAACTATCCCTTTAATTATCAGCAACACCAATTAACTTCCATACTTTAACTGAAACGGCCAAACTTAGAAAGTCAGGACTCGAAGAAAGTCTTGATTACATCATTTCGGACAGCTCACCTTGTAATCGTTCTGATAAGACCTGTAGTTAGCATTAGTGGCTGAATATTTCGAACGCAACGTCTTCAAGTACACATTAGCATTAACATATGCAGGCAAAATTCATTCAAATCTGATTTGTGTGGAACTTGTAAATCTTACCATACAGTAAAAAAGCAAACACTGAAGCACACAAACTTGCTAAAGCAAACACTCAGATGCAAAGATGTACATGTTGTAGTCGACACACAAAGTGCTGGGATTAGTGGTGTTGGCTTTCTTTCCATCATGTGAGAGAGTGTTACCACAGGAAACCTGATCTTGTTCAATAATTCACAGTAACACTGGACCACTACAGCGTTCTCCATTAGCCCAGCTCAAGACCTCTGGCTTTACACCTCTCATTTGCAGAGTCTTTCTTGGCAGTGGCACACTGGATACATCAACACTAGATGAGCAACAATCTTTAAAGTCCATAAGACAATCACTGCAAAAATTAAACAAAAACATTTACCTCAGCTTGGTTGTGTAAGATAATCACACTAGTGTTTCTAGAAATCATGAATTAAGTTGAATTTGTCTAACCTCAATGGAGAATTGAATTCATATAATTAAGGTTGGACCACTGTAGTTACCTGGACTATTTTAACGATGTCTTTAATACCTTTCTGGGTCTTGACAGTGGTGGTTAAATTGCTGTCTGTGGAGTCAGAGATCTCTTGGATTTCATCAAAAATATATTAATTTGTGTTCTGAAGATGAGCTAACACTTTAATGCTTTTGCGTTCTCTCACAAGTGTTTTGCGTTCTCGCAAATGTTTCTCGAGGGAACACAAAAAAGTTGTGAGCGAAAAGCGAAAGTTTTTTGGTGGAATGTAAAAGTGTTGGGAGCGAATGTAATGTTTCTTGGAGAAGGCAAAAATGTAAGCGAACGCAAAATTTCTCATGGGAACCCAAAAATGTTCTGAGTGAACAAAATGTTTCTCGGAGGAACGCAAAAGTGTTGTGAGTGAATGCAAAGTTTCTCAGGGGAACGCAAACGTGTTTTTAGCGAACGCAATATTTCTTGAGGCGACGCAAAAGTGTTGTGAGCGAACATAATGTTTCTTAGAGGAACACAAAAGTGTTTTTAGCGAATACAAAGTTTCTCAGGGGAACGCAAAAGTGTTTTTAGTGAACACAATATTTCTCGAGGCGACGCAAAAGTATTGAGAGCGAACATAATGTTTTTCGGGGTAGTGCAAATATTTTACGAGCAAACGAAAAAGTTGTTACATTTTTTCTCCCATCTCAAATTTTTTCTCTTACCATGTCCCATTAGGGGCTCCATACTTTTTCCATTTCTTAAGTAATGATCTTTTAAATTAAGTAAAAAAATCTATGACATAATCATGAGCTTAAGAAGTGAACTCTAAGAACATTAAATTCTGTCATATTTATGATTTGTTTTCCTTGGTTTTTCATAAAAAGACAATCTTAAATTTTTTACAACTATTTTCATAGTAAACAAATGGCAATTTAAAAGTGGATATTTATAATAATATCAGTACAAAATTCCCTTTCTGGGAAGCATCTTTAAGTTTAACGAGGCTCATAAACTATAAAACTGTCAGTCCTGTTACCTATCTTCTGAAACCATAATTATATCCCAAAATATATTACAAGCTTAAGATGGAACAATGCAAGTGACAAGAAATCTGGAAAAAGGTCCAGTAAAACAGTCGGGATAGTCCTCAAGGGGAGACATATTAAGGGACGAGGTGAGACAAGAGTTGTGAAGTGCTGAAAAGGCATCAGCCCCGGTCAGAAGCTCTCATGTGCACTTTGTCTCCATTTACTTAATTAAGATGTGAGGCAGCAGCCCGTTCTGGGAGGGCATAAATCCTCCGGTTGTCCTGGAAGAGCTATAAACCACTCATCAATTATAGAGGCCAGCAGCATGAGCGTGACTAATACCCACATCACATGCTTATTCACACCAGAGCTGAAGCCAATGAGCACCTACGGTGCCTTGACAAGACAAGTGCGTCACCTCTTTGACCAGTGATGCTCTTTACAACCACCAGGCTGACCGTATGTGCTTCACCACAGCTGATCACGGTGGTAAAAAAGGTCACCAAATCCAATATTGATGACATACATAAAAAAAATCTTTTTGTCAGCTTGTCTGACAACTCTGTAGAAAGTTAGACGTGTGGAAAGAGAAGCCATGCTATCTGATATATAAATTTTTTAGTAGCTCCTAAATTCACATGCCTGAATGGTGGAAATCCAAACTGTAGTTGGTATGAATGAAGTCGCTGCATCGCGCTGTAAGGACACCCTGATAGTTCCAAGTGAAGTAATGATATGTTTAATGCCACAACACCCTGCTCCTGTTGTTAAGCCGGTGAGCCATGTGGAACAGCCAACTGTTCGCGTGAGAGAAACTTTATGGCTCGGTGCCCGTGTGCGGCACGCTGGAAACCTAAGACATCGGGACGACACTGATGCTGTTGTTCTTGACACCCAACTCAAGTGGCACTTTCAACGGAGTTTCATTTTTATGCACAGTTTTCACCATGTGTTTTGACTTGGCACTTAAATGTGGTCTGACAGGATGAATTTAATCTCGAAATTCAAACTGTCTTTGTTGAGAAGCTGGTCTCCATAACCCAAAAAGTACCATGGAAAACAATTATTCAGTTCCAACGGAATATAACATAATACAATATTATTTACTTACTTTTTATAAGGGATATACATTTTATAAATGTTAGGTTGGCAAACGTAATTAGGTTAAAGTCAACATGAAACACCGCTCAACCCATTATACTTATGTATAATATGTAATATGATGCCACTGCAAATTTGAAACAGGATATTGAACAAGAAAAAAAGTGGAGATTGGAACTTATTTTAATCCATTGGGAAATGGATCATGAAAAGTCTGCTAAAAGTGAAAAGTCATGAAGAAGTTCATGAGAAGTGGACTGCATCGTAAGCCTAAGCTATTAGTCAATATTGACTCAGATAAGAACACCAAAGCAAACTGTAACATCTTTCATATCAGACTGTACAACACATCATATCTTAGATGTTAGTCATGACTGACATCTTTTACTGATTGTTTCATCATCACTCTGTGTCACGCATCTCTAGAATGATAGATACTCACGAACATTAGTATTTCTACTGTTGTAGCTGCCGGTGTTGCAAGTCACTCCTATAGTTTCTCCAATAGACAAGCCTCCCTAATATATTCAGACTGCAGGACTGCAAATTTAATGCAGAAAGCCAATTTAACTGTTGTCTTTGAGCAAGTCCAACAGACTCTTGACAATTCTTGAGTATTTTAAGATTTGGTGAATTAGTAGCAAATTTGTATGAATCTCATTTGTACATTTGCACATTTGACCCCCTTAGGGTTTGGTTTGAGGTGGATCTTCATGGGGTTTTACCTACAAATTTTACATTTTCATATGAGTTTGATTGTGCAAATTGACACAAAATGGCGAACTATTCCCTAGTTCTGGCATGAAACTCTAGATGGCACAGGCTGATCTACATTATCTACATTGCACAATTGATTGGTTGCAGTTGCATCAGCGGCCAATGAGCTGCGGCTCAACATTTAAACAAATACCGGCAGTGTTGCTCTTAGCAGTATGCAACGCACTTTCAGAAACCCTCCACCTTCCCCAGCTCCACCTGTATATATCTGCTACAGGGGTTAAATCATGTATGCATGTGCAGCAGCATATCTTACATGCTTACAGCAATATCTCTGCATGCATTGGCAGTAGCAAGTCTCGGTACTTGCAGCGTATAAGATTTATTCCGCCAAAATCAATTAAATTAACATTGCCATATTCATCACCATGCCAATCTCTATTACCCCACCAGTCTCCCTAGAGCTGTCATGATAGAACTCCTGGATTAAGTTTGATTTTTTTAAAATAAAATCCTAAAAACAACCTTTCTGCTTGAATCAACTAATCCATCAAATCAGTCAAACACATTTATTCTTTAAAACGACGACTCAAATTAAACTGCGAATGCTTCGTAAGTGCACACAGGTCTCGTCTTAAGAGTCATTAAGCACCAAGTGCCTGAAGCGACCTATATCTATGTATACAACACTATCACCCAACAGCATGCCGCATTTTTTGAAAGGGAGAAACCCCCAACGATAACAATGTCAGCAATCATGTTCAATGGAGATACTTCTACTGATTCAGCTCTGGAAGAACCTGATGTATCACAGTGTTAACACAGAAACTGGCACCTGGGGCCCTGCAACTAGCTTATCTTAATTATCATATCAGCTGTCTTTCAATTAGGGTTTACTTTAATGGATGCATCCATTGCATTCATGCACATGCGCCAAAACACAGACTAAAGTAAATTATTGACAACTCGCGGCAAGGCAATTACAACCTAATTACAGCTTTTGTGATTCAAATGACAAAACTGGTAAATGGGGCCTGTAACCTAAAACTAATTATTGTCCCCCCCTTCCAGACACTTTTGCCTACATACTGTACTGGCTCTCATTTCCCTTTTCTCATTTGTTAGATCGGTATCGTGGCATTGATAAATGTGGCCGTCAGTGTCTTAGCTGTCGGCGGAGTAAAAGACGTAACAGAGCAGGTAAGGAGAGGTACAGGAATGTGCAAACAGCCTCTTCCTTCTATCTCGGTATGTCTTGTGCAACCTTTTCACGTTCTTTGTCATGACAGACAGCTGCAATCATTCCCATTGTGTGTCATGCAACATCAGACTCAAAATGTCAGAGATCCGGCTCTAAGCTTCACCTTTCACAGAGCGATGATTCTTTGATGCCGGTCGGGATGCGGAAATGATACAGAATACTCCTTCTTAATCGCAGATGTGGTTGTAAGACTGTAAGCTGCGGTGGGTTTGCACCAGCATTTTACTAGAGTATTTTATGTGCTTAGCTTTGGTATGAATTATGGCAAATTTTATGGTTATAAACTACATAACAAATTCTGAACTCTTGCCTTGTCTAATTTAGGCCTCTAATAATTTTCATATGTCTTCAGAATGTCTGCCAACACAGTGCTCTGTTTGCAAATCTGACCTCTTAAACCGTAGTACATGCAGTTATTTGTTAATATGGCTTTTAAGTATGGCATAAAGTCTGGTCCAGTTTGGAGACGGGCCAAGAGCCGCCCACATAGACCTGTTCGCCCAAAGTGACTAATCACAGTTAGTTTCATTTTTCTGTGCACAGTAATAAATGGGTGTGTGGATTCTAATTCAAATAAATACACTGCAGTGTCAGTTCAAGACACAAAACATTGTATAAAATGGATTCCTATAAATCAAAAATGTTAACTATGATTCACAGTGATCTATTTAACAAATCACATAAGGCTAATTGGGCATTCCCGTAGCTAGAGTATGGCACTAGGAACAGCATATGGTTTCGATTCTTAGGGAATACCTGTTCTCGTAATTATAGACCTTGAATGAAATCTTAGTCGCTTTGATAAAAGTATCGGCCAAATGCATAAATGTAATTGGAATTTGCAGCGGTTGCTGGTATACCATTTTTTTGCCATTATACACAGTCTACTTGTCAACAAACATTTGCATTACAAATCCTTAAATCTTAAAGGGATAGTTCAACAAAATATGAAAATTCTGTCATCATTTAATCCCCCTCAAGTTGTTCCAAACCTGTGTAAATGTCTTTGTTCTGCTGAACCCAAAGGAAGATATTTGGAAGAATGTTTGTAAGCAAGCAGATCTAGTAAATATATGAGTATAAACATCTAATAATAATAAATGCTGATATAACTTTCCATTTTATGGTTTTCTTGAAATGGCATTGATTTGGTGGACAAACATTTTTCAAGTATTATTAATATTTTCACTGGGTGTATGAAGAGAGGGATTTTTTAATATTATGTTTTATTTATGTAAAAAAATGTACAGTAATAATATTTTTTTAAAACACACTTTCAGCCTTTTAATTAGTCTTTTTATTTTTCTTTCCTGTTTTTTACTCTAGACTTTTGTTTGAATGACTTAACTGATCAATATATATATATATATACAATGTAAAATATATTTGCACAAAAACACACATATCTCATCATTGACCCAATAGCCAACACGGTAATTTGACTGCAGAAGTTTTCTAAGCCTTCATATCTCATGTTCTATTATGAAGGTGACAATCATGGTGAGTGCTTGGTGCCAGTCGCATTATCCGCTCTTTGTGACGTGCAGAATACAGTATAGTCACACAGACATCATAGAGCATTAAGAACTGGCTCTCTAACTACCACCCACAAACTCATGAGAAAAACAAGACCTCTAGAGAGAGCCATAGTCAGCGGCGGCCCACACAAACATGATGCAGAAGGGAAAAAACCTTAGAAGAATGTGAAGGTGTTGGTGGTTGACGCCACTCTAAGCCAGTGTGGCTCAGGTGAGCATAGTGCTCTCGCAGGCCTGTTGTCTGGGCTTGGCTCGTCACACTCATGAGAAACTCCCATCGTGCCTTCAGGGCCTTCTCTGCACGGCAACAGGTATGCGTGTTGACACATGCCGAATCCCTCGCTTTTCTTCTGTTTTTTCTCGCGAACATCGCGTAACGCCCTGTCTAAACCGCAGACATCAGAAAAACCACCTGAGCGAAGCTGTGACTTGTTTGATTGCACAGGCTCACGCCCTGGTCTCTCCTACTTCACCCCCTTCCCATTCCCAACCAGCCCCAATCCCAAAAACACACAGGTAAAAACACACATGCACAGATCTAATGGCATCAGCGATGCCACATGTCCATCACGGTGCGTTCCCCTGAGGCCTGATCCGGCCTGGGCCGCTGCCATGCACTGGGAGAGAAGACATGCTGATAGATGGAGGAGGGGGTGGATTCCAGGGGCAGGTGAAGGAGGTGCCACCTTTGATCTGTTTCAAGTGTAGAGCGAGCAGGAAGAGAGAAAAACAAAACAAAAAAAAACAAGTGACAACTCAAAAATCAGACACTTTGTCTTCATGTCAAGTGGTTGAGGAGCGATCTGTTGCCCTCCAGATATGGTGGCCTTATTAGATGCATTTGGCTGTTATTGCATGATATACAGCAGGTTTTCCCAAACGGGGGGTTTGTGGAGTTTATTATTTATTTCGAATGTAAAGTTGAAATAAATAAATAGGACTTGAATGATAATCATAGCTTAGCGTGATTATCAAATCAAAGGCTTTAATTAAAAAACAATGTACTCTGATGTAAAACATGTTTCAGAGTGAAGCACACAAACAGCAATTTACAACAGAAATACATTTGTCTTTATTTTTATAGAGTTTTAAAAAAATATATATGTGTGTGTGTGTGTGTGTATCTATACAGTGGGAAGAACAAGTATTTGATACACTGCTGATTTTGCAGGTTTGCCCTCTTACAAAGCATGTAGAAGTCTGTAATTTTTATCATAGGTATCTTCAACTGTGAGTGACAGAATCTAAAACAAAAATCCAGAAAATCACATTGTATGATTTTTAAGTAAATAATTTGCATTTTATTGCATGACATAAGTATTTGATACATCAGAAAAGCAGAACTTAATATTTGGTACAAAAAACTTTGTTTGCAATTACAGAGATCATACGTTTCCTGTAGTTCTTGACCAGGTTTGCACACACTGCAGCAGGGATTTTGGCTCATTCCTCCATATAGACCTTCTCCAGATCCTTCAGGTTTCTGGGCAATACAGACTTTCAGCTCCCTCCAAAGATCTTCTATTGGGTTCAGGTCTGGAGACTGGCTAGGCCACTCCAGGACCTTGAGATGCTTCTTACAGAGTCACTCCTTAGTTGCCCTGGCTGTGTGTTTTGGGTCGTTGTCATGCTGGAAGACCCAGCCACGACCCATCTTCAATGCTCTTACTGAGGGAAGGAGGTTGTTGGCCAAGATCTTGCGATACCCCATCCATCCTCCCCTCAATACAGCGCAGTTGTCCTGTTCCCTTTGCAGAAGAGCATCCCCAAAGAATGATGTTTCCACCTCCACGCTTCACGGCTGGGATGGTGTTCTTGGGGTTGTACTCATCCATCTTCTTCCTGCAAACATGGCGAGTGGAGTTTAAAACAAAAAGCTCTATTTTTGTATCATCAGACCACATGACCTTCTCCCATTCCTCCTCTGGATCATCCAGATGGTCACTGGTAAACTTCAGACGGGTCTGGACATACGCTGGCTTGAGCAGGGGGACCTTGCCTGCACTGCAGGATTTTAATCCATGACGGCGTAGTGTGTTATGCTTTTCTTTGAGACTGTCGTCCCAGCTCTCTTCAGGTCATTGACCAGGTCCTGTCGTGTAGTTCTGGGCTGATCCCTCACCTTCCTCATGATCATTGATGCCCCACGAGGTGAGATCTTGCATGGTGCTCCAGACCAAGGGAGATTGACCGTCATCTTGAACTTCTTCCGTTTTCTAATAATAGCGCCAACAGTTGTTGCCTTCTCACCAAGCTGCTTGCCTATTGTCCTGTAGCCCATCGCAGCCTTGTGCAGGTCTACAATTTTATCCCTGATGTCCTCACACAGCTCTCTGGTCTTGGCCATTGTGGAGAGGTTGGAGTCTGTTTGATTGAGTGTGTGGACAGGTGTCTTTTATAGGTAACGAGTTCAAACAATTGCAGTTAATACAGGTAATGAGTGGAGAATAGGAGGGCATCTTAAAGAAAAACTGACAGGTCTGTGAGAGCTGGAATTCTTACTGGCTGGTAGGTGATCAAATACTTATGTCATGCAATAAAATGCAAATTAATTATTTAAAAATCATATAATGTGATTTTCTGGATTTTTGTTTTAGATTCCGTCACTCACAGTTGAAGAAATACTATGATAAAAATTACAGACTTCTACATGCTTTGTAAGAGGGCAAACCCGCAAAATCGGCAGTACATCAAATACTTGTTCTCCCCACTGTATATATACATATATACATATTATATATATACACACACACACACATATATATATTGTAATGATGAGTCAGCGGGGTGAGATCCAAGTGGGAGCTTTATTAACAAAAAACAGGCAATGGTCAATCAGACAGAAAACAGAAGTGGCAGGGAACAGGCAGGCTCATAGTAATAATCCAGGCAATGGGTCAAAAGGCAGACAGATAAATATCAAAAGACAAAGAAACAGGCAGAATCAAAACCAGGCAAACAAGACAGGAGTGAAGGCTCAGAAATGTTATACAGGGAAGAACAAGACCTAGCAACTAAGTATGTGTGCGCTGGACTTAAATATGGTGGGATAATGAGAATCAGCTGGAGCAGTGATCAGTGACAGGTGCGGGGATTCTGGGAAATGTAGTCCGGGTTTGAGTGAGTGTGTGGTGCATAGTCCTTGCTGAAGTGCCCTCTAGGGGAACTAATGGGCATTTCAGCTGGCGATGATTACATATATATATATATATATATATATATATATATATATATATATATATATCCTGTAAAAGGAACCATTTACCGGATCATTAAGAACTCAAAGGAGAGAGGTTCAACTGCAGGCTTCAGGACATCCCAGAGTGTCGGACCCTTAGGAGTCAGTTACGAAATGGTGTCACCACCAGTTCAGAGCTTGCTCAATATTAGCAGCAGGCACACACAGTGAGGCCAAGAGTTCAGGACAACAACCAGGTGTCAAGAAGGACAGCAGAGGTGCCGCTTCTCTTCAAGATAAACATTAAGGACAGACTGAAATTCGGCCGGAAGTACACGGATGAGAGAGCAGAGGACTGATGAAAAGTTATTTTCTCTGATGAAGTTCCTTTCCGACTGTTTGGGACACCTGGAAAATCGATTGTCCGGAGAAGAAAAGCTGAATGCCATGAGGCATTCCTGAAGCCTCAATGAAGCATCCTGAGAACATCCATGTGTGGGATTGCTTTTCATCCAAGGGTCTGGGCTCTCTTACAATTCTGCCCAAAAACACTGCCATGAATAAAGAATGGTATCAAAATGTCCTACAAAAACAACTTCTCCCAATGATTCCAAGAGCAATTTGGTTATGATCCATGCATTGTCTTGCATTATGGAGTGGTATGGCAAAAGGAAAGAGCGATAATGAAGTGGCTTGGAGATCATTATGTTGAAATTTTGGATCTGTGTCCAGGCAAGTCCACTAAACTTAATCCCATAGAGAACCTCTGGTCAATCCTCAAAAAGAAGAGAAGTCCACAAACTCAACTCAAGCACTAATAAGGCAAGAATGGATCACCATCATTCAGGATTCGGCCCAGAAGCTGATCTCGAGAGCGAATTGTAGAGGTTATAAAGAAGAACGGTCAACACCGCAAACTCTTTGCATATAATGTTTTTGATTTCAATAAGACTTGAAATGCTTATCACTGTTTTCCATTATACTATATTAGTACTTCTATATTAAAAGTTCCAGACTTGAAATTCCAAAGCTTTCCAATTCAGAAACAACTCTACCATGCTTTCTTTCTGTTCTAAAACCATGATGCGGTGCCTTCAAACATTGTGTGACACCTATCTTGACTGGCAGATATTAAAATCATTTGTTATGCTGCTATGGCAACCATATCTGAGAAGAAAGATGAGCCAACATAGTTGTAGGTGTCACATGATGAAATATTAGCATTGCAAAAGAGCAAAAGCAAACAGTCTGAGTTGCTGTGCCAACACTTCACCGTTAGTAGGTAACAGATTGCTGCTGAGACAAACACATGTTCCACAAAGTACCATCCGTCTCACAAACAGAAAGTGATATCAAACGCAACCTGACTCCCCATTAAGCCTTTGATAGCCTCCCAATAGAGTCGTTCTGTATATCGGTTTCAGATAATGCAGGAATAAGGAAGAACATCACCATTACATGAATGTAGTTAGACTGCTGAAGCTTTCCTTGAGTGTCACAGGATACATGCTTTACATGTTTACATGCTTTACCTGCAGCTCAAGGAAATAAAAGTCATGGTCAGTTTACAACGAGGCAATAGAGCTCAGTAGAGTTCATTTGCAGGCTAGAACAATTCGCTTCCTCAGTAATTTTGAAAGGGTTTGTAGAATATCGGTTTTCAATTTTTTAAGTAAAATAAGGTGGCCTATCATACACCTGACGCAAGTGTTTTTTTGCTAGTTTCAGCATGAAGAAGTTATTATTTTCACATCCTGTGCCACGTTGTATAAATAGCAAATGCATTTGCGCCCATTTGTGCGCCCATGGGCGTGCTGGTCTGAAAACGAGGTGTGTTCAGATGCATTGTTGGCGTGTTGCTATTTTGAGGAAACTGAAATAGACTTCACCATTGACCAACTGAAACCTGATGTAATGTCAATGGTGCAATATAGATATTTTTTTGTTGTTATTTAAAGGTTGCGTTAGTAATATTCACCTATAGGTGAGTGCAGAACGTGCGTACACTTCACTTGTTAAACAGAAAGGGACACGCAGCAGCACACAAACATTTTTAAATATTGAAAATAAAAGGATTCTTTTCTGGAGAAGTGTTATGTTTGTCCGCTTGCAAATTCCGCCATGTAAATAGCAAATTTGCGAAAGCAACTGGCTTTTAAAGGGAATGGGAGATGAGACTTTGATTGGTTTATTGCATGTTACACCCAAAACACACCCATGACTCATTAAAAGAATAGGGACAACCCTTTTAGACCATGAGTCCGACACGCCGATCATTTTCCCCATCCTTAAACTAACAAAAGTGGATTCCGATTCGCCCTAAGTGCACTTGAGCCATGCGCTTTATATGTGCTTAGATTGTTAAAATAGGACCTAAGGTCTTTTGTTAACATTACTTATAAAAACAAATTAGACACAATCATATCTCAAGAACATAGAATAGAAGCCTATTTTACACATAATAAAAAATAAAAAGTAATTTTAGATAGTTTCAAGTAAGAAAATTGACATTGTAGAATATGAAATTACACTGCAAGTTATAAAGATGCAATTATGACTAAAAAATAATGTGAGACTACAAAGGTATATTGGGAGATATTAAAGTCACTGTATTATAAATTATTCTTTAAATTCCTGATGGACAATATGAAGTCCAGTCCTACATTAGTTTCTCATTATAGAAGCGGTTTCACTTGGATATATGTCACAATATATAAGAAAATATTACCACAATTTCCATTTCATGCTTATTTTAAGACGCATTGTTAGCAAAACGTCACATTGGAAGATATATAAGTTCCATACAAATGTTTGTTTTGAAACCACTGTGCGCTTCAAAAACATTTAACTTTCCAACAAGCTGTTACATGTTGCAAGTTCGACTCATTAAAGGGATAGTTCACCCAAAAATGAAAATTCTGTCATCATTTACCCACCCTTATGTTGTTCCAAACCTCTATGAGTTTTTTTTTCTTGTTAGTCTCCAGACAGTTGACGATAACCATTGACTTCCGTAGTATGATAGTCAAAGAAAGTATTATGAAGTATGAAAAATTACTATGGAAGTCACAGTCTATCGTCAACTGTCTGGATACTAACATTCTTCTAAATATCTTCTTGTGTGTTCAGCTGAAGAAAGAAACTCATACAGGTTTGGAACAACATGAGGGTGAGTAAATGATGACAATTTTCTTTTTTGGGTGAACTATCTCTTTAAGCACATAAACTCACATCCTTGTGGTAGTTGAAATCTACAAAGGTACATGACATGCAGGAGGAAAACAGTAGGATAAAATCATGAGCATGATTTATAAATCAAGGGAATGAATTAGTAAATTGAGCACACGATATAGAAAATCAATGGAACGAAATTATAAATCGTGTGCACAATTTAGAAAAGGAGGGAACAAAATAGTAAAACGAGGGAATGAGATTGTAAATCCTACATACAATTTAGCAAAACGAGGGAACAAAATAGTAAATAGTGTGCACAATTTAGCAAATCGAGGGCACAAAATAGTAAATCGTGTGCACGATTTAGCAAAACGAGGGAACGAAATAGTAAAACGAGGGAATGAGATTGTAAATCCTACATACAATTTAGCAAAACGAGGGAACAAAATAGTAAATAGTGTGCACAATTTAGCAAAAGGAGGGAACAAAATAGTAAAACAGGGGAACGGAATTGTAAATCATGCGTACGAATTAGCAAATCGAGGGAACGAAATAGTAAATCGTGTGCATGATTTACTTTTTTTTCCTGCATGTGATGTGCTGGGCTCCATAGAAATCCTTGTTTTAGCAGCTTACAATTCTGAAGCACAGAAAATGAAACTCGAGCAAACAGAGAATGTCTCTACCAGTTAAATTCAACACTGGCCTTTAGAAACCCATTAGAAGACCCATTAGAAACTCCCGAGGGAACCCTTGGCTCAAAAATGCTAATTCTCTTCTGGGTTTTTTTATGACTACAAACTGAACAGCTCTATATAAAACACAATATGGTCCTTTAAAGACATTTAAAACTTTTACTGGTGAGATTTGGATCTTCTCTAATCCCCGCTGCAGCTGCGAGCGCAGACGCTACAAGCGGCACTGAAAGATGTCTGCCTCAAAAGGCACCAGTCGGTCCAGTGCAGGCAGCATTGCATCACACTGTACTCATAAACAAGGCTGTCTTGTATTTCCTGTTGCTTTGCACGCCATCTTCTTGGCTGTCCTAGACGGGCTTGGCTGCAGTGACATAGTTGAGGTGGAGCACTAGTGAAGCTGGGACACTGGGCACATGGCCAGCGGAGAGAAGGTGGTTCAGACACCACCCTGGCTTCAGGCACCGCAAAACCACAGCCCCCTGAAAAAACATCAGGCATACAGGATACATCAGCCCTCTTCAACGCCCCCAAAACCACCATACAAAACCAAGGCAGGATCCCAAAGTCCAAGATGTACACCCGTCCTCACAGTGCAAACCTGAGGGGACGTAATAAAAGAAATGCACAACATAACTTGTTTTTGAAAAAAGTGTTTATAAATGTATTTAATGAAAAATACAATGATATTGTGAGAATTTATTGTGAAATATTATTACATTTTTTTTATTTATTCCTTTGATAGCAATGCAGAACTTTCAGCATCATTATTCCAGGCTTCAGTGTCACATGATCCTTCTGAAATCATTCTAATATGCTGATTTTCTTCTCAATTATTATCATTTTTTATTGGTGCTCATTTATTAACAATTATTATCAATATTGAAAAAATGATCATTTTTTTCAGGATTCTTCAATTCATAATAGAAAGTGCAAAAGAACAGCATCTATTATTATAACATATGTTTAGTGTCACCTGAATCAATTTAATATATCCTTGTTGAATAAAAGTATTCATTTCTATTTTTATAAAGATCTTATCTCAGACTTTTGAATGGTAATGTATCATAGTTTCCACAAAAATATGAATCAGCACAACCGAATCAGCAAATCAGAATATTAGAATTTCATTTTACTGCATTTTTCATCAAATAAATGCAGCCTTGGTGAGCATGAGACTTTTTTCAAAAACAATAAAAAAAAATCTTAATTATTCTAAACTTTTGACTGCCAGTACTGTTTCTATTAATGAGATACCATTTTTCTACAAAGAAATTAAAAGATCATGACGCGAGAATTACATTTCTTTAATCTGCCAGAGGTCTGCTGATCGGTCACTTTCACATGCCAGCTACAGGTGTACCCAGTTTTACAAGTATATTTTGTTGGTGGAAACATGCTTGTAAAGCAGACTCTTGTAAAACGAGTCTTCAATCTATATGAGGTTTAAATAGTCGTAAACAAGGCCTAGTAAAGAATTGGTTTGCTATTAATAAACAGCACAGCAAATACAAAATAAACCTTTCATAACAAACCTGTATGACTTTCTTTATTCTGTAGGATACAAAAGAAAAAATGGTAAAGGATTGTACTCCTTTCTATGCAACTACAATGAACAGGGCCTGGTTTCAAACTTCAAAAACGGGAGTAAAAGCATCATAAAACGTATCGTAAAGTGCTCGAGTCAATACAACATAGTGTTTTGAAGCAATATGACAGCTTTGTGTAAAGAAGAGTAAGAAAATCTTGACAATGTTACAATGAAGTGTTGAATGAACGGTTCTTTTGACAAAGTTGACAAAGTTCATAAAACATGTCTGATTAATTAGTTCATGCTTTGAGCCGATTCGGTTCTTGAGATCAACTCAACTGATTCAGTTAACATTGCAATGACAGCTTATCAGTAAAAAAAAAACAACCTAAATTTGAGGATGTTCTTCACACAAAGCTATCATGCAACTTGGAAAGTCGTACATGGATCATATGGACTATGTTTATGATGTTTTGTCCTTTTATATTGAGTGCTATACAGAAGATTTCTGAACCTTTTCAAAGTTCAAAAGCTCCAATCTGCCTTTTTTGTAATAACATTGAATAGAGTAACGAGTAGATCCTTCAAAATTTGTGTATCACAGAATTAAAAGGGTCATAACATGAGAAATCAAATTTTCCTTGATCTTTTGACATATAAGAAGTCTTTGCCCAATTAAAACATCAAATTTCAGAGCTTAAAACATCCTCCTTAATCCTTCATCAAGCTTCAAAAATGGCTCGTTTTGATGGCTGACGTGTGACATCATACAGGGAATCACATTTGCATATGACCGCCTCCAGAGCAACACATCGATGAATAGTTTTTCATCATCGCACCATTGGCTCCGCCCTCCAGTATTCAGTCGCTTAACAGCTGACATTTGCCTACACGGAATCCAAGCATCATGTTGCATTAAACTAGGGGTCCAAGGCGGAGTCAAAGATGCCTCCCTCCCCCCCTTCAAATTTTAATGGGCAGAGCCGCCACTGGGGCGGACTCTGGAGGGAGCTCTGGGACGAACTCTGGAGGGAGCTCTGGGATGGACTCTGGAGGGAGCTCTGGGACGAACTCTGGAGGGAGCTCTGGGATGGACTCAGGAACGACCTCTGGGGCAGACTGTGGAGGGAGCTCTGGGACGGACTCTGGAGGGAGCTCTGGGGCGGACTCTGGAGGGAGCTCTGGGACGAACTCTGGAGGCAGCTCTGGGATGGACTCAGGAGCGACCTCTGGGGCAGACTGTAGAGGGAGCTCTGGGACGGACTCTGGAGGGACCTCTGGGACGGACTCTGGAGGGAGCTCTGGGACGGACTCAGGACGGAGCTCCGGGGCGGACTCAGGAGGGAGCTCTGGGGCGGACTTTGGAGCGAGCTCTGGGACGGACTCAGGAGGGAGCTCTGGGGCGGACTCTGGAGCGAGCTCTGGGGCGGACTGTGGAGGGAGCTCTGGGACGGACTCAGGAGGGAGCTCTGGAGCGGACTCTGGAGCGAGCTCTGGGGCGGACTGTGGAGCAAGCTCTGGGGCGTACTGTGGAGGGAGCTCTGGGGCGTACTGTGGAGCGAGCTCTGGGGCGGACTGTGGAGGGAGCTCTGGGACGGACTCAGGAGGGAGCTCTGGAGCGGACTCTGGAGATTCAGGCTCAGTCCAAAAGTCCATTAGCCACTCCTCTTCGGCCGATGCGGCCATTTTAGGGCAAGCGCTGGCCGTTTGAGAGTGTGGCTTGGTTTCAGCAACCATCTGGTGCTGTGGCTCGCACTCTGCGGCCATCTTGCTCGCTGTACAGAGGTCGGAGTTGTTATTCCAGTCACTGTGGAGTGGCGCCAGCGGACAGAAATGGTCCGTGCCGTTTGACTGGTATGTGGTGGGCATCAGTGTAAGGTGTGTGTGTGTGTCTCTGATGAGATGGGATGCGGATCACGATCCTCTTTGACTTCGAGATTAGAACCAGAATAAGATTAATTGACTCGATGAGGGAGAAATAACAAGCAGGTTCATTGTAACGGATCGTATCCGCATCCAGACCAATGCAGAAACACACATTAAGCGCCGCGTCACCCCAGCTCACCCGATAGGAAAGCTCGAGGAACTCCACCACATACCACTCCAACAGACGACCATTCTGCTGCAGACCTTACCTTCGATCTTCTGCTGTGGCCATAATTCAGACCATTCTTCCGTAGTGGTATTGGTCGATCGTTCTGTTATCTTCTTGCTGGTTAAAGGAGGACCACAATGACGGAGAATAACATAAACTGGAGAAATATTCCAAACAAGACTCTCAACATAGACACACATAACAGTTACGACCCCTTTAAATGAGTAAATGACCTTTTTTATTTTTGGGTGTCAATAAATACAGGTATTTTCAATAATAATAAAAAAGAAATCTCAATGTAGAAAGTATGGTAGACTTAGAGGTGTTCCCTCAATGTCCCCACTGCATTCTCTCCTGTCCCACTGTCCCCCTCCCATCATCTTGCTATACCTCCCTCCATCCCTCTGTCCCTCCCTCTTCAGAGTCTGGGATGAACAGTCTGTAATTGTGGAGAGGCCACAGCACACAGCCAGAGATATAAATACCCATTTCTCCTGTTCCTGTCAAAATAAAGGACTTTATGAAAAAAGAAACAAGGACTCTCTTTTGTGGCATCCGCCTCCCAGTGTAAGAGTTTATTTTGGGAGCTTATGAGTGCTGTGTACCTACAGCATCCTCAAACTGCTTCCCTTAATAAAAAGATGCGATTGGTTGCCAAGAGACGTCATAATTAAAGTTTATCGGGAGACTTTTTTTAAGGGTTAATTTGTCTGGGAGTCAGACCCTTGAAAAATTTCACCCCTCAGAAAAGACAAAAACAATATATATAATACAATATATAATATATTTTGCATAGAAGTTAAACCTATTTTTAAGATTTGAGACATTATTTTTATGAATATTAACCACAATTCACTCCAAATCACTCCAAATTCAATTATTCTCATTTCTTTGTGCTACAGTATTTACATATCAGCATATATTAAACACATTAGAATAAATATTTCTATGATGTATGAAAATGCTGAGTTAAAAACAACCCAAGTTGGGGTGAAAATGGGCAAACCCAGTGACTGGGTTGTTTTAACCCAGCGGTTGAGTTAGTTTGCCCAACACGCTGGGCAGTTTTGTTTAACCCAACTATTGTTTAAAAATTACTATATGGCTGGCTTAAAATGAACCCAAAATATGCTGAAATCAGACACATAATTACTAGAGGCAAAAATAATATTCAAAGCATGAACATTTATTAATAAGAAATTTAATAAATGTTTATTGTTTAATTATTATTCATTATTAATTTATTATTAAAACACGTTCATTTATTAAACATAATAATAAATGTTAATTTCCAACATATTTTGGGTTTTTCAAGCAAGCAATACAGGTTGGGCAAACATTTAACCCAACCGCTGGGTCAAACAATCTATTTTCTGGGTTAAACAACCCAGTTGCTGGGTTTGTCCATTTTCAACCCAACTTGGGTTGTTTTTAACCCAGTATTTTTTTAGAGTGTACAGTTTAAATTTTAGGAGCCGTTGTACACTTTACTTATGTTTATTATCTTTAAATTGAACCCTCTTTTGCAAACATACCCACAATGCAAATCGTCTGCCAAGCCTACCAACAGCTCCCGGCATCTTTTAATTAATTTTCATGACTTGATGAAAACAAAATATGTTGTCTGATATTTTACAACACATTTAACTGTTTACTTGTTCACAATATACAATCTTTTGACCATAATGACTGTAGGCATTAGAGGAAAGCAGCCAGAGTACTAATGTGCAATGCAGTTCTTCCAGTGTTGTTTTCAAGAACGCAACAGATTCGTTCCTTAACATAGGCGGTAAGGAATCCATTTTACCAACTGCCATGTGACTGTTCCACTGCAACCTTTTTCTATATCAGTGGGACCACACAATGTGCCGAGAGACGAAAAGGTACGTGACTACATCAGTCTCATTTCATTTGAACATGTTGCCCAGAGCAAAGGTACTTACTTTTGCCTGGTTAAACTTATAAAACAGGGTGGAAACAGTATAATCTCATTGTTTTTATTTTTTATTTTCAGTTCATTTTTAAGCAAATAAAAATAAACTAATGTGTGTAAAGTTTTACCTGTATGTTTAGATTATATGTGCCACTTCCCATGACACAGGGTTTGGAAAATGGATGGGATGGGATGGATAAATCAATCTATGTGCTATACTTGGTATGTGTTTTTCTTTAAAAGACTTATGCTGTCAACGATAATGGTAAAGATAATAAAGATACATAAGTTTCTGCATAATATAACACATATCTGGATCCTTACTGATGGAACTTTCAGAGTACGTAAGACAAAAATGTCTAAATGCTTGTGAAAATGTATTCTCTTTCTGCATTGTGTAATATAAAAACAATATTTATATGTACATAATACCATATAGCTCTACACAGTCATCAGATCTCCCGATGATGAACCACAATATATAATATACTACTGAAGGGACCTAGGTGTTGCTGCTATTGCCAAAACAAATGATACAAATCACCGAGTCATGCTGGTGTAACCCGCATAAATATGCTCTTGAACTAAGGACAGTGTATTGTGAGCTGTGTGTTGTGCACAATTTACTGCTGGTTGCTTTATTTATTCACTTCTCCCTCATTGACATGTACAAAACACGTTGTTGGAAAGTTTTCAAGATATCATCTACCCAGTTTAAACAATGTTTTCTCCTACTCTCCTTCCATGAGCTGTGACGTTTTTCTTTTCCTACACCATGACGCCACAACCCTAATAAAGAATATGGATTCAAGATGATGAGCCTGTCTAGAAGATCTCCAGAGAAGAAAGTTTGGAAGAAGAATGGGCAGGATTTTTGATCTTATCCTTGAAGTTTGAGAGAAACTGCTACACCAGTAACCTGAGAATACCTCAGTAGTACTGAGTTTTTTGTGTTGTATTCTTTTCCACATGCTCATGCGTTTAGAGAATAAGATGAAAAATGTGTCTGTTCTGGTATTATGGGCTGGAGAAGGTGTTGATAAGAATTCTCTGAGCTGTGCGTGCATAGACAACTGTTGACGGGCTGCCTCGTTTGATCTTGCTTTTGACGTGCAGAAAGAAATCGAGCTTCATGCCCCACACACCTGCTGCACAGGTTTGCTGCACAAACACTTAAACTTTAGTATGGTTTTTAATAATTTTCAAAAAAGACAAACTATTCACATTAATGCCCATTTCCACACATCAGACTTGCACAACAAGGTTATAAACATATCACTGGACACATAGGAGTAATCAAAATTGACCATATTCATCCTAGGTTGTGTCTGAAATTGGATACTCTTATTGGCGGTGTTGGGGAAAGTTGTTTTTATAAGTAATCCATTACAATATAGCATTACTACCTAAAAAAAGTAACTAATTGAGTTTAAAAACAAAAACATTTTATTTTTGGCAAATTTAAAAGCACTTTCATACCAAAAGTGAAATGAATAAGCCTCAGGCTGAAGGAAATTCAGGCAAGTTCATGCCTGTACACTAGAGGGTGCAGCTCAAACAAACCTTTGAAATATAAAAATGAAACACAAATGCAATGTTTATCTTATGTTTTGTATATTAGTATGGTTGGACTGGATCATTGAAGGTCAGCAAACATTAGTTAATAAAGTGAGATTAAATACATAAAGTATATTTGTGTAGTCCAACATAATGAATTACTGCAGTTTTGCATAATGCAAATGCAGTTTGCATTTCACTGTTTTTATTCATTTTGAGGACTACTGAATCTGTTTTTGTGCAAGTGAGATGAGTAAATGCATGTTCACATTTAGTTTAGAACTACACAGCACACAAAGTGCCTCTGCAATTGCAATTTCTCCCAATTTCTCTTGAGACAAGAGAGGTGTCAGTCAATAAATGGGAGAACAAAGTAACTTGCGTTACTTATTTGAAAAAAGTAACTTTTTGGGGGTAAATTTAAAAGTAATACGTTACTACTAGTTACTTGAAAAAAGTAATCTGATAACGGAACTGGCGTTACTTGTAAAACAGTTACCCCAACCGTGCTTACTGGGTTCATGGGATAGTGAAGAGTCCTTTAGATTAGCACTTATGAACATTGGCGGAAGTATTAGGTTATCCAGGTTTTATAAGTACTGTAAGTTCAGATATACTATACTTTTCGCATGCTGTATGTGTATCTGGATGCAACCCTGGTTTTCTTGTTCACAAGCATGTGTGTTATTGTAAAAAAAAGAAATGAAGAAGTCCACAACAAAAAATTATTATCTTTGATAATTTAAAGGGGTGCTTGATTATGATTTTCCTTTTCTTAACTTTAGTTAGTATGTAATGTTGCTGTATGAGCATAAACAACATCTGCAAAGTTACGACACTTTTAAGGACTACAACAAATGGCTGGTAGAGACTACAACAAGCTTCTTCCCAGGTTTGTGACATCACAAACTCCAAAATTTACATAAACCCCGCCCCCAGGAACACACAACAATATTTGTTGGGCTTGTTGGGCTGCTTTAGAGAAGCCGCAATTTTACGCCAGATCGTTTCATAAACTCGATGAGTTGAATCAACTCCACAGCAACTACATAAATGTATTTACTAAGCATTCAGAAACGTCCAGTTTCATTCTAAAAGTTGTAACTTCTTCCTGAGTCTCTCCATCAGTGTCGACTGCGGTTTGAACAATGTAAGGCTGAACAAGTTACTAACAATCCTCATTTTGGCTGCGTGAGATTCTCCAGCTTTGTTGTTGTTGAGCAACCAAAGCCCGAGCTGTTAAAGCTCCACCCTCTTCTGGAATGTGGGCCGGGAGCAGCAGCTCATTTGCATTTAAAGGGACACACACAAAAGCACACAAATTTGTCAAGCTATAATAAATTATCTGTGGGGTATTTTGAGCTGAAACTTCACATACACATTCTGGGGACACCAGAGACTTGTATTACATCCTGTGAGAAGGGGCATAATAGGGCCCCTTTAAATAAAAATAACTGCCTCTGAAACAATTTTCCTTTTCAGCTGATGTCACCAAGGCCTTTTATTTTTAAACTCCTAATATACCATAATTTTCACCATCCAAACAATTCCAGCTCCCTTTTTTATCATATTGAAATCCCGCTGAACATCCTCAGAAATGTATCATTACGGAATGCAATTTCATGCTGACTTTGTCCCAGAAAAGGCTCAATAAAATTTAAGCAAGTCTACATCTAAATCCCCAAAAACACGTGACAGTCTTCAAAAACAGACATGCAAAAAACAATGTCCACATCCATAAAACATCCTCACCTGCATTCCACAATACACACATAAATGTTTAAAAAAAAAGCACACACACGCATCAGAATTCCCTGTCTGGTACGGCTGGGAGGGGCTGGGATGAGAGAAGAGGAAGAAGGAGGGTTATGTGTGGAATGCTCCAAACCCGAGCTGGTGTTGCGACTCGTCCCAGACTCTGTGCCGTCACCGCTGGGGTCTGTGGCCAGACCTCCCTGTGCCAGACCCACTGGCTCCAGAGACCGCCCAGGCCAGTTTAGCTGCAGCACAGGGCCCATAATTACCAGCTCTACCCCCTACTCTCTCTCTCTCTCTCTCTCCACAATCCCTACAGCAGGGGCTCATTCATCTCTGTTTCAAAACCTAGTGAGCTGCCTACATAGGCTGCATTTTAAGGCATCATACAATACTCCCCACTCCTAAGATCTGGGCCTTTTTAGTCAAATTTCTAAGGCCATTTTGTAAGTAACCTTCATAGAGAAGCTAATCCCATTAAGTATTGCAACAAGCTCATTGAAAAAATAAGTTAAGAGAAATGCAATCTAATGAAAAAAGTTTAAAGTTTTTCAATTTTTAAAAAGATTATTTTTGTGCGAAGTGTATTTTTATGCTTAATGTGAATAGTCTAGTCTAGAACTTTGTTTGTATGCAATTAATGCATCGTGACAATCACGGCCAATCAAATATTCAATGTTTAATGCAAAGGCATGAGTAGTGGAATTTTGGACCAATGACAATTCAAAGTGGGTGGGGCTATAAACTGAAGGTCAAATGAGGACAAAAACTTGTTTATTGCATTGCTTCTGGTTAGGACATTCATAATGGTAGAGGACTTTACCATTAGCTTAAGAAAATACTAATATCAACCTCTATAGAGTGGTGTAGAGTTGACTTAATTTTGTAGATCAACCTGGAAGTTAACATCACCCTGTTAGACCCAATTAGGATTTTTCCAAAGGTTTTTGGATTATTGTAGAAAATAAGCTTTGTGACCTACAAAGATCATGATAATCTTCACAAATACACACAACCTTTATGGGTTTTAAAGCCTAAATACATTCAACAGAATTAAAAAGTTAAACGTAGGCTATAAATGAACTACAGCTTCTGATAACTCTTTCAGTCTTTATTTTAAAAGTTTGAAGGAGAATAGTTTGCAAGAGCACGATTATAAACTCAATCAGGCTGTGAAAGCGATTTCATGACTTTGGATGAGTTTATCTTTAGCTGATGACGTTTAATAACAACAGCAACCTCTGTAGTCCCAGTTAGCCACTTGTTAATAAGTTAATTACTGCCTTTTTCAAAACAAGTAAAAGCTTTAAAAAATATCACACAGGAGTATTACTGATTACTTATTGTAGAATAAAACGTGAAAATATCTTGCGCATGTGCTAACAACAGACAGGCATTTACAGGGGTGGTTGATTACGATTTCTTAATACTTTAGTTAGTGTGTAATGTTGCTGTTTGAGCATGAGCAACATCTGCAAAGTTACGAAAGTTACGAGTTCAATGCAAAGGGAGATATTTTCTTTTAGAGAAATCGCTTTTTAAGAACTACAACAAATGGCTGGAAAGGACTACAATGAGCTTCTTCCCCGGTTAGTGACATCACAAACCCCAAAATTTACATAAATCCTGCCCCCGGGAACACACAAAAAAGGGGGTGAGGCCATGTTGGGCTGCTTTAGAGAAGAGGAAGAGTTGTTGTAGTAGAGAGTTGTTGATGCCGTTATTTTACACCAGACTGCTTGACAAATGAGGGTCAATTCAACGCTGGATTTGCATAAAAGATTAACATGACGGCACATGCTAGTCGATGAGTTGAATCAACTCCACAGCAACTACATAAATTTATCCACTAACCATTCAGAAACATCCAGTTGCATTATAAAACTTCTTCCTGAGTCTCTCCATCAGTGTCGACTCCAGTTTGAACAATGTAAAGCTGAACAAGTTACTGACAATCCTCATTTTGGCTGTGTGAGATTCTCCAGCTTTGTTGTTGTTGAACAACTGAAGAGTTTTTAAAGCTCCGCCCTCTTCTGGAAAGGGAGCCGGGAGCAGCACTCATTTACATTTAAAGGGACTCACACAAAAACAGTGTTTTTGCTCACACACACACACACACACACATAGGGGCAAATTTGACAAGCTATAAATGATCTGTGGGGTATTTTGAGCTGAAACATCACAGACACATTATGGGGACACCAGAGACTTGTATTACAGCTTGTAAAAGAGGCATTATAGGTCCCCCTTAACCAAAAACCTATTCAAAAACACATTGGCCGGAAGTGCTGAAATTGTTACATACTTTTGAACTGATTTGTTAGTCAAGTCTAAAATGCAGAGCACTGTTTGTGTGCCACTATTTGAGTTGTTGCCTATGTGTTGCCTAGTATTCTAAATCAGTTGAAGGCAGCTCGCTAGGTTTGGAAGAGAGCCAAAGACTCATTATTCATCAGTACTCATTATTAATATCATTCACTGCTGTTTTATAGATGTGCCACTGGGAATAGCACAGTGTGCGGTGGGATGGAGAAAAGACTCGTTAAAGTTACTGCTTATTTGCCAAAACATCGCTCTAAAATGTAGAAATAAGAGTGAAATGTGTTCAGCAGAATAAATGATCTCATGCATCTCTTAAACTAAAGAAATAGTTCTCAATTGATGGTGGGTAATGGTGAAAAATGTGTCACAGGTTTGTTCTGAAAAAAAAAATACTATGCTAAATGCTCATAGTAAAATGCAGCAAACTATAAAATCAAATATGTAATAAAACTATTTTTAAAAGGCTGGTTAAAACACTTACCATAACTTTTAGTGCAAATTCATTAGGAGAAGAAGGGCAATTGTGGCGATCCAGATTCAAACTAATGTAGGCAACATGAGAACCAAGGCTCAGTGTTTCTGAACATGTTTGCTAAGGTGGGCCACGCCCCAGCCGCTCTTTTAGATTAATGGTGAAATTTACACTACCTTCAGGGGCGTTCAAGAGACTAAAGAGCTTGATTCCAGCTGTCATGGAGATCAAAGCAAAATCTGAATAAAAATCTGAGAAAATCTCTAAAAAGAAGCCGCTTTTGCATATCATTGCTGTAAAAGAGACAGAACGTAAACCCTCTAAAGTCCACGATTAAAGCTTAAAGAGACACAGAGACAGCATAATGATGCTAAGTGATCAAGGAATGTTCCAGGTTCAATATAACTTAAGCTCTGGCAACAACATTTGGGGCATAATGACGTTATGAAAAACAATGTTCAATGTTATGTTTACTAAAACAAGAAGTAGCAGCTTCAGCAAGGCACTTAGAATAGAAGCAAACGGACCCTTGCATGATTTAAAAGCAGAAATTGAGCTTTTAACTGTTCCTGTAAAAAGTGATTTTGCTTTAAAAACACAAGAACAAACTGAAATTATTTTCTGTTGGTCAAAGATATTATACCTAAATTTAAAATACATTTATGCCTCCCTTGAGAGTAGTTATCGGACTGCATGACTGTGCAGCATTGCATAAAATTATAGTACAATGATGATAAAACGACCCTACGAGCTAACAGTAGCTAACATAGTGCTAACTGCTCATTTGTGGCCTCTAAGCTTTCCATGGAAACGGCTGCACTGGTGAATAGTGTTGACAGGTTTACAATACGAGATGAAGTTTAGATAACGTACGCAAGCGTGCAGAAAGGGTTACAGCAGGAGACACCGAGCCCCCCCACTGCGGTCTCCACAGCCTAAAGAAGGCCGACGTTGTTTATCTGGGGTCAGAGGGTTGGGCAAGAGGCTTCATAAATCTAATGAAGCCTTCTCGAGGAATACCTCATCCTCCATGAGAGAAATGAGAAAATTATACACTTTACTGACCGCCTGTCCTTTTCTCCCCCTCTCTCCGTTTTACCACTGCTGCTATAATTTCCTCTAAAGCAAAGCTACCTAAAATAACTTTAACCTAAAATTCACCATCCGGAGACTTACAGGACTTCCTGGAGGTCCTCCTGGGTGGCTTGCCTGCTTCATTCGCGCAGGACTTCGAGCTGCGAGGTGGCTCCTGATTGATTAGACAGATGCTCAGTAACCAAAAGCCTCTGGTTTCCATGACTTCCATGATTCCATGATCATTGCCATTGGTTTGGTGCAGATTATGGCTGGTAAAATGAAAAAAAAAAAATCAGTAAAAACATCTAAACAACCCTTAACCAAAATACTTGTCAACAATTCACTGAATTGGGTGTATTTTTGTCTTCAAGACAAAGCTGATACACAGCACAAGACATTACTGTGACATCTGTGAATCTCTGAAGGTCTATGTTGTGGAAAAAATGTTATTGGTTATTGGCAATAACTAGGGATGCTCCGATATGAACATTTTGCCGATAATCCCTTAAATTTGAAAGCTGATAACCAAAATATTGGCCAATAAATCTAAATCCAAATTTATAATTTTTGAGAGCTTGTTAACAAAAACAAAAGTCTTTCCATTCACTTGAAGTCCCAAGCACACAATTATAATGAGTTTATATTATATCATTATAATTTTATGAATAGAGGCTTTACACTTTCTTCATCAGTTGAATACGGAATGCGGTCTGGCGGAAGCTGGATATTCTACTTTATAACTTGTTAAATATGGATATTTTTCTTACACGAATGCATTACTTTGCTTCAGAAGGTCTTTATTAACCCCCCGGAGCAGTGTGGAGTACATTTATGATGGATGGATGCACTTTCTTGGGCTTCATACTTGATGCCCCAGTCCATTATAAAGCTTGGACACATCAGGATATTTATTAATATAACTCTGATTGTGTTCATCAGAAAGAAGAAAGTCATATACACCAAGGATGGCTTGAGGGTGAGTAAATCTTGAGGTAATTTTCATTTGAAAGTAAACTAATCCTTTAAGAACTGATATTGGTTCATCAAATGAAGATATATCAAAATAAGTAATTGATATTGTCAATCCAGCCCTAATGCTAATAGCTCTGCAGTTACTGTTCGAATGGCTTCAGTCCACGTTTATGCCAAAAAGCATACTCAGCCTTTTCAGTCTCTAAAGTAACTACAGCTTCACAGTCAGACTCCCCCGATTATAAAAAGGTAGTTCTTAGAAGTAACCACAAACCCACAGAATACGATTGATGTCTGTTGAAACAGAGATGCCCATGAGCTCATTCGAACCAAACGTTCTGCCTCTCTGAATTGTGAGCTCGTGCTCTGTAACACAAGCCTCATATTTCTCTTCATGATCTTCCCTTCTGTATATCCATCAACAGTAGCGACTAGCGACTGCTTATACAGTTGTGGAAAAGAAAATACAAACCTACAAATTTTGGTTAAGGTATGCAGACTAAAACGTGGCATCAAAAAAAGACTGTGATTTATGATTTATGGTTACTTACTGAGACTCACTTTGTGGTTTTGTTGTTACAGTATGTGCACGTTGTAACTGAGTGAAACGACAAAGGACAGAGAATCAGTATATTCAGTATGAAGAGCATGACAACCTTTAGTACATTTTAGAAGGTTAAAAATGGGGATAAAAATAAAATATTGTACACTAAGTCATCTTTTTTGTGCAATTTGGGAAATAAGCATCAGAACTCCTTACATCAGATATAAGCATTGTTTTCCAGCCTTTTTTCTCATGAACACCCCTTAAAGGATTAGTTCACTTCAGAATTAAAATTTCCTTAAAATTTACTCACCCCCATTAAGTATCCAAGATGATCATGTCTTTTTTTTCTTCCTTCAGTCGAAAAGAAATTAAGTTTTTTGAGGAAAACATTCCAGGATTTTAATCCATATAGTGGACTTCAGTGGGTTTCAAAGGTCCAAATGTCAGTTTCAGTGCAGCTTCAAAGGGCTCTACACGATCCCAGACGAGGAATATGGGTTTTATCTAGTGAAACAATCAGTCATTTAAAAAAAAAAAAAGTATATTTTTTTAACAAATGCTCGTCTTGCACTGCTCTGCGATCCGCCATGTATTACGGTCAAAAATCACGCATGACGTTGGCGGAAGTACCACAGTAGGGTGAAAAATTCCATCTAATTTTGTCCTCCAACTTCAAAATCATCCAATTTCGCTGTTTTATCTTTTTTGCTGTTGTTGTTGTTGTTGTTGTAAAGGGCGTTTGGCTTAATCTATGCACGTTTGAACTGTGATCTTTGTAATGTGATTACATCATGCGTGGGGATTACATCATAGTGCAAGACGAACATTTGTGGTTAAAAAGTATACACATTTTTTATTTTTTTTTAGAAAATTAAATGAAAATGAATGAGCGTTTCGCTAGATAAGACTCTTATTCCTCGTCTGGGATCGTGTAAAGCCCTTTGAAGCTGAAACTGCAACCCGTTGAACCTCACTGTAGTCCACTATATGGAGAAAAATCCTGGAATGTTTTCCTCAAAAAAACCTCCTTAATTTCTTTTCGACTGAAGAAAGAAAGATTAAAAATCTTGGATGTCATGGGGGTGTCAAGGGGTTGCACTAATCCTTTAAAAACACAAACCAGGAACTTGTTACTTTTAACTCATGTTAAACGTGTCACACAAGCAAGAGCGCTGTTGTTCTGAAGCACAGCCACACTGCACGATTGAGATTGAAGTTTGCTTTAACGTAAAGTTCAGTAAAAAAATTTATATTTTTAAAACTTACATTTTGGATAAAATATTCCTACTTGCTTTGCTTATTTTGCTCCTCTCACAAAAGTAGTTCCTTATTAACAGAAGCACTGGCATTTCCTTCCTAAATGTTTTGTGCAAATCGGTTGAGTGAATGATTCACTCATATTTTTTTCGATACTGAATGAATCAATGTTTTTGAACAAATTGGTTGGCTAAACGATTCAAAAACTCACTCTGCTTTTGTCTTTAAACAAATTGGTTGACAGTTGATTTTGTGACTCGCTAATAAAAAAGTTGTCACCACCTACTGGTGCACGCAATGTGTAAACATTGACAAATCAGGTTTTATAGGTAAAAACTCATTCATTTTTAAATAGATTTTTAACAAAGCATGATAGTATATGCTTTTGTTGAAGCCATCTGTTCACATTATTTCCTTTTTTTTTTCTAATAATCATGTTTTACTGCTCAATTTGTAGAAATGTAATGGAAGCTCTAGCGCAAGTTCTGTGGGGAAGACTCAAATGTCACGTCACTTATTAGTTTAGATCTAACCAATCATCATCTAACACTTGGAGTATATAAGAGCGGTACTTGCACATGTCTGCGTTCGCGGATGCTGACGCCAACCTTCACCTCCATCCTCCTCACCACCACCAGGATGGTCCCTGTCCATACCTCCCAGGAGGTCAGCTACACCCCTTCTTTCATCTTTAGTTAGGAAATGCAGAGTCTGCAACACTCAGGATGTAAGCTACGGACGGGACCTACGCCAAAGAACTTTATCTTACCATATTTTGCTTGCTGATTGTTAATAAACATCATTATTACGTTATCTTGCCTCCCAAATCTTTCTGGTAGAACTACATTACCCACGATGCTGTACATAAAATTCCCCATATCAGACAGTCAGAGCGACAAATCGCACCAAAATAGATTGCAAAGAATACCCAGGCCCCATCCAAAATGGCACACTCCATGTGCATTTGCGGTCTTGTGGACTTGCAAGAGTGTGGGGTATCCCATTTGCCAATGTAGGTTTCAGAAAGGTGATCGCAAGAGACCTCTTTGAGGGCGATATGCTCCCTCAATGCGCACTTTTGCAGAGCCTGTGAGCTCCTCAGCAGCAAATGATATAATTTTGCAATAGTTTTGTCAACAACTAATAATCAATGATTTTAAATGAAGAGATTTCATTTGATCATGTCATTCGGAGAGCTTCATGGGATTGTAGTTCATTCCCTCACAGTCTTGAACCTTTGAGTTTTTGTCTGATTTTCAAAACATTTTTTGCTTTGAATAAAAGTTTGCAATGTTGTGATCCATCTCGTAGCTGGTTGGCTTGGTTCATGGCTTATAACACTTTAACAAAGACTTTTTTTAAATCCTTACATCTAGAGCCACCGCGGTGGTCGGGCACTAATGCACTCTTTAAACCACCTGGGTAAATTCTGTTTTTGACAAAGAAAAATCAATATGCAAGTGCACTTAATATAAAATGCCATATTATTAGTACAAACTGAGGGACTCGACACACATTCAGACTCTCTTCTCTGTCATATGGAATCTCGTGGGTGGTACTGGATAGGCAGAGCGCTCTGGAAATAGCTCAGGAGCAACCCCTCTGTTTCTCCAACCCAGATTTCCTTTTCTGAGGTCAGCGCAAGGCCTGGAAGTGCTGTGCTGCAAACCTCTAGTCGCCATGGCCGACCGCAGCGGCTTCTCTCACAGCACTTCAAGGGCCCGGCGGCAGTGACCAGATGGCCCACCTCACTGGAGCATCTCATAGACTCTACACTCATTCACCAAAACTGTTAGACACACTCAATATAGCTAGGAACACAGAGCAAGGCTATATGTGTGACGTGTGTTAAGCGAGAGAGGAAACTGAAGCGATTTTTGCCGCAGAAAAACAAAAATAAAAAAGGTAATTGTGACCTCTTTTTCTCTTCATATTTCACAGTTCAGACTTTGTTTCTTGCAATTCGCAAAAGAAAAGCCTGAATTATGAGATATAAACTCACAATATTGAGCTAAAAATTCCAATTGACCCTTTCCAAAGCCCCGCCCCCGCTCCCTCACGCCACGCATCATGTTCTCACGCGGTGAAAAATAGAAGAGGACACTGACAACGCGTTGACAGACAAGACGGAGCAGGTTAGTTTTGATATGAAACAGTTTCATATTTAAAATACTGTAATTTTTTTAAAGAAGTTTAAACAATAAATAAAGTATAGAGTGTCTTTAATGTGCCATGACAGATCGCTGTAGCTCCTTCAAGATCATCTCTTCATACTAGTTCATTTATAGCATCAAATAAACATGAATGAACATCAGAAGGAATGTTGTTTCAAGTGTGGAAAGATGTGAGTACACACAATTTTTCAAGTTCAAGTTCACCAACGTTAATCAACTAACTCCCCTGACTGCTTTGTCGGATAAAATGGTGGATTTGGGGTTATGATTGGTCAGATCACCTGTCAATCAAACTGCCAGCGAAGGGTCGATTATCCTTTTTATTCTGTGATGGAAACAAAAGTAACAGAATTGCGAGGTGTAAACACAGAATTCAGAGAAAAAAAAGTCACAAATGTGAGATTCTTGGTGGAAACAAGCTTCCATAGAAATGTGTGACAGACAAAATAAATAATGTTGATTAAGACTTTGAAGGAATAATTTTTTTTCACCCTAAAAAGATTCACTCACCATCATATCATTTCAGACACATATAACCTTTTTCTTCTGTAGAACACAAAATAAGATCTTTTCGAAAAATGTTCATCCTGCTCTTTTCCATACAATGGAAGTGGATGGGGACTGTTTAAGACTTCAAAAAAATTAAACTTGACCTAGGCCCTGTTTACACCTGGTATTGAGACCTGATTTCTTCGAGGGGAGGGTCTATCGATAGGTAAATATATGGGCTTTTTCAGATCTTTTGATCTAATGGATGGAATAAGCTTGTACAATTTACATACGAACGCTAAATGATACGATGGAAAAACAGCCACAGACCACGGCGAACACGGTGAGTGCGTGTTAGAAACCAGGAATGGTGAGAGAACATTGTGCTTGGAACATTTTTCATCTTCAAACCAAACTTGAGCCGACAAAGTTTAAATCCTGTCTAGCTAGCTCGCTTCCCATAATGTTTACACATTAGGTCAGTAGGCGGAGAGTCTGTACATGTTTTGCATTTACACTACGGAAGCAATCTGGTCGAATGCGTTTTCGACTACCTCTGGAAGTGGTTGAAGGTGCACAAGCTCAAAACATTTTAGACCCCGTTTACACCTGTATTTAGGGTCGTCCACAGATCGGACTGGCGAAAATGCTTCATAATCCCAGGTGTAAACAGTTTTACTGAAGCCATTCGTGTGACTGAATATCCAGCATTGAAAGTCAGTCGTGGTCAACATTCGCTCTCATAGAAAACAGCAGCTTGGACATTCAGTTATAAATAACTGTTTTTCGGCTCCATGGAAGGAAGGAAGTCATACAGCTATCAAAAAGAGTGAGTAAATGATGACAGTTTCCCTTATGAACACAGTTAAGCTAAACCATTGTAAAAAGAGAACACACATTAAAAAAAAAAAGGGCAGTCTGCCTGAATGTTAAACTTTTTAAATGTTAGTATAAACTGTATGTTTCCATTTTTACAGCCATTTTTACTCAGGCCAATGTTTGTCGAGCTTTCAGAGGGCTTTATATTTCCTTTTCCTGTGGTTTTCACAGACAAGTACAGCCAAACCCAAATGTAGATGCTCAGCTTGGCACGCGGATGACTTGAGCATGCCGGTCAGACAAAGGCACAGAAGACAAATCAAGCCCATTTATTTGTATGCACTTCTATTTCTCAGTGGTTTTGCATTTTGTGGCCCAGACATACAGACCCCAGGGAGGATATTCCTACTACACAGCTGATTTTTTTTTATTTTGATTGACAGCTGACTGACGTTGTGGTGAAGGTAAATCTCAAAATTCAAACAGCAAATAGAGACAAAATTTTTCTTCAAGCATGATACAGAGCTGAGAGATGGTTACGACAACACAGCCCAGCCTAAGATAGCTTTCACATTGGGAGATATTTGCATGCATCAGTTAGCCGCTCTCATAATGCAGGGTATTGAAAGCACGTATGAATGCGCGCTTGCGTTTTGATTTCGATTTCACGATAGCGCGTACTCTGTGAATAGGGAGCGGATGTGCTGAGCACGAATTCTACAAGATAAGACATTTGTCAGATACTGTTGTGTAACGAATCCTCCGCCATGGTCTTGTCAGTCATCTCGTCACGTGATCAGTGAACTCTGACCATAACGTCATAAAACGACGAGAATAAAAAACAAAATAACAACTTTCCGACAATATCTAGCGTTAGCCGATTTCAAAAGCTTAACAAATCTTTTGCTTCAAATCAGTGATTTGTTTCATGTCATTTTACAGTAAAATGCTGTTAATTGTAAAGCTTTTAGAAGTAAAAAAGAACAAATCAAGGTATAATTTACAGTCAAAACTGTAAACTGACAACTGACAAATTTGTTTCTTAGTAGTTTTTGCTATCAGTTATACATTTGGGTTTACTTCTGTTGTTTCAGTTTATTGCATGTGTCATGTATGTTACCATGAAGGTGTTTTGTGTTTGTGTGTATGTTTCCGTGCGCCTTCTATATATACTAATATAAACTTCTGTCTATGAAAAAAACTTGTGATGAACTTATTCATGATTCTTCATGTGGCTTCTTCTTTCACCAACTGCATTATTATGATGGTTGTCAGTATATGTTTAAGGTACAAAACATTTTAGTAGCAGTGTGCGTTGTTAATTAATTGGTTTAAATTTAAATTTTCTTGTTTGTTAAAAAATTACTGATTGTTCTGTGAATATGTTTACATTTTTTTACTGTATTCCTTACAGAATTATTACCACAGCTGCCAAAAGTTTTTTTTTTTTTTTTTTGTAAAATCAACAGGATTTTTAACCATCAGTATAGTAACCATCCAGAACACCTTAGCAACTGCATGCCACCCAAAAGCTCTAGTATTGAAACCACCACACTGTCTCTGAAGGCGGTTATTCCCCCACCACCCCAGCTCTGACACACTGTCATCCGTGTGATGCACTGCAATGACATCACTGTCAGCTGAACGTATGGAACTAATTTAACACGCTTCCCTTTCCTCTTCCTGTGCGGATGGGTCAAATCTGTGCACATCTGGGCCCTCCTCCATCTTTACAACATCCAGACTCCTGCATATCAAGACATGAGGAGATGAAACAACAAAAACTGAGAAACCACAACAGCCTGACGCAGGCAGCAAATATGAGACCTCCGCTAAAAACATGGACAGGAACTCCCCACAACTGGATGAAAATCCCAGGCGTGCGTTTACACACACATCAGATTACACTTTTAGATAATAAGGATTGTTTTACGGTAAATTTTATGGGTCAAAGAACAGTAAACTACTGTAAAATAATTACAGTAAACAAGAAAAAGAAAGAACTTGGAATAAATAAAGCTAATAACGTAAAATAAAGAGATACTAATAAAAACTTAGAAGACAAACAAACAAATTAAATACAGATAACAACTTAGAAAAAAAAAAATAAAACAAATAAATATGAATAACTTCAAATAAATAAATAAACATCTTAGAGTAAATAAATAAACAAAGCAAAGAGAGAAAAAAGAACACTAATAATTTACAACAAATAAACAAACAAAACAAACAAAAATAGATATAACTTAGAAATAATAAATAAATTAATTAAATTAAATGAACAAATAAATATGTATAACAACTTCAAATAAATAAATAAATAAAGCTGGACAGAAAGAATGTTAATAATTTAAATAAATAAATATATAAATACCGATAACAACTTAGAATAAATAAATAAATACTGATAACAACTTAGAATAAATAAATAAAGCAAACAGATAGAAAAAAGAATGCTAAATTTATAACAAACAGGCAAACAAATAAATATGGATAACAATTTAGAAAATATAAATTAATAAATTAATATGAATAACAACTTCAAATAAATAAATAAATACTGATAACAACTTATAACAAATAATAAATAAACAAAGATATAGGAAGAATGAAAAATGCTAGGTTTATAATAAATAAATAAATAAAATTAAACAAATAAATACATATACCAACTTCAAGTAAATAAATAAATATAGATAATAAAAAAATAAAGCTATGCAGAGAGAAATAATATTAATTATTTATAAAATATAAACAAACAAATAAATAGAGATAACTACGAAATAATAACTAAATACAATTAAATGAACAAATACACATAACTTCAAATAAGTACATAAAGCTGGACAGAAAGAATGTCGATCATTTAAATAAATATAGTAATAAGTCTAAAACTAAGAAATCAACTGAGAAATCTGACGCAGCCAACAAATATTAAGGCTCTACTAAAAACCACGCGCAGGAACGCCTCGCAACTGGACGAAAATCCCAGGCATGCGTTTACACACACTTCAGATTGCACTTTCTGACAATTATGATTTTTTTACAATAAAGTATACGGGTCAAAGAATTAAACGATTATTTCAGTCACTCTTTCCGAATGCAGCTCAGCCAGACAAGCAACGCAGGCAAACACATACGCATTTGCGTGCATAAATCAAGGACGGACAGGTTCTGCTGTTTGGCACACCTTACGAAGCTCTTGCCCTGAGGTAGATTCCCTCGCGCACACACACACACTCGGCTCATTCTTTGGCCTGCTCTCACATGCTGTGGGGAGTGTTGGCTGCCTGGCCTCACTGGTCAGGTCCGTTGCCAAGCCTCAGCCCAGAACTGAGAGGCCTGTGTTTGCCGCACGGAGCCTGGGCGCTCTCCCTCAACCTTGTTTCTAAATACACTGCGGCTTCAAGGAACAGCTCTCTCAGCAGCTGGGCCAGCGGCCATGGAAAATGTAGACGCAATGAGAAAGACCAGGAAGAGGGAGTTGTGGAGGTGTTATTTTGTTTTCTGAGGTTTTTAAACACCATCCCCCCCCATCTTTTCATGTGCTCATAAGCATTTCTGACAGCTTGTTATTTTCTTAAAGGTTTTAACACATTGTTAACGACCCTCGAGGCATCTATAACTGTTGTTTCTGCTTATTTGGTTTCTTTACTGTCTCTTTGTTTGCTGTTAAAGCGGAGGCATTTGTCCAGGTGCTCTATTCACGGGCAGATTCACCTAACCGAGCCAGAGCCAAACCCAAACCGGACGCGGCACGTTGGGTGACATGTAAAGTATCATGCCCGGGTGCCGTATTCGGTTTAACTGATGAAGTATGTCATGGTTAAGCTGTTGAGTGCTATAATTATCTAATGAAATTACTGCTGATCTGGCAGAGTGGGCGAGTTAGATTTTGACACCTCACCTGACTCTCATTCGTATAATGACAGCCTTTCACACTAATGATATATGTAATATGTTTATTTACTACGGCCATTTCACTTTAATGACATAATCGAGCACTATAGCAATACCACAACAATACGCACTCTAGGGTTTAATCTGGAGTGTGGAAAGACAAAATAAAAGTAGACTTTTACATTTGTCAGTGCAAAACTAACCACCATGGTACTAGGTTGTTGTTAGTGGTTGTTCTGATTGGTTGCTCGCTTACTAGCCAAGCTAAAAGAGGTAAATACACTTTAAAAAAAAAGAAAGAAATACTTATAACAACTTAGAATAAATAAACAAAGCTGATCATTAATGATGAATAAATAAAGAAATACTGATAACAATTGAGAAAGAACAATTTAAGAAAGTAAGAAAGCTAACAATTTACAATAAATAAATAAATAATCGTAATCATTTATAACAAACAAATAAATACTGATAAGAACTTGGAATAAATAAAGCTAAGAACTTAAAAATAAATACTGATAAAAACTTAGAAGAAAGAAAAGTCTAATGATTTACAATAAATAAACATTAAACACTTATAACTTAGAATAAATAACACTAATAATTTAAAAAGAATAAATAATCAAATAAATACTGATAACTTAGAATAAAAAGGAAAGAAAGAAAGAAAATAATTTATAATAAATAAATAAATAAATAAATAAACAATGGTAATAACTTATAATAAACAAACTTGGAATAAATAAATAAAGCTAATAACTTAAAAATAAATACATTCTGATAAAAGCTTAGAAGAAAGAAAATATGCTAATAATTTATAATAAATCAACAAAAAAAACTTATTACTTAGAATAAATAACACTAATAATTTAAAATGAACAAATAATCAAATAAATACGGATAACAACTTAGAATGAATCGAAAAGAAAGAATTTATAATAAACAAAGAAATGCTGATAAAAACTTTGAATAAATAAAGCAAATAACTTAAAAATAGAAAGAAATCTAATCATTAATAATAACTAAACAATGGATGTAATTTATAATGAATGAATAAACAAATAAGTACTAGAATAAAAAAATACAAGGAAAGCTAAAAATGTATAATAAATGAATTGAATTTTTTGAAAGGTGTCCATTCGATTTGCTCAAGACTTGTTTCAGCATGACCAAACCGTCGAAGGTCTCAAAAGCGGTTAATGATTTTACATCCGTACGAACCGTCTGAGCTTCTTGCGTAGGCATAAGTTTAGAATAATACGTTGGAAGAAAAGTAAACTGTTATGAAGAAGCCATTTAAATATGAGGCTTGTTTATGATGGAGTTTACTGATGAGATCACTCCAAATCCTGATTAAAGAACCTTCGGACTCGCAGTAATTGCAGGTGCAGACAGAGCAGTCTGGGATTCTGTGGCCAGTTAAAGAGTGATTCAGTCAGATAAGAAACTCTGTGCACTTCCTTGTTCTTTCTGCATTCTGAGCCATCACGCAAAATCCTAATCCAACGGGCCGGCGGTGAGATCACAAGACTGCCGGCCTCCTCTGGGCGGGTTATCGAAATGTTTGGCAGTGATGGTGATGGCAATCAAAATCTAATCAACACAGCTTGGAGGTCAGCCAATAGAGCTCCTTAATCACTCACTGCCAAATCAAAATGAAAGCGGCAGTAAACCACAGCTAATCAAACAGGTATCTGAAGCCAATCAGAAACCAACTATAACATTTCCACAGACGTTTTCTCTGGTGTTTTGTTAAGAGTATTTGGATTAGCCAGCCCAGTCTCATGAGAAAATGTAACTATTTTGCAAGGGGGTGATTTCTATGACAAAAAAAAAGAAACAGAAAGCATGAAAGGGTTAGTTCAGCCAAAAATGAAAATTCTGTCATTAAAGTTCCAACAGACCTTACATCGATTAATCGTAAAACGATCACCATCTTGATTCAAACACTCGCTCGATCATATTAATGACAACGATTCGCCCACGTCTTTTAAACCTTGTGACAAAATCATACTGGAACATTCAAGTTATTTCTTGTTACAAATATTCAAATGATCACAGAAGTACTGAGATAAAAGTTTTAAGTTAGTATATAGATACTGAGATACTGTTGCCTGCGATAGCGATCAAAATAGAACAAACTAATTTTGTCACTGAAACAAAAGATTCGTTCAAAAACACCGATTCATCCAGTAATGAAACAAGTATTTATTGAGTCGTTGAATTCATTCAAAACCATTTTTTAAATAATCCATTCAAACATTTTCCAGCAATTAGACTCCAGCGATTTATATTTTGTCAGAACCTCTAGTAAATTACAAGATATTTTGTTTGGTTGTATATTCAGAATCGTGGGAGAATCATGATCTCTATTTGAAGCCAAAAAATCGTGATTCTCATTTTATGAGCGCTGCACTGTGTTCACAACGTGAAAAGTGTCGAAGACTGACACGGAAGAAATTGTTGAATAAAGTCATTCATCTTGCACACAAAAAGTATTCTAATATCTTTATAAAATTAATCTTGAACCACAATTTGCTAATAAGCAACTAGTTAATTGTGAGAATTAACTACACTAGAGTGTTAAAGGAAAAAGGAACAAATCCACAAAGCTAGGTTTCTTTTTATTTATTCTGTACGGAGCCCCGCACATGACATGCAGGAAAAAAATAGTAGGCTAAATCGTGCGTACGCTTTACTAAGTAGTTCCCTTGATTTATAAGTCATGTGCAAGATTTACTCTTTTTACCGGATTGCATGTCACGTGCGGGGCTCCGTAATGCTGAACAGACAGTAGCGCAAATCACAGTTCATGCCATCTAGCAGATTTTTACTGTGCTACATAGTGTATTAAGCACTAAGAAGTCAACAGAATGCATTCTTTCATAGGTCAAATATTTTCTGCAGGGCTGATAACAAAACGTTTTTGGTCATAATAAGCTACAAAACTGAACAGCATCTATATAATCTATAAATTTCTAGAATAATGAAAAATAAAACTTGCATTAGCAGTGTTACAACTTGCTCCACTTAAACTATATTTAAACATTCGAAGCTCAAGCCCAACCCTCCTATATTTAATTTTCCGCGTTCCACTCCATTTAAAAAAAGTAGTCTCCTTTGTCCATGAGTGCAGAAAGACGCATTCGTCGAGTGAGCGCTATGTAGTGGACGCTCAAGTCATTCACATATGCGCTGATCTTCTTCTGCACTTTTTCTTCTTGAGGCGCTTAGCAAACAGCATTGCATTACCACGCACGCCCCCTTCTGGATTGGAGTGTGGAACGCCTGTGACTTTGTCAACTAACTTCATGAACAGAACCGTGACGTCCATAACGTACAGTTCGGGACGAATACATGTACCTGCAGGGCTGAGTAGGTTACTTTTAAAATGTATTTCACTACAGATTACAAAATACATGCTTTAAAAAAGTAATTTGTAACGTATTTCGTTACATTACTCAAGTTTAGTAACTTAATCTAAATACTTTAGAATACTTTGGAATACTAATAAGTGTGGAACAAACACAAAAAAGGTAATTTCAAGTTTTTATCTCACAATTCTGACTTTTTCCCTCAGAATTGCGTGATATAAAGTTGCAATTGTGAGTTACAAAGTCAGAATTATGAGATATAAACTCGCAATATTGAGAAAAGTCAAAAATATGAGATATAAACTCACAATATTTAGAAAAGTCAGAATTTTGAGATATAAATTCACAATTGCAAGAAAAAAGTCAGTATTGCAAGTTTATATCTCCCAATTCTGACTTTATAACTTGCAATTGTGAGTTTAAATCTCGCAATTCTGAGAAAAAGAAGTCAGAATTGTGAAATACAAACTAACAATTGTGAGGGGAAAAACAAATTGTGAGAAAAAGTAGCAGTGACGAGTGAATTATAAAATGACTCACAAACAACTCTCACAAAACATGAAAACAGTCGTGGATCATCAGATCATGACAGGACAGTTACGTTGACAGTTGGGCAATTTTTTTTATAAATTCAGTCATTTTGTCTTGTTCAGGACAGAACTAAATAAAAATAACAACATTTTTATGATCCCTCTTTAAAGTATTAAAATGTTGATGAAACTTAACTCCGCTTTTTCAAATTGTCAGAGTCAGAGAATCACCAATTGCTGTTTAAATTACATTAAAATTCAAAGTAATCACTTTGGTAATCTAAAGTACTTTTCAGATGTAACTGTAATCTGATTACCACCCATTTAAAATGTAACTGTAATGAAATACACTTACTCAAATTTTGTATTTTAAAGTATTTAAAGTTTTAATTTTTAAAGTATTATTTAAAATAAAAAATTCATTTAAAATAATATTTAAGTATTTTTAAAGTTTGTATTTGTATTTTTGAATTTTAAATTTTGTACTATAAAGGAAATCTCAACTGCTTGATTGTTTATATTGTTGCTAGCTGAAAATATATTATCATTCAGCCATAACCGGCTAAATGCGACTATAAGTCATGAAGATATTAAGATATAAACATTAACATTGTGATTTTCTGGAAAGCTTCTTTAAAACAATGTGTCTTGTAAAATGCATTATATACAAAACAAAACTGAGTAGCATATACATACTACTCTTGCTTTCTATTTCTGCAGTATTTAGTATATATACTATGTATACTGCGTTACATACTTACAATGTATTTATTTATTTTCTGTGGGACAAATGAAGCCAATGAACCCATGAAATGTATAACCCAACATTTTTAAAAGCATTTTAAAGCATTTCATTCTCTGACTAAATAAATTAAAGACATATTTACACAGAAACGGATAGAAAATGCAAAAGAATCAATTTTCAAGATAAAACTTGCCACTTGCGACAAAAATGCAAAGTGACAAGGTCATGTGGCAATAGTGTGGTGTAGTGTACGGTTTCAAATATGTATTTTGCATAATGTGTTGTTTCACCTGTTTAACCAAAGTGACTTACAAAAGAGGAACACTGCAAACAATTTAACATTTCCACAAAGTACAAGTGTAAGCTAAAGAAGTACACAAACTACAGCAGAAACGCAGAGAAAGAGTATATTATAGCTAGTACTGCCTTCCAAACGTAGCCTGAACGTTTGCTGCTCCGTCTATAAAGGTTTGGCGGCTTGTTTGTCTAGGAGTGTGCGGTTCAATCTGTGCACAAACTCCTGTTTGATCTCCATAGGAGGGATGCAGAGGGCTTCCTCTCTAATCTCTGTCTCTAAATGAAGGTCGGCACTTCAGACAGGAGATCCAAGCGGACATAAACCGTGCAGGAGGCACACTGGTGGCACGGCTGCAGACTCTCTCTGTCTGGTGTCTCAGTGTACAGGTGTACTCACACATCCATCCAACTCACCACAAGCAAATGCATGTACGTCTCTAAGAAGACCCAGTAAAGGTACTTATATTACCTTATAGTGGTTGAATGAGGCCCACTGGGGGGTCCTAGTTGAGGAATAGAGCATTTCTTTAATGGCATTCATTACTGAATGCCTGATTTGACATCCACACCACTAGGTGTCAGTATAAAAGGTTGTTCCCACTAATAACAAAAACGACCTACTATTTTCCAAACAAGCCTACTGCATTTTAGATTATGAGCGTTTCTCATTTTTCTTACCAAATCCTCACGTCTCTTTACAGGTTTGTTTTCACACGGATGCTTTAAAATGTAATTGCCTCCCCTTTTCATTTCCAATCCCTATTAGCAGTGTTTATTAAAATGTTTCTAAAGCAATATTTATTGTCCGTCAAAATGACGGAAATCACTTTGAAATATTATTACTCAATGTTCCAGTTTATAAACATTTTTGATTAAAGAATTAGTTCAGTTTCAAATGACACGCTCAAGCCATCAGGTGTATATGACTTCCTTCTTTCTGATGAACACAGTCGGAGTTATATTAATAAATATCCTGACGCATCCAAGCATTATAATGGCAGTGAACAGGGGTCACGAGTATGAGCTGAAGAAAGTGCATCCATCCACATGTACTCCACATGGCTCCAGGGGGTTAATAAAAGCCTAATAAAGGCGACGCGTTTGTGTAAAAAAATATATATATATTTAACAAGTTAAAAACCAAAATATCTAGCTTCCACCAGACCATCTTCCGTACACGACCTACAAAGAAAGTGTAAAATCTTGCAGTTCACAATGCTTACACTACGTACTAGGCCCTATTCAACTAATGGAAAAAGTGTAACTGACACGATGCCAGTTTACACTTTCCAGTTAACTTGAATACAGAAGGCGGTCTGGCAGAAGCTAGATATTTTACTTCATAACTTGTTAAATATGAATATTTTTCTTATATAAATGGATCTCTTTACTTAAGAAGGCCTTTATTAACCCCCCGGAGCAGTGTGGAGTACATTTATGATGGATGGATGTGAAGTTTTTCTTTTTTAAAAAAAAATTATATTTATAATGCCATATATTGTGTTAAATTACCTTGTCAGTGTAAAGGAGGCAAGAGCTGTGCGAGTAAACCTCACTCGCATGGCCCCAAGAGGCATGCTAGAGACAGACACTAGAGATTTTAGTGTCCTTGTTAGTGGACCCACCTCCCATTTCGGAAACTACGGTTCGAATCCCGCTCAGAGTGAGGTGAGTAGAATCGGAGGGGTTATATTTGGTGCCGTGACCCGGATGGGAGTGAGTGAGTGTAATGGAGACACCTAGTAAGAGCTGTGCGAGTAAACCTCATTCCCCTGGCCTCAAGAGGCATGCTAGAGATTGTGGTTTTTAGCGTCCTTTTTAGTGCACCTGCCTCCCATGCCGGAGACCCAGGTTCGAATCCTACTCGTAGCGGGTCGAGTAGGACCAGATACATTTGGTGCCGTGACCCGGATGGGAGTGAGGTTAAGGGGGGTAATGAATGAAAGCCTCACTCCCATGGTCTCAAGAGTCATGATAGAGACTGCAATCTTTAGCGTCCTTATTAGAGCGCCCGTGTCACATGTTGGAGATGCAGGTTCAAATCCTTGACGGGGCGAATAGGACCGGTTACGTCAGTAAATGACAAAAATGAATCAATGCTGCTGCAAGGGTGTACTACGGAAAATTTGACATCTTTCTCTCTTCTGACCAACGTAGTCAATCCCCCTATTTTGTCCTCTTTTGAAAAGTCGTGGATTTTTTCTTTTATTATTGGAGCAAATGGAAATACAAAAATTTCCTGTCGTCTCTCGTTTACAGAAGTTCACCCAACTACGATGACATCCGCTTCTGAGAACCCTGAAAATATGTGCAAAGGGTCCATTAGCATCCACACCAACACAATGTTCTGTTCATTATAAGAGCGCACTGTGGTTATGCCACAAACAAAATATTTACTCCAAGGCCATTTTACTACATCTGTTAACTAGTCATTTCAGTCTGTATTTCAAGCGCTAGCTAATTAGCTAAACTATTCTAATAGCTATGTTGAAAAATGTTGCATGGTAATACGGTCAGATTCGCATCAATCTAGAAAAATATTTGACTGCAGAATACCGATTGGCCAATTGGAATCAAGTATTCCAGAGAGCTACAATAAAATATACAAATTTATACAAAGGCTGTACTTTTAATCATTTTTCAGCACGTCAGGGCAGTTCATAACCACAAGAATGCCAGCAAACGCCGAAAATAACCAAATTGAAACAATGACTTCACAAGTGCGAAGACAAACAGACAAGTTCACACACACACACAGAAAGCATTGTGCTATACTTAAGAAGATTTTGTATTTGTCCTGGTGTCTTTATTTATTTTGGTGTAGGTGTTGCGGGTGGGTGGATCGTCTAGGTCTGTTTGTGCTGTCTCTCTTTTTTGTTTGGTGTATTTAAAGAGACTCAACATTCCAAGTTTTTCTTCTCTCTCTCTCTCTCTCTTTCTTAAAGGAGCTGTGTTGTGTTGCAGCAGTTCTGAAAGTTAGGTGTGGGTTTTGGCATAGCTGACAGTAGCATCACACAACAATGCTGACGAACAGCACAACTCAGACACGGTAGTTTTGACGGAAATATGGCACTACAGTGTTCAGGAGTTTTTAATTGTGTGTGAATGTGTGTGTGTGTGTGAGAGAGAAAGTTGTACTTCCTGTCTACATTTCTCCGGCCCACTTAGACAGTGAGGGAATCTGGGCGGACTGCTGGCCACATGACATTTCTGTGCTCTCGCAGAGTGATGTGTTCAGTCCTTCCCTCCCTCCCTCTGCTGCTCTTCAAAGCTTCGACATGTCATCTCCCACCACAAAAACAGAGGTGGGAAGACTCACTGGCGCTACCGCTGCCTCAGGGTGTCTGGCGCTAAAGCCGCCTGCAAATACAGCAGGCAGCGGAGGAGGGGAAGAAATGTACCGTATGTATTAAACAAGCCTCATAAAGTCAATGGCATCAAACTCTGTGTGAATTTGAGTGTGCGTGTGAGCAATACCTAGCTAGCTATCAGGTAGGTTTCTAGAAATCAGTACATTTAGGTGCCCTATGTTTTTTTTTCTCTTGTTTGTGAGGACTACTACATAGAGTATGTTAGATAATCTAACATACCATTAGCAAAACATGAAAATTAACTAGTTATAAACACACAAAATGTCAGTATGTGACCCAATATGATTTGGACCCCATCTACAGTATTCTGGGAAGACGAGTCAATAATCTCATTCTACACAACCGGTCAAAAGTTTGGAATAATTAAGATGTTTTAATGCTTTTGACAGAAGTCTCTTAGTTCACTAAGGCTGCATCCAAATACTATAAAAAGTAATATTGTGAAATGTTAGAATTCTCTATTTTAATATGTGACAAAGATTAATTTTTAGCATCATTACTGCAGTCTTCAGCATCACATGATCCTTCTGAAATCATTCCAATATGCTGATTAGCTGCTCAGGAAACATTTCTTATTATTATCAATGTTGAAAACAGGTTTTGCTGCTTCATATTTTTGTGGAAACTGTGGTATAAAACCATTCAAAAGCCATTTGTGGTAAGTTTTAAAGCAATTCAAAATAAGTTTTAATCAAAACTGACAGATTTCGAATAAATTATGTTCCTTTGAAGGATTCCTGAAAAAAAATCATGGTTTATTAAGCAGCACAACTGTTTTAACATTGATAATAATTAGAAATTTTTATTAAGCCACAAATCAGCATATTAGAATGACTTCTGAAGGATTTTTATTTTTTACAGATATCGTTGTGTGCTTCAACTATTCAACACGTATCACATATAAAGGTACTCTATGTAACTTTAGGCCCTCTAGCGGTTGAAAAACAAAACTGCATGCATTTTGTGGAAGAACATTGTTTTGGTTGTGCTTAGACTGTGCATGACTTTGCGGATGAATATGATTACCGTACTGTTCATAAAACATTCACAACTAGGCTTCAGAGATATAAGAGACATTCAGAGATTTATTAAGATGGAAATGATCTCAAGTTGACTAACTGAATACGTTACTGTAGTTATATCCATTGATAAACACAGTACTTCCTTAAAAATAAATTCCAGCACAGCGCCACGACAACTGTAATGAAATAATGAAACGATCCTTTACAGTAGATAATGCTTTACAGTGATATATGGCAATTTATCTGTTCAATAAAATACCTGACTCACTTGCTGAGTAAAAATGTCGCAGAGTCGCTTTTAAAACATTTTGACCTCCCTCAGTTCTCGATATTTCTGAAAAGCCAAGCCAACGTTGATTCTCGTTTTATTTCGAGCTCTGTAGTGTTCTCTTTTTCCAGCAGACTCTTTTCTGTATAGCTGCACGATTCTGGATAAAATGAGAATCACGATTTTTTTGGTTTTAAATAGAGATCATGATTCTACCACGATTCTGAATATACAACCAAACAAAATTGTAATTTACTAGACGAAATATAAATTGCTGGATTATAACTGCTGGAAAATGCTTGAATGAATTATTTAAAAAATTATTTTTGAATGAATTCAATGACTCAATAATAAATACTTGTTTCATTACTGGATGAATCAGTGTTTTTGAACAAATCTTTTGTGTGAATGATTCAATGACAAAAACATTTAAGTCACTTGTCGCCATCTAGTGGAATAAGATGTAATTGAAACAACCGTTATTTGATGCACAAAGTTCGTTTCAAAAAGTAGTTTGCTCTATTTTGATCATAGACATGAATGTTTATATACTAACTTAAAACTTATATCTCATTTAAATGTAGTTCTCTGGCAGCACGAACACATATTTGAATGTTCCGGTATGATTTTGTCAAAGGTTTAAAAGACACGGCCGAATTCTTGTCATTAATAAAATAAGATCACGTGAGTGTTTAAATCAAGATTGCAATCTTTTTTACGATTAATCGTGCAGCTCTAATTCTCTATTAGAAGGTTTTTTGTTTTTGTTTTTTTTTTAAACGAGTGATTTATATGCTCCATGTAAACCTTTCTCTAAAATATGATGAGACAGGTGAGTGATGCATGTGTGCAATTTCCCGCAAAACCCCGACAGGTCTAAAATATAAACGCTAACAATAGGCTTACCATAGTAAATCAGGTTAAGACAAAACCACATTTTGGAAGAAGGATTGATGATGTATTTAATCATTATTTACGATTATTTATTTCTTATTTATTTTTGACAAGGTGTGTCACAATATATCGCAATACAAAATGTATCGTGGATAGTGACAATATGTATTGTGTATTGTTCGCCCAAAATAAAAATTGTTGTGTGATGAAACAATTGAAGTTTACAGAGTTTTAGTGTCAGTACTATATTAAACTACTATATATAATGTTGAATATAATTTATAATAATGCAATGGGGGAATATTTATGGGTCCAGATAATGCCAAATGTCTTATGTCTTAACAGTAAAAAGTGGCCATCATTATTTTAAATATATCTAGTCAGTGACAGAGAGCAAACATATTCATCTAAAATAAATCTGTTTCAGCATTAGAATCATTAATATTTTTATTCTGGTGTCGCCATTGTCCTGTGCATTGGGTTAACACCCATCTTAATAAATTTTTTGTAATCCTTTTACCATGGGGTGTCACAATAATATGATATGTATCGAATCATGACATGAGGGTCGTTACACCCCTAGTATTGACTAATATTTTGTTAATTTTTTACATAGTGTACCTTTAAAAAATTTATTATTTACATTTGTAAAATGATATTATATTATAATTGTGTATATTTAAATATGATGTTTATTTAATATTTATTGCTAATTACATAAATCCACAAAATGTGGTGACAGTTGCAAATTACAAAGTTGCTTTCTTTCACTGACCGTTTGTTGCAAAATGAAAAAAAAAAAAAAGAATATTATTATTTACTGTATTCATGGAAACCACAACTTAATTGTTCAGCTGACATATATAAAGTTAAATGACTGCATATGAATCCAAATATTAATCTGTAACATACATCCAGGCTTATTATAATAGACTAAATATTCCATAGCAACACCCGCCTAGCAACAAGACAAACACTGCAACAGTATAATGTTAACACTAGTTTCTATTAATACTGTAGTGGGTACTAACCACAAGTTAAAACCACTTAATAAGCTACCCCAACTTAATGTGGGAACCCATGTGAAAAAGAAGTGTGCTTAATTCTATTGAATGTGCAAATCATAAAAGTACTTTAAAAAAACTGTACATGCGAATAATATAATATTTATTAAATAAAATGCCACTTAAGTGTATTTCAAGAGAGTACACCATCATGACTATGCTTCTTAACACACTTAAGTACACTTTTAAGTGCACTTTGTAATAATGTCCAATTAAATGTAACTTATTTCGATGTGTCGACTAAAAGCACACATAATTGATTATTTTACCTGTAGTGTGTATTACTGTATATTATATTTAAATTTGAATGTGCTAAATTGCAGCTTACAAATATATTTAAACATGACAAGTTTCAATAAAAGTGACGTTAAAATTATATAGCTTGTCATAAGTCATTCTTCGAGTAAAAATCAGTGACGTACACCCAGGCTTATTATAACTGCTGCAGTGTGGCACGCATTAAAGCACACCAGATCTGATAATTACAGTGGAGGTCAAATAGACATGAGGGATATGTCAAATCATAATCTATTCTGACGTGATTGACACAATGCCACATTGTGAATAGATTGCCATTTTCCTCAGATCTAGTTGTACAACACTCCCAATCTACCCATTATGCTCTTGGCTTTTGCACCTCTGTGGTTCACCGAAGTTGCTAGCTATTGGCTGGAAGACAACGTAAGCAAATTTGACCATGCAAAGCAGAGGGTGTTCTGAGCACACAAAATTGCACAAAAAAAATTCAAATTATGTATGCAGTTGTAATTTCAAACTGCTGAAAGGAAAAATGTTAGGACATAACCATGATAACAAGCTTGCAGGTTTGGTTTCTGTGTGCAGTCATTGGATCAGCTGTACACAATACACCACGAAAATACACTTCCTATAAATTTAAGTCAGCGCCTGTTAAAAATGGTAAATAGTTGCTTGTGATGACCGTTATGTTGTTGGCAAAAGAGCTCCCCCTTAATTACATCGTGTACGAGTGTGTACATCAGAGCATGTGGGTTATTGTTTATAAGGGACCCACATCAACACACAATGTCTGTGAGAAAATGTCATTGTGTCCGTGACTGATGTTTGTTGGAGTTGGCAACAGTTCACTGCACAAAATGCTGGTTGGCACCAAATAAAGTCAATAGGCATATAAATACATTGTGTGAAATAACCAAAATAGGTTAACATGTTAGCGTTAAGGTTAACATCAGTAACATCGATAAACCAGAAACCTTAAAAAAAAAAGAAATTATACTGTATATAGATTTCACACTGAAATAATGGCTCATTAGTTAATGTACATGAACTTGAATGTACTGTATTTCCTAATCTTCGTTAACGGTAGTTAATGAAAATACAGTTGTTCATTGTTTGTTCATGTGAGTTCACAGAGCATTAACTAATGTTAACATGATTTTAATATTTCATTAGTAAATGGTGAAATTAACATTAACAATGATTAATAAATGCTGTAGAAGTGCAGTTCATTATTAGTTCATGTTAACTAATGAACCTTATTGTAAAGTGTTACTATAATAATTATATATATACATATATATATATATATATATATATATATATATATACATATACACATACATATAAATATTTCTATAAATGTTTTGCAATTACAATTATTAATTATATATACAATAATTTAATTAAATATATGTAATGAGAACTATACAATTAATATTAAAATCATATTTTATATTATATTATATTATAGATTAGATTAGATTAGTGTTTTAGGTTTAACAAAGCAATATCTAAATCTTTCCACGTAGCTGTGAAACCTGTTATGGTGCTCCTAGAGGTATACTACTCTAAGAATACAGTATAGCATATACTATAGTGTGTACTAAAAATTTACTACAAAAAAAAAACATTTATTGTTAATTTTTAAAAAAGAGAGAAACCTAAAAAACAATAAATGCTTGCTTGATTTGCTTTATGCAAGTCAAATGTTTCTCAGGCACTATATTTGGTGCTTTACCTCATCAATAATTTGCATCCTCATGTGAAAACAAAAATTAAAATAAAAAAATGACTGCTGTCTCAAAGGATCTGGAGGTTTTCTGGGCTGTCCTGGTGAAAAGTGTGAGAGAAAAAAAATATATAAATAAAAACAAATGTTCCTGCCTCAAAGTTCCCTTCTGCTTTCTCGTAATGTGCCATGGGTCTCAAAATCAAAGAAAACAGACTTGAGGAACATGAGAATCAGGCCTTTGGGATCAAAATGCAATAGAACACGCTGTCTCGCTGACAATTTATAGCTTTGTGCAAGTCTGGATGTTACGCCCGCTATTGTGACTTACTAAGACTTTATTTCAGGAGTCTGTCTGCGCCATGCCAACAACTCAGAATATAACATGATGAGAGGATTTTGCCACTATTATCTTACATAACATCATTTAGTTCACAAAAAAAAAAAAATACATTGGTGTGAAATAACATAAACATGAGAAACAGCTTGACTTAGTTGTTTAAAACCAAAAAGATCCACTGAATCTTAAGAATAACTGCAGGATAAGAGTTGCTTGTGACATATGAGTGTGGATGGACTACATTTATGCTTGCCGAGTATATTTATGTTTGTGTGAAAGGCCTGAATGTGAGAGGATAAAGACATGCTGACACTATGGAGCCAGTAAAATCACAAACAACTAAGCCACACACACATACATACATGAGGACACTGTACTATGTAAAACTGAGCGGTTGAAATGCCATTGTCAACTCATTTTCTTATGAAAGGATTGCAGTATATTTCTACACGTCTTTTAACAGTTACAGGTATGGAGATGGTCCAAACATGAAAGTCCAATATATCAAAATGTTGGGTTGGTGCCACTGTTGTCACAGAAGAAGCTTGACTGGGAATTACAACAGCATTCATATTTTAGCCGCAGGTAATCACACTTTTATGCAAGGTAATGATTGGTTATTACAGGCTAACTGCAGATATAAAGGAAATGGTAAATGTGAGATTAAAGTCAAGTTAATGTTGGTAAACAGAGCATGTCTTGCCAAGAAAAAAAGATGTGAACAGGGATCTGTCAGGACATTTTTGACGTTTCATAAATGAAACAAGACTGCCCTCTAAAGGCAGAATAAGAATACGTCACCTCAGAACATCTCCAGTTTCAAAGGGAAAATTTGTAGGCCTGTTTGACAGCAGCTATGACGTTTTCAGAGTTTTCATTTTAGTTTCTAGGATCATTTCATGATGCATGCCAGGGAGATTTGCATACAGCTAAGAGTTTCAGCATTGAGTTGTTCATTTGCATGCAGTGACCTGAAATGCACTGCCATTTGGAAGTCTATTGCGGTTATATTTTGATTAGTTCAAATTGAATCCAGTGGTTCAGAATTGGTGTTGTTTTATACTATAAAGAACAGATCAAGTGGTGATCGAATGCCTTTTCTTTTTCATGCAAAGCCAAAAGTACCAAAAATGTATCATACAAAAATCAAACACGGAATGTTTATGTAACAAAAAGCAAAATTATTAACATCGAACACTGATATAGCTAGGAAAACTGTCATTAAACAACAGCAGAGGTGTGATTTACCCGCCAAACACATAGGGTAAACACTGGCCAAATGTTAGTTTAATAGTATTAGTAGTACGGCCTTTGGCGTCAACAGCATTTTCTCTTTGCTTTTAAGAAGTTCATAGGCACATATTTTGAAAATGGGAATCTCTAGTTCACCTTTGAACTGCCGACTGAGACCCTTAACCACTATGCCACCAGCAGAAGAAAGCATCTGCGTATAGTGCGAATAAAAAAAGAAATAAATTGGGCCTAGTACTGAACCTTGTGGGATTCCACTATTCCGATATTGTTATTCCAACCTTTCTATCTGACCTGTTATAAAATCCAAGTGTGGCATAATCCAAGAATATTGCAGATCCAAAGATGACCATCACTATGGACATCAATAGTTTGTCAGTGTTAAATTTTGTTGCTATTACTGAAACGCAAGTCAAGACAATGACGAACTGCGTGACTAAACAAACAAAGTATCATCTCTGAACAGATACTGGCCTCACCCTTGTAGGATCACACCTGAGATAAAAAGTATTGGTTGAAGCTGCTCAGACCGTTGAGCCTGGTTATGTGATGACTCCATGGGAGGAGACCTCAGGAATCTTGGAAGGTCAAGGACCAAATAAACTTGTCAGACAGGAATTGTCCCCAAGCAAGGGTTTACAATCCTGCCTTCGTACACAACAGCTGCATCTGAGTGGTGTCTGATTTCCATGAAAGGCACAAAAAATCTTGTGAACAATACCATCTGGTCAATTCAAACAAATAAAAGCAAACCTACCTCCGAAAAACACACACCCAAGCTGAAGCACTCATCGTTCTAACAGCGAAACAAAAAGCGAATTACCAACCAATTCATTAGATCTAATGGCAAGTATATGCAAATCATGTGTTTATATGTCTGTTGTAAATATATTTGTTTACATTGAATGTTTTTTTCTGTTAAATCTAGTGTTTTTCACAGATTAAACTGAAGAAAATGTTTATCAAAGGTGGGTCACAAGAGCTGGATAATGACACTAATATTAAATCAGGAAAATAAATGAATATATTACATTAAAACGAATTAAAAATTAAATGAATTCAAATAAATTTGTGATAAGTAGCACTATGTGAATTGCGGCCGCCCCCTTTGACATAATTTTGAGTCCTTCTAATTCTAATGACTGTGGGACTAAAAACATGAAGTGTTTATATGGATTGAATTGGATTGCCATACTGATTTCTGTGCTGCTACAATCCAGTAGCTAGACAAAACAACAAATAACATCAAGATCTGTGATCGCAGACTTCATTTGCTGCAATTAAAGTAACAGTAATAAGACTTGAAATCTAGAAGGACATTAAGTGGAGTCTGTAGGACTCAATGATTGTTCTTATACACACACAAACTGGCATTTGGCCAATCTGACAGTGAATCTGTCATCACAGGATTAGAGCGCAATGATTTAACAAAGGAGACGTTTGGAGAGCCGACGGCCTGCCCACAGAGTCGCTGTCTTTATTCTGCATGGACACAGTCTGTAAACATATCCATTCTTCTTTTTAAAAAAAAAAAAAAAAAAAATTATGCCATAATGTACAGTCTATCTTGTGTATCATATTTGATACTTCAGGCTTTTAAGGCACATTTACTATGAGATACGTAGAAGAAACAGAGCTCTTACTTGGAGAGAGAAAACTGGTGTAGCTGCTGATATTCAGAAGCCCAAAAAGATGAAATTCTGATATCTTGTAATATAAAACAATGAGATCTTTATAATAGTATAGCAGACTATACTTTCATAAAATGCACTTTATATTTCCCAATAATATGTCTTAGTAAGATGATATTTATATGCTTAGTTTTATGATCAAAGCTCTGAAGTTTTAATTGTGGGTCTGCAAAAGAAATAATGCAATTAACATTATTTTACTAAAAAATGATGCATGGATAATCAAGTAAACCCAAGTGGCCAGTAAGTATTCCAATAAGTACTCATCTTGAAATATTACTATTAATATAAAATTTACTCTTACGTTTACGTTTAAAAATTCCCAGCAAAAAGACGCCTACCACGACCTGAGCGTGGACATTTCTACAATTATACTAAAAGGACTTTTACTCTAAGTAAATATAAACTATCCATCAGATAGTTCCATTCATCAGATAGATCCATTCAGCATGTTGTACAACAGGTTTTTGAGCAAAAATAATTGATCATGTTGATAATAGGTCTGTGTCAAATATGATAAAATACGCTTTAGAGGGATAGAGATTTTATTTGTGATTTTACTTTCCTACGGGATTGTTTAGCTGACTGTAACTAATTATTTCCCAGAAAACCCGGTTAATGAACAAACATCGTATTTCAAAGATCTTTGAAGTACTTTTGCAAGTCAACACTCAAATGACTGAGTTAACAGAAGACACTCTGATCGAACTGTGCTGGTACATTCTTAAAAAATTTGGATAGCTTTTAGTCTCACATAGTAATTGAACATGATCCATTTTAAAGGCTGATAAAACCTGTTCCAGCACACACTGTTCCACTCCTGTCAATGCAAACCTGGACCTGCACTGCACTCAGATTCGACTGTCTGATTTGGAAAAGAAACTCGGAAATTACAGGACAGGCTGAACTACAGCTGTAAAGGCAAGGGATGTCTCCTCACATCTATTAAAAGCAACAATATCGGCAATCAGACGATGCACAAAAGAAGTTGAAAGATCTCCAGGAAATGTCATAGGGTTAAAGTAGATGCAATCAAGACAGCGATTCCCAGTCACGATTTCTCAACAAGAGCACGACACTTAAGAGAGTGGAAAAGCTGACCTCAAAAAGGATTACTATATAGGATAAAACATTTCATTTGCTTTCACAGTGCTATGCAAAGATAAATGTACAGGTTAAGGCACTCAAAAAATAGTTAAGCCTTTATTTAAGAATTTAATATTTGTATATTTGATTAGCATAAAGCATCCATCCATTTGGATTATACTACTTTAACAAACTAATAAGCTTAAAGGGGGTATATGTAAGTATTAATCACATTTATTGCCAATGTGTAAACAGCTTGAAAACGAGATCTACTCCGATTTCCAATGTTTTCTATGGCTGCGTCCGAAATCGCAGTGAGTACATAATACTTCTTTTGAATAAGTAATTACTTTGTGACCTCTAAAAAAGTATGTTCTATATAGTACGGATGTGTGTGATATAAAGTAATCTGGACGTACTATATTCATCATGTTGCCCTTATTATGTGACCAACCAGAGTCAGTGGTGTCGAGTCACTGGCTGTGTCCGAAATCACATACTCTCGAGTAGGTAGTACTTACTTTGAATAAGTAATTACTTTACGACCGCTATAGGTACGTTCTATATAGTATGAATGTGTGTAGTAAATCTGGACATATAACATTTTCCCATTATCACATGACCTACCAGCGTCAGTTGCGTAGCTGCTCTGCCACTCACAAATCCACTCCCGTGGCCTCATGGGATAGTAAAGTGTCCATTGTATGTACATTTCAGGATCTCGACAGAAGCGGTAGGTCATCCGGGTATTTTTGCCCACTCTTTTATGTATACTGTAAAGTCAAGACAAACTTCTTTTGCCCACTATATAGAGAAGTATGTGATTTCGGACGCAGACACTGCCATTAATCCACTCCAGTGGCCTCATGGGAAAGTCTCCATATGCACACTTCAGAATCACTACGTAGTGGGTTTATTAATACTGTGAATTTGTGACATACTGCTTTCATCTGCTAGTAGGGAAGTGGCGATTTCGGATGCAGCCTGTTAAAGCCTATAGACTAATTTGTATGTGAAGGACTCGGGACGTTTTTGCCGGGAAAATCAAAAGGATGTGACGTTGCTTTTATCTCTCGCTTCCGTTTTATGCCCATGAAATGAATGCTTAAAATATTCAGGATCTAGAAGACGCAATTCTGTATTGTAATCTAAATGTGTAACGCAAAGAGAATTGATTAATTCAATCAATTAATAAATAAATTAATTAATTAATACAGCCTCACGGCCTAGCCGGATTTGATCTGCAGTCTCAAATATAATCAAACTAACATAACTAACATGTCATTTTAATTACCTCATCTGTCGACATCGATGCCGGTGAAATGCAGAGCTGGTGCAAACATATCCACGTCGTTATCTTAATGTTATTTTTGTTGTGTGTTTATTTTTGTTGTTGAAAGGAAAGCGCAAACACATTCAGCAAGTGGACGGCTCGGGATATACATTATATCGCCGCAAAGGTATTTCCAAATTCTTTTTATTTCTAAGTATATAATGTGAGTTTTTCGGAGCCGTGAATCAGATTCAGTCTCTTCGTGTGGGCAATAAGTTGCTAGCTGCAGTTCACTTATGAGCCACCAGTGTCGCTAATAACAAGGGTTGCTGAATTCTACATTCAGCCCCTTGAATGTGATACATATTTGTCAGTCATACATAAAATAAACTGGTCAGATTTATGCACTCAAAAATAGCATAGTTTGTTTATTTACAAAATTAATTTATTGCTTAGAATATGAAAAATCTTTGTTTGTGAAATCAATTAAAAATGTTCAGTTAAAAAGTATGAAGATTGTTGAAATGTGGAACAAGCAATATGCAATTAGTTAAAATGTATGAGATTTACTGATGATAAACCTGGTTATTGTAAAGACTATTTAAAACATTTTCAGTTTATTAGTACTATTACAGAAGTTTCAATGTGTGGCTGACAAATATGTATCACATTATTGTTTATTAGTTTATACTAAACATGGATGGACATTTTATGAGGTTCATATATATTCATCTTAAATTTAGGCCTTTTTTTTGAGCGTGCATGTCGTAATGCGGGTTAACAGGTTTCAATGGTATATTCCATCCTATAATTCTGCCTAATATGGCAAACAGTTGAGTATAACATGGTAATATGGTGTCAGCATTGTCGGACCCCATTGAATGAAGCAGTTTTCATATGCAAATGAAGAGCCTCTGATTCTTTTTGATTCAGCACTCAACATTAGACCTCTGTGGGCTTGGAAGCGCATGAGTGGAGTTCAGGTGAAATTATCGAAAATTGGTTTCTTGCTTTGTTAAGCACCTGTGGTGAGATCAAAGAGCACAAATCCGGTGTGTCATCTAGGTTTCAATGAGAGGTGTTTTTGCAATGCCTGATACGTTAGTCAGTTGGAATAAAAAACAACAACTTTCAAATCTAATTGTCAGATGAACACAAACAATGCATCAATCTTTTGAAGTACTTAATAACTGAATTTTAATTGCTTCAAAGAAACACAATTAATGCATTCTGGGAGGATTCTCAGACACTGACGTAATTTTGATACCATAGAGACAAACACTAGACGAAAATGTTCTATATCAAACCTTAAATGTTTCTCTGAGATGCTTCATATATAGAACCTTTTAGAGGTTCCCATCATGAGGTCATTTTAAGGATTTAGTTTTAATTTTAATAAAATTTTACGAATTAAGCAGCATGTAAACACTTTATCGCTAGAAAAAAAAAACATCAGTTAAATATGACTGTTATGCAATCATGTAAGACATTTCTCCTTATATAGAAGCTTTTTGGCATAAAGGGTTCTTTAAAATTTATTCGAGAACCCTACACTTTAAAAAAGAATCGTTGGTTTAACTTAAAAAGATAAGTTACCTGGTTGTTCATTGAAATTAAAATTTGAGTTAATACAATGATTGGTTTAATCTATAGAAACTCAAAATATTATGTTATCTGAACCATATTAATTATTGAAGTTGATTTGACGAAAGAAAAAATGTTGTGATAATTCATGAAAATATTTTTATTACAGTGTAGGGGTCTATATGGAACACCATTGAACCTCTTTTTAAGAGTGTATTTAATTCTTTTTGTCATTTCATTCACACAGCAAAAAATTATTTTCCTACTTAATATGTTTATTTTTAGTTTTCCAGTACAAATATCAGTATTAAGATATATAAATATTTATATATATATATTTATATATATATATATATATATACTTGAAAAGCAAAATGAAACATTTGTTTGTCTAAAACATTGATCAAAATAAAGTTTTTGCTTAAAACAAGAAAAAAATATCTGCCAAATGAGGTGAAGAGAAAATTTTTCAATTGATACATTTTTCAGGAAAAAAATGAGACTTAATGCCTCATCATTTTGCTTGTTTTTAGAAAGTTGAAATATTTTCATTGTAAGACAAGACAAAAATTCCAGGCAATTCCCTTATATTCTTTTAAACGAGAACAGAACAATCGTGTGCCTCTGTCTTCTACACCGAATCTAACCGTCATCAGGTCACGGCGTTGATGTTAAAACCCTCACATCAACCCTCAGCATGAATCTACGATCTAAAAGGTCTTGCTCTGTAGTGGTTAGCAATCAAGTGAGTTTCATCGCAGATACTGACCAGAAGATATTATTCCACATGAAGCCGAATCATTTAAACAAAGCCAAATGATGATACATAGGACTGACATTTTAAAACATCTAAATCTCTTATACTTCATTTAAATCTCTTTTCAACAAATCACAAACTGCTAAGTGGTAGAACAAGTTACTATAAAGGGTAGTTCCTCAAATAATTCGAGTTTACTGACTTTACAAATCCAGGCTCATTTGCAAGCAATGGGCTTTTGCTTAAGATCTTATATGTGAAAAGAACTTACTAAACAATTAAGTACTTAGTGATTTAGTCAATACTTCTTGCGCAACAGAAGGGATTGTTTGACGAACCCTGTTACAGTATCATAGACACCTTAGCTTACCTCATAAAATAAAATGTCAAAAATATAATTATAAACTGGTTATATCCTCTATACTAGTGTTATGTATGTTGTACAAACAAAGAAAAAGGAGGTCAAATAATGGCTAATGTCATTTTAAACGTATGACTGTACACTATAAGTGTGCTTTACTGCTCTGTTTAACCCACAGTGAACTTTCTATTAATGTCAAATGCACTCAAACTAAAATTTATTCAGACACTAGACATAATTGTTTACTAGTGGGTGCAGCACACTATAGTGCATTTATGTAAGTGAGGATAGCCAAATAAACTGTGACATATTATACCCAAAAATTCTTCATACCAGTAAGAAAAATTTAGGACCAAATTATTCAGACACTTTGACCTGACCATGTTTTGCTAGAGTGTTATTTGACATTGTCAAGATTATTTTTTTCAGACGCAGTTTAACTCTTGAGTTCGTCATATTTTATTACCAACTGTAGCGAATATACGGTTTTAATGTGTGAAATGTTGAAGGAGTCTGTATAAATTTTGGTTTGAATGTAAGTAGCAGTGTTGGGGGTAACACATTACAAGTAGTGTGAGTTATGTAATTAGATTACTTTTTCGAGTAATGAGTAAAGTTACATTACTTTTTCAATTTACAACAAAATATCTGAGTTACTCATGTTACTTTTTCACATTTATTGACTGACCTCTCTCTCGTCCCCATGTTGAGAGAAATCGTAAGTTTAGAGTTTAGTTATTGTAGTTCTAAACTAAATGTGAGCATGCACAAAAACAGATTATATGCAAACATTTAATCTCATTTTATTAACCAATATCTTTGCTGCTGACTTTCAATGATCCACCTCAACGATACTAAGCAAAAATTACTTTAGATAAACATCACATTTGAGTTTCATTTTTTTTTTTATTGAAGCAAGAGTTTTGAACTTTCTTCTCCTGTATCCTATTCTACAGCAATCCAGAATGGCAGCCATGTTTGAGCTGCGCCCTCTACTGTACAGGATTGAATTTGCATTTCCTTCAGCCTGAGGCTTATTTATGGTGTGAAAGGACCTTTACATTTTCCAAATCTTTTTTGTTGTTACAAAACAAACAAGCAAGCCCAGCCCAGACGAGGAAAAGACAAAAGTAAAGCAACGCATTATTTTTCATAAGTAATGCAATTAGTTACTTTTTAAAGACTTTTTACATTACTTTTAAAGTTACTCAACCTTTACTACTAAATTCATGTTTTTTTATAGCCATGATTCTATAATCTACCAATTTTCCATAAAAGGACCTAATACTGGATTAAATAACATTTAAAAAAAAAAACATTCGTTCATGAATTATTTTGCATTTTCATTGACGTGTGATGGGTCGATTGTTCCTGGATCAAAAAATGAAGTCATTGATCACTTAAGTCAAGTGGTACTTTATTTCATTTTATTTTATTTATCTTTTAAGTGGTATTCATTATGGCAGAGACGGTTGTGACGAGGGTGATTTGGTATCCGAGCAGGGAGGGGGTTGGCAGCCGTATGGATATAAATGCAGCCGCAACTAACAGAAAAGACCTCAGATCTCAGCAGAACCTCCTGCTAGCTGGACAGACTATACTGACGTCAAACATTTTTATTTTGTATTTTTAAGCTCCTTGTCAGTGTTTTAAACAATTCTAATATTTGTCATTACATATTTTTGGTCCTTATGGAGATTTGGAAACTCTCAGCATTAATGCTCACCATACTTCCTCTTGCCTACAGTGTTCAAGGATTGTCTTTCACTCTAAACAGAGACCACTGGATTTCAGATAACTGGGAGGTGAGTAATGTTTTCTGCTTCTTTCTGCATAAATTAAAAAAAAAAAAAAAACATTGTTCATTATGCAAGTAATCATTATGGCTATGATTAATAATTAATATCCATTACATATGTTGGTACTAAAAGAATGAAGAATAAAGTTTTTCAAAGAACACTAAAACGATACGCAATGTCCCTTTCACATTTTCGGTCAAAATGGTTTGGTTGTTAACACAGGATGAACCAGTGGACGAGACACTAGCCAGTCTACTTAAGAGATCCAAAACGCATCAGTTCTATGGGCTAATGGGAAAACGCTCCGGTAAGACTTAACATTTGCTTTTGTTAGCTCTGGGATGTCCTTGTCCTATTAAACGTTTTATGAAAATTATACTAACAATTTGCAATGAAATTGTATATATATATTTATGTGTGTGTGTGTAATTTCCTTTCCCTATTAAATGTTTTTATGCGCATTATACTAATAATTTGTAATGAAATTATTTATATATATATATATATATATATGCATGAATGTAAATGTGTGTGTGCGTGTTGCATTTCAATTATTATTAATATACAATTATTAAACACAGCGGAGTCTCCTTTAAAATGATTTTCAGCAGCTTTAAGATTAAGTTAAGTTTTAAATTAGGTTTTGAATATTTAAAATTCTAGTGCACTATTTCAAAAGGCCTTGTATAGTTCACTTTTTTACTCAAGTTATGGTAGAAAAAAAATTTAATTGCATTGTTGACCTCATTGTATTTGCATGATCTTATTTCCCCTTACTTTTACTAGGAGTCCTCCAGCCTGTGAAAATGGAACGAAGAAGTGAGTAAAATCACTTATATGAATGAAAATCTAAATAATGTAGAAAACAGGGTTACACTTTATTTTAAGGTCTTTGTTACACTGTAATTATAAATTTAAGTATTAAGTAATATTAAGTAACTACATGTTCTTACTATAAGGTTAGGTTTAGGATAAGGGTTAATTGCATGTAACTATGCATAATTGATAGTTATTAATACATTAACTACATGTAACACAAGTAACAATGACACTGTAAAATGAAGTGTTACTGAAAACAGTTTACAATGCGTGCGTAATTATGCAAGTTGATATTCTGATATTTTTTTCCAAGCACATTTGACCAATTCCAAACCACATCAATCTTAATAACTACTATTAATTTTGTATGTAATCATTTATAAGTGATATATAATTAAGGAAGCCTGAAAGTGAAAACCTCCTTATATACAGACACACACATACATACATACACATATATATATATATATGTACATAATTACATTAGGTAGGTTTTCTTTTACAGGTAAAATGGGACAAAAAAGAGATTTAACTCGCAAAAAAAAAAAAAAAAAAAAAGGTCAAAAATTATTAAATGCTCATCACGACACAATACTAATGAAATACTATAAATTGTAAAATTAACCATTGGACAGCAAAATTAGGGTCATACAAAAACAGGCCGAGAAGAAAAAGAAATTAAGGAATAAAGGTGAAGAATTAGGCGTGAAACCATCAAGAAACATTTAGTCTCTCCACTCCAGTTCATTTCACAACACTTCAGCTTGTTATTCTTAAGTGGGGGTTATATTGCAGGATTCTTCACTATAGAAATGTCTCTGAGATCCTGACACCTAAAACTTCTGGAGACTCCAGGTACGTTGCAGTTCTGGAAATTGCTGGCGCTGGAGACTAAAGGGTTCCTGATGTTTTCACACCTAATTCTTCACCTTAATTCCTTTTTTAATTTGTTTTGCAGTAAACACGTCTTTTCTTCTCCACCTGTTTTTGTCTGACCCTGCTGAACCAATGAACGCTTTGCTGTCATTGGTCATGCCTTAATTTAGCAATTACTAGTACTGCAGTATTGCATCCTTCTCATAAGCATTTAATAATTTTTGTTTTCTCAGTCTGGGTTAAATCTCTTTTTTGGCCTATTTTACCTGTAAAAGAAAATCAGCTTAATTATTATGCACACCTGAATATAAGGCATTTTTCACTTCCAGCCTTCCTTAATTATACATCACCTATAATTGATTAAATACAAAATGAATAGTAGTTATTAAGATTGATGTGGTTTGGAATTGGCAAAATGTGCTTGGGAAAAATATGATCAGAATTTCAACTTGCATAATAATTATGCAACCACTGTATAAAATGAACATCTCAAGAGTTTAATTTTTGCCATTGTCTAAATGTCATCTTGGTTGAAAGACTCTTCCATTGTTTCCTCAAAGGGCATAAGGGGGATATGTTTGTGGGTCTCATGGGCAAGAGATCTTTAGGAGGTACGGCTTTACACGGCTCTGCTTACACCAGTAATAAAATGTTGTTGTTGTTAATTCATTTTGACAGAAACTAAGGTTTTATTTAGTACTGAAAGGTTCTACGCTGCATACGTTCGTACCTGGTGTAATATGGATTATATTAATCTGCAGGTGCTGTCACAAGAACAATCCCAGAAACCAGTACAGCGATGGACAAATCCGCAGATCTGAACAAACAAACAGGTACAACACTGAAAAAACTGTATAAGAACTGTATTTATGCAAAAATTATGAAATGAACCAGAAGTTTATAAATCTGAAATCAAGTTTTTCCATATAGCAGACCTTCAAGAAGAATGGGACAGACTGCAGTACTACTGATGACATTTTCCAATGCTGAATTACAGACTTCACTAGCCTCGGTGTATCAGAATATTTTTGACTCTTCACTGGCACCAACATCATACCTAACGAGAACATCATTTGGGAGCATTTTTAAGCAAGTAAATGTCTTGCTTTAGATATTAAATGTGACATAATAAAAGTATATCAAAAGTTTTTTTTTTCCCTGTTCTGATTTACATGACAACATTTTCACAAATCTTTCAACACAAACAAACCAAGAAACAATGTTTGAAGGAAATGAAGAGTGTGTAATTAATGTAAATCTAAAGTCTTTTTGTAAGGCCCCATTTTTTCTACATTCTATTGATTGAAACTACTTTTTGCTTTTTAAAAAAATCAAAATACTTCTAAATTTTAAAATATACGCTGGGGCAAAAAAAATACTTTGGCCAGAGAAAAATTCTGAGACTTCAAAAAATAAATAGCACTGTATAAAACAAAGGTGAGATTTCAGAGTTACAAAGAGCACGTAAAAAGAGAAATGACAGCAACAGCTGAAGCCATTGCAAAAGACATTATTGATGGAGTCATAAAAAGATTTAAACGGCAGTTAAGTGTGAAATGTAACATGTAAGTCCATTAGGTTCCTTTGGGAGGGGTCCATTTCAGAGAGCTGGGGTCAATGGTCTTGTTGTTGTTGCCCCTTTTGGTCTCTTTGGCCTTCCACTCGTCAATCAGGTCCTGTGCCATTCAGAAACAAACCATGTATATATTATCCATGTATTTCATTGTTATAAAATGTTAATATACCAATCTACCTTGTACCTTAAAAACGTACTGATAACCACAATGCAGCTATAATGCAATAGAAACAACTAATTGTCAAAACAAAATGTTAGATTTCATTATCAGGTCCATAGAGTGTAGAATGGAGCAAGCTGGAGCAGGAAAACATAATTCAGCACATAAGTAATATCTTCCTATAAAATTATTCTTTTAAAATCACTCAAGTATTTCCATTTTGGAAAAAAAGCTTGTTCTAAAAACAAGGGAAAAGCCACTGAACATCCAGTTAGGGATGAAACGGTTAGTGGTTTGACGATAAAAATCCCGACGGATAGTATTACCGTTTCATATTAATTGTTATTAAAACCGTATTTGATTATGGCGATTTGAAAAACTCAGTGAATACGGTTCATCATTAATGCAAAGTAAAGCAACCGTCTCATGCAGGCGCAGCACGCAGCGCGGTTTCCTTTTGTGTGAAAGCGAAGAAGGGTAGAGCGCTGAGAGAAATTATATGAAAATGTATGAATGAATGAATTGTATGAATGTAGGAAGGGGGAACTGACTGCATTTCATTATAGCTCCATGTAAAGGCTTATAAGCGCAGCTGCTTTGTTTACAGAGGTTATCGGAAACCGCTCCATTTCTGCTGTTTCTGAAGTGTCACATACTGTCGGAGATTGGAGTTGCATTTTCATTCAGCATGTATGAAGTTTTTGTTCAGATCAATGTGAACATCGAACAGATGTTTGCAATAAATTTTAAACGTTAGATGGAAAATAAGCTAACTTGCATTCTAAAAAATGTAAACAATTCAGATTTAAAATTGTTTATGGGGCATCATACTTTTCCTAGAAATGATATAATGGCAGAAATGTGAGGTTCATCATTTTATAAAACTATTACTTGTCATTTAGTATGTCGTAGTAGATAACTTATGTTGTAAGTCACCCAACTAATATTTTTAGTTCATTTAAAATCCGCAAAATTTAAAATGAGCATCAGCACATTTTTACAGTACGGTGATAATATTGATAACTGAACATTTTGTCACTATAATCGTGGCATGAAACTTTCATACCGTTTCATCTCTACTTCCAACATTTCATGCATGTGAACACTAATTTTGTCTAAAACAGATTTTGTTGGACAAAAAAAGCGTAATAGATTTTATGCAATATTTCCTCAAGAATAAAATCTTTTTGTAATTACTATTAATTTTTTTTTTTAAAGAAATTACAATAAAAATCTGCATTTTAATTTTTAAATTGAATAGAAATGAAATTGAAAGATTAATCTTCATCAACAGTCAATGGAAATAGCAGTCCTATAATAATAAACCAAATGTAGGCTTCTAAAAAAAGAAAAAAGAAATTGTTGATACCTGTCGTTTCAAGACCAGATGCTTCCCCTTCCAGTACTTGAGCATCTGTAGTGACTGCAGCGTACTAACAATGTCCACAGGGTTCACTGCAGTCTCTTGACTGATCTCTGAAAAGGGGGAAACAAAAAAAACAATGCTAAACCCGCATGGATTTTACAAGGATGTCATCATGAACATGCCTACAAATGTTCCTTTGTGTGGCAGCGCCAACTTATCTTACCCTTGATGGAGATCTCTTTGCCCTTGAAGTTGTACATATACCGCAGCAGAACTTCCTTCCAATAGCTGCGATAACTGATGAGACCCAAATCCGACAGAGGGCGCTCAGGAGAACCAACCTTCTCTTCAACCTTCGACAGCAGGTAACCTAGAACCATGCCAAACAAAGAATGTGATGCTCGTGTTGAGGAATAACAGCATCCAGAGGTAATGGCATTACAACTCTATAACAATATGATGCCATTTAAAGAGTCAGAGAGGGAAAAGAATGGGAATGGTCGCAGTCTTGACATGTAAATGGTTATGTCCAGCACGCAATCTATATAGGTCTTCATAGCACTTAATCACAAACTCATACAAATATCAAACAAATAGAGTTTGTACAAATAAATATATATATTTTTTTTAGGATGAGGTAATATCGTTTATGTAGACATACAGTAGTTTGATAATACAAGCGCATCTGGAGGACAAAGAGTGAGCTGCTTCGTGGAAAGTGCATCATCCAATTTGTCCTAAACATGACACACGCTTTATATTAAAAGCTTCAAAATAAGTCATTAGATATAGTTTACGTGTACAGTTTAAAGCGCCTTGCCCTGTCAGGTGCTCGGACAGATCCTTGCGCTGTTTAATGCGTTTGAGATGTGTTTTTCTCAGTGCATAACTTGCATTTCACATGTATACTCTGTAAAACTGCAATTAACTGTAGAAAGTCTTGCAAATATTTCCATTTTGCTGTCAGGAGTGGACGAGTCTTAAGCGAATGAGTTTCTGCTAAACTAGATGAGCACCTAATAGATGGAGCATTATAGAATAGGATGGCAATAATTAAACTAAAATAAATATTTTGCTAGTATATTTGTTGTTGGACATTAAGTGTGCCATATGTCAAATTTAAAACCTACAAGTAGGTTATGATAGAATTATAACTAGCACCATCAAATGTGGGCTAATAATTACTAAGCTCAGATTAGTTCATGTGTCTTCTTATCAGTTAACGTCTTATCATCTGCCCTTTTGTTTTTATTCATTTTCATTTATAGTTTAGTGAATGTATCGTCTGCTTTTCTTTTGTTTTAGATTGTAATGTTACAATGTTAGAATCTAACCCTTTTTTGCACATAATATTTAGCATGGCCTACATGGTTACATTCACTACATTTGTTTTCATAGCCTTCAATATGAACATTGTTTGTAGAACAACATCGGGCAGGATGTGAAATAACATTTTTTTAAATAAATAAGTCTTATCCAAATAGGAAAGAGTAGAAAATACAGAGATATATACCATATATCGCCAATCAGCCCAACAATACAGAGATATGATTTTTTGGCCATATCACCCTGCCTTAACAGACAGGGCCCAAATGCATCACATGTACTCACTAAAATCAATCAGCATCTTGCCATAGCCCTGTCTCATGTACTGTGGCATAGTCAGGATACAAGACACGTTGTAATTCAGGAACGAGTTCTTCTCCTGCAGAAACAAAAAGAAGCAATTTAGTCGGTGTGTACTTTGCATGAAAACTGCCCATGTTTATGATTCAGCCAGAGACTTCAAAGACATTATGGGCTAACATTTCTGAAAATTTATCATAAACGTAGCATTATATTTGCATGTTCTGCTGGTTTATGAGACTTTTAGCACACAATTAGGGTGAAGTGCTCTTCAGGTTAGTACCCACACAAAACACCGTAGCATGGTTCAGATTTAAAAACAACAACAACAAAAAAAACACAGGGTATAATAATTAGCCCCTTAGATTGGTACTCTATACCAGTTGATCCTTATTCACATATTTAGAACAGAAAACATAAAAAGATCAAAAAACAGAAATTAAAATCAACATTTCTTCCCTAGTTTAAAAACAGCATTCCACTAACCACCTTAGTTTAGTCAAATTTGTTACAGCTGCCAACAGGTTTTGATGTCTGTAAAACTAACAGATTAAGAGGAATGATTAAACATTAATTTTTCATGTGATGCTCGTTGAAATAGCGGTTATAATAAACTGAATTAGAATGGAGTTTATGGACTACCTTCACCTTTTTGAATATGTACTGCGTGTGTGTTCCTTCATGGTTGTTTCAGAAAGTTCATCCTCCACTTCACTGAGAAAAACTGACCTTCATAAAATGTTTTGCCTCTGCTTTAATTTGTGTATATTGGAGAAGAAGAGAGAGAGAGGAAAAAAAAATGGGATAGCCAACCATCGGGCTAATATCACAGATGACTATGCTTAACCGAGAATAGCAGAAATTGTGATCATGATTAAAATGATTAATACTGCAAAAAGCTTGGCATCTGATCCAAGGGATAAAGGCTAGTCAGTTCTTAAATGTATGAGGTTCACTGGTCAATGCCACATGAGTACAACTCACTGACTGATGTTCTATGATGTTCAAGCAGAGTCTTGAGTCTATGTGAATGAGGCTCATGACTGAAAAAGGCTTAAAATCAAATAAAAAAAATCAGTCAAAAAAGGCTAATGGGACACTGGCAAGAAATCCAAATGTGTTAAGAATAGAAAATACAGAAATGCACAAAAACAATTATGACTACAAATCACTACATGCTGGCTAAAGTACCACATTACCTTTGAGAAATATCCCACGAGGTGACAGCCTGTGTTATCAGCTTCAGTCATGACATAAAACAGGAAAGGCTCCACATCATAATACAGTGTTTTATGGTCCAGGAACAGCTTGGCCAGCAAACAGAGGTTCTGGCAATAGATCTGTTAGGACAGGGATAGAAAATATCAGTTTCAAATGTAGCAAACAACACTCATCAACAGACCAGAATTTCATATAAGAGGGGAAATGGTATTTCACAAAACAACAAGACACATCCAGAACCCCTCAGCATTCATACTACCATGATCAACGAGTCCATTAACATTAATTCCTCACCTTGTTCTTTTTCCCATCAACCTCAAACACAGAGATGGCACCTTTTCTGTAGACTTCATCACCAGGAGGGTGTTTCCACACACACTTGGCCTGCATATACCACATAAGAATGAAAAAGTCAAACTTAACTTTCCTTCCAAATATATTTAGCAAGAACGAAGTTAGATTTTATACCATATGTCTGCGCAGGATGGTCTGGCTCTTCATGTACTTGAGGCAGAACTCACAGACGTACAGACGCCCCAGACGGGCATACTCCTCAGGGTAGGGAGAGTGGTACCAAGTATCTAGCTCATAACGGCCAAACAAGATGGTCTTGATCATGTTACTGCCCTCTGTGATCTGACCCTGCAGACGCAGCTTCTCCTGCAAACACCAAAAACCTTAGACATCAAATTTCTACACACTGTTAATTCAGCTAAAGTACAGCATAAGAACTTCGGCAGTAAAACCAAAATACCAGTACGAGTAATTTTATATCACAGTAACAGTATATCATAGAGTTATTTTTGCTAAATTGAACAAAAAGTGTTTTATATATTACATAACCACACTGCAATGTCAGTGAGTTAATACTTGAAAATTACATTTAAATTTTTTTTATTTATTTATAATTTAATGAGATGCAAGACAAAGGGCAAATTTTGGTCCCGTGATCAGTTGATTTGAGATTGCAGTGTCAAGTATGAAGTGCGCAGCATGTCTGTTCATACCAGATCCTCTGATGCACGGGCTTGAGCTTTTCTGAAGAGCTCCAGATCATAATCACTGGTGATGTTCTCCAGCAGTGGTTCTCGAGCTGTGCCATGTGTCTGTCTGTGCTCCTGATTTATCAAACAGGAACAGATATAGTTGATTCACAAACATAAACATCTCAAACAATTATACCCAATAGGCTTGCTGCGTTAGTCCGGTGTTACACAGTGTTTGGCCGTACACATATTACATTACTTGCCCCATCATCCCAACTGTTGTTTTGCTTTTTCATTGAAATAAAAACTATTTTAGTTCAGTTGGACAACGGACACTACAATTATTAACTGAAAGTGTCTGTTCTGCTCCATAAACTTCACAGGAGTCAGATTTTACTTATCGCGTAATGAGATGACTGCCAAGACGATGGCGGAGAATTTGGTGCGCAACAGATCCTTAACATCATTGGTAAATATCTTGTAAAATGTGCGGTCAGTTCCAACACTTTCAGTACAGAGATTAAGTTGTGTTCATTTGTGAAGATTATCATGATGAACAAAATGGGTAAGAATGAAACTTTTATCCGTCACAGAGCTTATTTTCTGTAATTATCTAAAAGCCAATAGAAAAAATTCTCTTAGTTTTTGCAGAGGAAGCCAGGTTGACTAACTTCCTGGCTGGCCTACAAATATATCTCATCACCAGAGCACTTTATATGAACACACAAAAAATTTTAGTGAATCGCTAAGAGAACACCATTACCATGTATTTTTCTTTTTGGTCTTTTGTCAGGCCAGAATCCCTCCTCTTCCTCATCTCCATGACCTTCTCTTTATATCGCACCTGTCTTGGAGTTGGTGCCTGTGGAAAAGCAATGCAAATGAATTACATCTCACTTTACCGAAAGGTACATTGTGTACCATCCAGATAAAGCTCTTTATGCATTGCTCATCAGTCATAACCTCACTGTGGTTACCACAGAATTTATGGCTTGCAAACAATCACAACATCTTAAAAACGGCAGGCATCACGCTGCTGACGTTAGGACTTCAAGCAAGTGTCTCTTTTTAGCACAAAAGCATGCATGCACTTAAGAGGCATTAACACGCTTGTGTGATGTTTGTTTAGTGTTGAGCGAACATCTGTTTGGTGAGAACCTGATGTCGAGTAGCGTGTCTGTTCTCCTCGTTCTGCCCCTGACTGCGCTCTTCCTCTTGTTTCTCACGCTCGATGGCTTTCACCTGATCGAGATGAAAAGCACACAAAGGTAAACAAGAAAGAAAGTGCTAAACAATACAGAAAAGGATAAAGCACAGAAGTTAAATGATTATTGCAATTTAGTGGTTGACCTAAAAAATTTTTTTTCTGAAGATCATACCTCATTCAATCCAAGAAGGTGGCCAAAACATACAATTAAATAATAGCAAATAACAAGCCAAGTACATTTTGGGCTTAACACACCTTGCACTCATCTGCTGACAGGTTATGGTAGAGAGGGCATCCTGATATGGAGAAATGTCGCTCATGTTTCCCTGTTAAATGTCCTGTACAAAACAAATTCAGAAAAATATACAGATTTTAGCTTTGAACTTAATAAATGATCCAGTGAAATTTGAAATGTTTTAAAACACTGCGAACATTGTTTTTTTTTTTGCAATTAAGCCCTTGTAAACCATTAGCACTGAATTTGATTATTAAGCAAATGCAAAAGGAAATTAATTTGAAGAGCAATTACCCAGAGAATTGCACCCAGGTGTGGGGCACTTCATATTGAAGTTGTAGCTCTCATGAAAGCGGCGGCGTTTTGGACGATGAGAGGGATCGCTGCCAGAGTCTTTCTGGTCTTTAGTCACGCTCTCATCGTGGGATGCATTGGGGCTGGATATGTCGATGTCAGATTCGGATGAGGGGGCGTTTCCTGTGGGCGTCCTGGGGGGAGACTCGTCTCTTTCTGCTGCTTGCTTCACATCCGGTGGAGCATCTAGATCAGAAGAATTAACTTCTTATAAATACATATAAAGGGATTAAACATAAGAACAGTAACTTTCAATAATTATAATAAAATATATTTAGAGCAAAAACACATTACAACAATAAGTTCCTAGGAATGCGTGTAATCTTAAGGAATAGTGTCATACCATTTAACATTTAGTTTGTGCTTTTGTCTTTATTTTCATCTGTAATGTTATGCTCACACTTGGCAGGTTTGGTTCGATTAAAACGAACTCTGGTGTGATCGATCTGTTAGTGTGGTTCATTTGATTAAGTGTGAACGCTGCCATCCGAACCCTGGTACACACCAAAAAAGTTGCCCGTCACACTTCGGTACAGACGTCAGAACCGAGTCTCCTCGCAGCAGATCTTGTGACAGAGGGATTCCTACCGCTGTTTTGACTCAACATCGCATTTAGCCCAGCACACCGCATTTTTTTTGGATGTTTGGAAAGTTCCGTCTCAAAATACACAATATGTCATAAACGTCAACCGCTCGTCGGATCAGGTAGTACGTTTACTGATGCGATGTTCCAGTGTTATATTTATAAGAAAATTTAATAGCTGTCTGCAATTTATATTGTGTTGTTTATATTTTATTTTTTGTAAAGTGTATAGAAAATATTCAAGTTTTTTTTTTTTACTTTTTGGGAATAAATTAAAGGAAATAAAATTAGAATTCATTTTTGGATTAACTGAACAATAATCGAGCAGCTTTTTGTTGGTCAACACTGCAAATCCACATGCAAAATCTGTGTTGGGAAAACTTTTGCTGTCATACTACTGAAATGCCCGGATTTCCTGCAAAAATTAGTCCTGGTTCTTTTAACAATTACACTGTCTAAACAAACACCGAACCTAAAGATACAAAAAAACCAAACAAAAAAATGCTTTTATGATGTATATTTTGCAACAGACTTTACCGAACATCCGAAATGATACCGTGAGCTCGGATAAACGTGCTGGTTGTATGTGCATACATGTGATGGTATTTAAGCCGAAAACTAGGAATTCCAGGAATTCCACCGTCACACATAAATGAACATCTGCTGCAAGAAGATGCAGTTCCAACGTCTGTATCAAACTATAATGGGCAACTTTGCAACAATGATGAGAAAAATCAGGCATCCTTGAGTACTGTCTTTTTTAGGGTCGCATCTTGTGACATCACATCCCGTTTTTGGTTTGTTTAGATATCTTTGGTCAGCGTTGTGTTTATATTCCGCTTGGTTGATGCACACCAGGATGGCAGCTTGAACCGCACTAACATAGCAATCACACCAGAGTTCATTTTAATGCAGACATCCCAACCTGCAAAAAGTCATTTCAGGGAGGTATTACACAGGAGTGTCATTATGTTTGACACTTATAAGACAGGGGTAACACTTTCGTGTAGTCTGCCAAAAAATGTGTCTTATCCTTTTTTGTGGCACTCTCCCTCTGCCAAGGGAATTAATCATAACTGATTAATTTGGTTCAGGAGAAGAGATAAAAGCCCGCCCACACTGACTTGAATTGATTGGTTGATTTGCCGAAACAGGCCAATCAGGATGCTCTCTGTTTTACATGCTCTTCACAAACACACACACTAGCACACATATGCAAGGTCTCTCGCTCCCTCTCCGCCGTGTGCGCGCTACACGGTTTGAAACAGTCTGTCTCGCATGCGAGCTCTTGCTCGCTTGCTCTAGATTCGGGGATATTTTAACTAATTTGCGGCCATCAGGGAGCCGCTACCAATATGCGGGAAACTCCCGGAACTTCTGGGAGACTTGGGATGTCTGTTAATGGAACCAAACCTGCCAAGTGTGAACAATTTCTGGAGTGTGTTGGACAACTGGTACTTGAAGTCTGATAGCCTATGAGCTACGTACTGACACATGCGGTGAGAAAGCACTGTATCAGCTGTGTGTTTATACCTTGAGAGCTTTGGCTTAGGCGCAGTGATGCTCGGGTCATACGGGTGTTATTGCGCTGATTGGCTTCACTATGGGAGCTGTCGGTCTTCTCGTGATCTCCAGAGTCATCAGAATCTGCAGTCCCGTCTGAACTACTGCCTGCTGTTCTCTGCAAACAGGGTGTCAACACAGTTGTATTACCATACACATGCAAATAAATCAGAAAAAAGTAATGATTAAAGCCACCAACAATTCTCACACAACACACATGTGGCATACAAAAATCAAACAGAAACATTTGACTATTATGCAGTCTGGGTTTTACAGCCAAACCGCTAATAGCTTCATTTAGTTTTCTGTTTAAAACACACCATTTCAAAGGCACTTTTCCAATTCTCGTACGACAAAATACTAGCGTTGACAACCCGTTTTAATAAATTCACAGAAAACAAACTATATTTATGCGAAAATGTAAATAAACATTTAGCTAGCATTTAGCGCGCGCTGAGGCGACAGGGCAATTCTCGCATTTTCTCTCACCTTTCTCCGCGGCATGTTCCCTTTGATAAATCCAGCCGCTGTCCTTCATACAAGTTTATTAAAGGGGTATGTTTGCTATGTTTTATCTGAGGTAATACAGCAGCAACGTGTTCATAAGTTTGCGTGTTTCTGTTCTCGTCAATTGTTCACTCTCTCACGACTCGCGCCACACTGGACCACAGCGGAAGTGACGTCGAGACGAAAAACATGGCGACGCTGAGGCGCCGACCAATGTGAGGAGTGTCCGTTGTTGTTTTCTATAGTCTAACATTGGTGCGGATTACAGAAACGAAGGTTTATCTTTTAGATATTATTTCAAATGACATTTTTTTTGTCTTCTAGGTAAATTTCATCTTCACAAAGCCACAGCAATTTTTTTTTGTAAAAGTTTAGTAGGTAAAATCCCCTTTTACCAAATTTGGTTGTATTTCAAAAACATAACATTCATAAGACCGTTGTAATGAAAGTAAGTTTTTGTTGTGATAAATTATGTTTTTGTGTTTGTGATGCTCGCTTGCATTCAAAATTATTGAAAATGTGATCAAAACACTTAAAATAAGGCATCAGTAATCCATCATATAAAGTTTATTGATTCTTGGAACGTAAAGTTGAGTTCAAGAGAAGAAAAAATCTAATTGGCTTAAAACATCTATATACAAAATGATTTAATCCCCAAAATTTGAATTTTATAGATCATTTTATTGAGGTTACTCTTTATAACCTCGAATAAACATTGCCTGTAAGCTCTGACAAGCTTCTGACAATCTACTGGAATCTTAGCCCCTGTTTACACATGGTATTAAGATCCGTTTTGGTAGATCAGATCACAAGAGAAAGACACTAAATACAGGTGTAAATGAGGTCTTAAACGTTTTGAGTCTGTTCACCTTCGACCACTTCCACACTGCTGATTCATGGGTCCAAAACTTCTAGTTTGGTGTCATCACTTCATAAAACATTCTTCAAAACTTCACAGGCCTATCCAAATTCATTTATCAAATAAGTAAGCTTGGCATATAGCATATAAGTAAGCTTTTTATGTTCTCTTGGTCAATGCCAATGTTGAGGGGTTGAAAAGTTACGGCAAAGCTGTATTATGCACAAAGCTAAATTGAATATTTGCATTTAAATAATGCCCTTTTTTTAGTTTTATTCTATTTTTGCCCTTCACATCCTTTTCTATTCTCTGTCCTCATTATTTGTTTAATTAATATAAAAATTATGTTCATTTTACAGAGCAAAATATTGACTTGATGTACATTAAATCTCTATAGATGGCGCTGCAGGAAATGAGACCATCATCACTGACATGAAACTGGATTCATTAACATCAGCTCTAGGGGAAACACAGGAATCTCTTAATATTACATAACCTCTCTAGTCCATGTGAAAAAGCAAATAAACGAACAAACACTTGATTGTTTGTGACAAGAATTAAACTAAATGCAAAGAAATTAATGATTTTATCAATCATTTTTTCTCTTCAATTTAAGGATCTCTTTTCACTCAAGGCATTCACACCCTCTGCCAATCTCTTTCAGCTTCATATCAAGATTCTGATCACAAATAAAAGAAAACCGATATAGACAAAATCTGTGTAAATTCATTAAAGATACGTTTACACGACAATGATGTACTAAAAACGGAAAAGTGTTTCTCTTGCATTTTGATGGCACTGTACTATGTGGCAACGTTGTCAAAATGATCCCCGTTCACATTGTAGGGGATTTTTTTTACAGTTAAAGACCCAAAAGACCAGATATGATAAATGAAGACCCGGAGTCAGAGTTTAAAAAAAATTAATTAATAAATATTTTACAATATTACATTATTAATACAATATTCTAAATTAACATTCAGAAAGATAAATGTTGATTAATAACTTTATGATAAATCACTCAAAATATATCTATTGAAGTGGCAGTGGATTCCAGAATCCACCCCTTCAACATGGATCTGCAAAAACAACTAAAAACTGTATTCTGCTGCCAGGCCAGTAGTTGGCAATGTCACTTTGTAAAGAAACACTGCATGCCTATAGACTGAACTCGTAATACGCATGCACATGACGTCACCTTTTTCACAAATTTGTAGTTTACACAGAAATGGTATTGTTTTCACTTGCACTTTGAGACTTGTTCTCAAAAGTTTGCGTTTTCAGGAAAACGCAGTGTAGCCTAAATGAACGGCCAAAACGAATAAAACGTTTTCGGTTTTTAGTTGAAGATAGTGTTGTGTAAATGGGCCAAAAAAAAACAAAATAACAACTTTTCAACAACGTAATGATGGCCGATTTCAAAACACTGCTTCGAAGCTTTACGAATCTTTTGTTTCGAATCAGTGGTTTGGATCGCATATCAAACTGCTAAAGTCACGTATTCTATTGAAATTTCGAAACACTTATGACGTAACGAAACCATCTTTACTGAAGTTACGTGACTTTGGCGCTCTGTACCACTGATTCGAAACAAAAGATTCGTAAAGCTTCGCAGCAGCTGTTTTGAAATCGGCCATCAATACAAATTGTTGAAAAGTCATTATTTTGTGTTTTTGGCGCTTTATAGCATTAAGGTTGAACCACTGTACTCACCTGAGCTGTTATAAATAGTAGCTTTTTGGTCATCTGAAAGTGTGAATTGTCTTGCTGGCAATAGAGGACTCACTGAGCCATTGGATTTCATCAAAGATATTTGTGTTCTGAAGAGGAACGACGGTCTTACAGGTGTAGAACGACATGAGGGTGAGTAATTAATGGCATACTTTTAATTTTTTGGTGAACTAACCCTTTAAGCTACTGTGATGTTTGATTCGGGGTACGTTTACATGACAACAATGTACCAAAAATGGAAAGATTTTTACTTCACGTTTTTTATGTATACGATAACATCAAAATGATTGCCTTTCACACGAATCCGCGAAAATGACTAAAAATGCTGTATTGATTATAGCCAGTAGCTGGCGATGACACTTCATAAAAAAACACCAGGTGTTTATAGACTGAACATGTAATACGTATTTGTATCACCGTTTCTCATATTTGCCTTTTTGTAGTTTACACGGAGACAATAACGCTATCTGTAACGGTGTTCTTAAGTACAGGAAGAAGGAGGTGGGAACCGGCGAACATTCAACATAATTTCAATCAAATAAATAAACAAACAATAAAACGAAAGTAAAATGGCGGCAGTCTCTGTGAGGAACTTCCACACAAATATAATAAAAGCACAACATAAAATCCAGGCCTGGTCCCCTCTCGTCCTTCACTGTAGTCGCTCCTCTTTTATGCTTCCGGAGCTCCTCCGTGAGAGATACGAGACCGGTGCAGTGCGTAGCTGACGCTCATTATCACTCGTGTCACCGGCCTCGCGCCGTTCTGTCACGGCTCTCACCTGCCCTGCTCGTCACACTATCGTTTTCAAAAACTTCCACTTTGAAACGCATTTTCACAAGTTTGCGCTTTCAGGACCCCAAAACGCCATTGTCGTGTAAATGAACGGCCAAAACGCATAAAAAGTTTTCCATTTTTAGTTGAAAATGCCGTCGTGTAAACGGCCCCTAAGACTCAAATAAGCATCTGTTGAGGTTTGCATCTGTTTCTCTGGCAGATTCTCACCAGGGGGAGGGTTTGTGTGAAAGGAAATGTCACAGTCTGGGTGAGGGTAGAAACTACGGTGATTTTCCCGAGTGTTCCACCACCTCCTTTAAATGGGAAGAGCAGGGGGGCTGGGGGTGAAGTGGTATGTTTCTCTCCCAGCAGCTGATACCGTCCATCCTAAAAATAGAGCCAATCCTTCAGCCAGCTACAGACACACTCTAAGCTCTGTCTAGTCAATTCTATCTTCTTTAAAAGTAAGGAAAATCATTCAAAACATTCACAGAAACTACGTCAACTGTACGAGAAGTCAAGATGCCAAAGATTGTGAGACCAGAGGACTGGTGAGTGTGAACATGGGGGTTTATGTGAAATGGTAGAAGCCACATGCTGATGTCTTCTCGTGTGATTTTCACGATAAACTCTGAACTTATAAAATATATGGTTTCATCGTTTTAGATCAGAAAGTTTTGTTTTCAAAGAGTAACTAAATGACTTTGCTTAAATTGGTTCTTGCATTTGTTTAGTCAACCAGCCAAAACTCTGTGGTACGACCGGAAGAAGTACGTCACGATCAACTTTCTGGTTCAAAACCCAAAAGATGTTCAGATAGATATTCAGGACACAAAAATTATTTTGAGGTAAGAAAATGATATTATTTCAAATATTTATTGTATCAAGTATTTATTTATCTTTGTGGTTGTTTTTGTGTTTTTTCTCAGTAATATTTCATAGGAAATTCAGACTGAAATGATTCTCCGACACAGCAATGAGATTAAATACATGTCAAATGCTGAATGTTTCTGACATACTCTTAAAAATAAAGGATCCAAAAGGGTGTTTTCACAGTGATGCCATTGAAGAACCATTTTTGGTTCCCGAAGAACATTTCAGAACTGTTTTTCTTAGTGTGAAGAGCATTTTAGAATTTTTTTATGCAAACATGTCTCATCATATTTGGACAAACTCAAATGATGTATCATATACTATTCAGATTCATTTTCTAGCTCTATACTCTTGCTGAATGATAACTTTTGGTCAATAGCATTGTTTTATTTATCCTACAAGGAATTTTAGGAGCAATATTTGATTGAAACTTATGGAAAATGAGAGCTCCATTAATGAGCAACCTTTGAGCTATAAAATAAAGCTTTGGTAGTTTTACATGATGGATAAATAAGGTGTTTTTTGGCACTGAAACTTTCAGGTAAAGAATGTATTTTGCTATTTCCAAGTAAAGAAATATCCAA